>CM076577.1:1085905343-1086394804 GCA_034641835.2 Pinus albicaulis | reverse complement strand
TTTATTTCAAAGGGGGAGAGAATGTTGTAGGAAGAGGTCTCATGATCGCAGGGGGAGTACTTGTGTTGCCATCAATGTTGAAGGGGGAGATTGTTGATCAGCAGTTGCCATTGATGTCAATACAAGAAGCACCATGGGCTACCCTAATATTTAGTGGGAATTTTGACCTATAAAATCACTATATTCTAGGTCAATAATTCTTTTTATCGTTTCTACTTATCGAGATGTTTCCGTTGATATATGGCACACCACACAATTATTCACGGTTTCAGAGATATTCAAGTTTGAAGATTGTAACCCCAGTTAGTGGGCTAAAACACCATGTGGTTGTGGCATGGATCATTGAAAAGTCAATAATTAATAATTTTTAAGCTCCAAATATCCCTCCCACGTTCACTTGTTGAAGTCACTCTCAACCTAAGCATTTACATAAATTGTGATCCTCATATCCTCCTTATGTAGGGATTTCACTACCTGAAACAGGATAGTGTGCCATTCACGCTCTAGATTTTTCTCTATGAATGTTTCGGAGCTGAAATTTTTATGAGATGAAGATGAAATCACGAGGAAGCAAACATAATATATTTAGATTAGGGTGCCCAATATTTTCAGAGATATGATCTGTGGAAGGTATTATTTTTTCAAGCTCTTGAACTTCATATCAAATAAGTGACCATGGGAAAGTCATCATAACTCTCTCTTTGAGTATTGGATTGGAATTCTATAAAAGGTGGATGATAGTGTGTTGACGGGAAAATATGTCCGGCCAACAGTAGGGGATCTGCCCGGTAGAAAGTCCCAATTAGACCTTGAACCGTTTGGAGTAGGGATCCTGTCCGGTGTGTGAGTCCGGCTACCGCTTAAGATGCCTTCCCTTCGGTCTCAAAAGAACCTGATTGAACCTGCGGACACACACTTATTCACATGATACAGAATACATGATTGATGCATTAAACATGAATAAAACTCTATGCGTAGCAAGGCAATAAATAAAGCATATACGCCTAAGGAGGTGTCGTTAGCAACACATCTTTTGGGTACTGCTTGTAAGGTAATCTGACCACGAAATAAATAGTTCTTTATGGCGAGATGTCCCTTTTATTTTCTGAAAGATGAAACGAAATGCTAACAAAATAGTTCATTAAAATTCATTAATAGAACATATGATAAATTGAACATCATTGATACAACACAGGTAGCCATGACGCATAAATGATGACATAAAGAGTGCAGCTTCATTAATCATAGGATGTTCTAAAATTGTACGAGGAATACACACACTATTCACACGACAAAAACACATCATAACAATAGGGTATTTTAACAAGTATCTGCATTCTATGTACAAGAGTATAATCTTTCAATACAATGTCATGTATATCTTGAGTTTCCAAAAGTGAAAATCCCCTCTTACAAGCTCCCGAAGGAGTAATTATAGAACAAAACCTGCCCTTTGGGCTTCCTGGACCTTTCATCTCCCTGACCGTTGGGCTGCCTTGCGACCCAGTCCTTTTGTGACCTGCGACTTGAGACACGGTTGCGACCTGCGACCTGGATGATGTTGCGGGGTCGCAAGTTGTAATAAAATGAGAGAATGCGACCTTGCGACCTTGCGACTAGGTTGCTGGGTCGCGAGGTCGCAAAGGTGAAAAAATCGAAGGTATGCGACCTTGCAACCTTGCGACCTTGCAACCTTGCGACTAGGTCGCTGGGTCGCAGGGTCGCAAAAGGCTAGAAACTGAAGGTATGCGACCTTGCGACCTTGTGACTAGGTCGATGGGTTGCAGGGTCGCAAAAGGCCGAAAACCGAAGGTATGCGACCTTGCGACCTTGCGACTAGGTCGTTGGGTCGCAGGGTCGCAAAAGGCCGGAAACCGAAGGTATGAGACCTTGCGACCTTGCGACTAGGTTGCTGGGTCGCAGGGTCACAAAAGGTTGAAAAATCGAAGATATGCAACCTTGTGACCTTGTGACTAGGTCGCTAGGTCGCGGGGTCACAAAAGGCAAAAAATCGAAGATATGCGACCTGTTGGGATTTGCGACTTGGGGAAATGTGCGACTTGGGGTTTTATCCTTCTGCATTTGTCTTTCAAAGATATCATAACCTTGTTCTCTGAAGGCCTAGCTTAGCCTTCGCCATGTCAGACAGCAGCCTCTATCTGCCGGCGGTGTTATTTCTGCATTAAGGGAATTTACATGAAATGATATGTTACCTGCAAGAAAACAGGATCAATCAACATAGTCCCTTTTTTATTCTCATACAACTTGCAGATAAATGAATTTATATTAGCCCTGTACATATATAACTATACACAAATGTCAAGGAATCAATACAAGAAATGAAATAATCTATCACAACGAAAATTAGTTGGACCCCTGTGTGGTCAAATGTTGCGCCATTTTGTCATCAGGGAGAATGGCTCAAGTGGGTTTTCTCTGTGCCCTTCGAATAGCTTTTCTTCATGGTGGCAAGTCAGGTTATAAGCAGACCAACACCATTGCTATGCTATGTCCAATCTTCCAAAGGCAATCTAATAACATTAATCTGCTGGACCGATTTAACATCGAACCCTAAGCCTCCTTGAATCAGCATCTTCGTCATAATCTTCAAGGTGGGACTCTTGTGCTTGCAAAAGAGAATTTTGCATCTGCTGTATCAGAGATACATCTTGTAGTAGTTGTTGCACTGTTTAAGATGAGCGTTTTGCTTCTCTTGGAGGATCTGTATCCTATGGCAATGGTGGAAACGATACAGCTGAATCTGTATGCAATTCAACATGCATTAACACAAGAGCATGCAGCTTCGAATACCATCTTTGATCGTGCACTTCGATCCCACCTCCAGAAACCAGATCTGTCGTTGTGCAAGGCAAATGATACGTGGTTTCTACTCCTCTAAGTCCAAAAGCACGCGCGCGACCTCACTGTCTCGAAGGCTGCCTCAGAGATGACTTGCAGGTCGACTGTGCTTACCACGTATGTGGATGATTCTTCATTTTTCGATGGGTTTAGAATAAAAAAAAAGATTTATCTGCCCTGGAAAGGTGAGGGTTAGTGAACTGATATCCTGCTAAAATGTGTGCTGTTAAGGCTTTTCTGCGAACGGATTATGGACAATTTCACTTCTGTGGTGAGAAATGCACTGCATGAAATCGACGTGGGACGTGCAATCTGGCTTTCCAGCGCCTTTTAACAGAGTAACAGTACACGCTTAGGCATTATCGGAAACTGAGCTCTGTGAAGACAGCTCGGCGTGGTTAGTAATGGAAATATTGAAAAATCAGATCCCAGCGAAGATGTAGCGATAATGTCTTTCTGAATGTGACCAGCACAGGTTATAAATAGTAGATTAGCATCGTGATTGTCTCCTCGAATATTGTTGTCAAGGCTACAAAAATCAGATCTTATCCACCTCTCTGAAATGTAGCACAGCATGCCTTTTATGGCGTTGACTTCTCGGTCCATGACTGCGGTCGTAACGCATAAATCATTCAACTTCTATTCCAGCGCGACGGTTTCCATGCGGACTTTGGGGCAGCTATGTGGAAAACTCACCCATGCAGCTTTGGTTATCAACGTGCCACGTTACACTTTTCCGCTGTGGTTTATTAAAATATTTTGTTTCATGTGTTGAACGTAAAATCCCTTTTGACCGTTACATATATATGCATCCATAAGTTTTGACATGGATTTTGGCATAAACATTCGAACCAATCAACACATTCCTCGTATGCTTTGCTCAGTGACCTTATGCAGTTGTAAATTTATATGTGAGTTGCACCGCATAAAACGTGGTTATAACGTGCCATGGTAGTAATAGCACTCCGCTCCATGCAACGTAGATATTGCACGTTTGGCTCCATGCACAACTTCGGACCATTGAATATATATATATATATATATATATATATATATATCTGCTCCCAAATATTTACCATAGGCAGAACAACTACCTCCGACCTTTTCGCCCATGGGCAACGCACCATTACAACACGTTACTATGGGTTTGTTATGATGCCTGCTCCACGTTAAAAATGCAAATTTCGACCAAATGTTAAATATCTGCTTTCAAAGAATAAAACTCGGCCATTGGAATGATTACGTCGAATCATAATGCATTTTCATATAATTTTACCCACGTTTTAGTTGTAACGTTTGACCGTTGTGCTATACCCAATCCAATGTTCATGGTAAGTTGGAAAGTTGATTTCCATGCATATATATGTACATGTACATTGGCTCCATGCAACGTGTCTACTCCTTATGTGCGCCAAACGTAAGGTTGACCGTCATATGCGTGCCCTACGTGGATTGAACCTGCACCATTAAACTGCTTACACCCAAGGTAACGCAACATTCATACATGTCTGCTCGGAAATCTTATACAGTCGTGAAGTTCTATTAACCTTATATGGTTTGAATAATATTGCAATTCGCACCAAGACTTTGTATCACCGAATGTATTTTCTCAACCATCGAACTTGGCACCCATGCAAAGTGCTATGTTGTAAGAAAGAACCTTTGACCATTAACTGCGATGTAATGTTTCCCATTTTATATATTTTGGAACCTACATGGTCTTGCACCTTGCATTAATATATACAACATCACCTTGCACCCTTTATAATGTTATCATTGAGTTTTGCTCGAAGATAACTTATGGTTTTAAAACCATGTTCTTCCGAGCCTAGTTTTAATTTGATCATTTACTTTTCCTCATAATTCGAAAGCTTCTCGTTTTGAAAGATCAAGAGTCAAACTATACTTCTCAAGCCACATTGATAGCCCTTTTCATATTGACCTTTCTACCCGGCTACCAAAGGTGTATGCATTTCAACATGACCCTTTAAGTTCAATTTGAAATTCCCCGTTTCTTATGGTCTTGTTTAGACAACTTTCAAAAGCAAAGAATACTAGGGTTTTAAGGCCTTTTCATTCCTCCACACGTACTCCTTGCATCCTAAATAATGCCGTAGTATGTATCTCAAGATTAACAGATGTTGCTTCCTCAAAGGTGTGTTGCCATATTTGAAACTCCGCTGTCGACTTGCCACACCCATATGAGATTGTCATTTCTCTAGGGAGATATCTTGAGTCGACTATGTTCACCAGGCTATAATTCAGGCTAGATTCATCAAAGTGGCGAAACATGTTTCTTTGCTTGTGCCCATCGACATTGAGATGGTATGATGCAAGATATGGACATTTCCAACGGAGCACTTTTAAGCCTATGGCGCGCACTAGTGAAGAAAGCTTTTTTGCATCAATGACATAGAAGGTTCTCTCCGATCAACATGTATCACACTATCCTCCTTTTAATAGTATTGGTTGTTTGCTCCTCCTCCTCCCTGTTCCGCAACCTTGGCTTTGTTACCGATCTCAATTTTATTGCCCTCAATGTCATGACAAGATTGAGGAGTTTGTCACCCGTGGGGTCGACCTGCGTGTAATATTACAACATCATAATTACTCTTCAATAATGATGACCATAGATAACACATGAAACTAACAGGCTTAAGAGAAGTTTTCAAAGAACATTCTTAATGACCTACAGCAGGAGGGCTTTTACTCGTTAATACACAAAAGGTTTCCATTCAAACGTATGCATGGCGATCTTATTACACATGGCACGACTGCGGTAAGAATGTTCGAGCGTACGCTAGATGATCCCTCCCACATATGGCGTGATTGTAGTGACAACATCAAGTCATGGTGATGAGACAACTCGTGAGGGGTTAGAGATAGGTCGGCAGGATGTCGTTGACTGCAGGTCAGGTGAAAGACTTTAACGCCTAGGCGAGCAGAGGGGGAACCCGAAATTTTAAATATACCCAAAATTTTGGGTGGTGTTGTAGTGGCTACAAAAAATGGCGAACCACTGGTAGAATCCAGCATCTCTGTCAATATCACCACAATAGTCTGAGTCCGGATAATGATGCAAGGGAATATTGAACCAGTTCCATGGGTACCCTTTGTATTACTTTGGCCCTTTACACGTATGCCTAATCCTTGTGCCTCAACTAAGTCCCACTAATCATAAACACATCAAAGAGAAAGCTCACAGACGCCAGTAGCTTGATGATGATGTGAAGAGCAAGGCACTGGGTTTATTATTCTCAGGATTTTTAAAGTAAGCTTCTGGTGTTGCTCCGCTGCCAGCAGGCCTGGACAGTACCCCGGCGGAGTCACTTCAAGAAATCACAAACGTTGTTCCGCTGCCAGCGAGCCTGGTCAGTACCCCGGCGGAGTCGTTGCATTACCTCTCTGCGCAGGAAGCCTTTCTCGATCCTTTACCCTTATTTGTTTCATGTGCTTACAACACTTATTTTCACGTGCTCATGGCACTTATTTTCATGTGCTCATGGCACTTATTTTTCACGGGCGAATGAGGGATCCCGACTTATTTTACGAGCAAGAGAGGTTGTTTCTCGTGTTACAGAACTGAAAGATATCCTGATTTGGGTTTTCCCTCGTGCTAAAACTTCACATCCCATCTACCACAATAGGCGAAGCATGCAAAACAGATCATTAAGATATCCAAGACTATGCTGGGCACAAGGCTTAGGCTACGGGTATGGGCCATTCGAACTCATTAGGCCTCCCATAAGCAACCAGCTCATATCTCCCTGGCTAAATAAGTTTAGACTCATAGGCATCTTGTTGAGACAACGACTTCAATGACTCGTCCTAAGAGAAAGCTGCCTCTTGAGATAGCCACCACCACCTCACGCCAAAAAAATGGAGTTACTGTTTCAGCAATCGGGGCAAAACAAGACTGCAAGGTGATAGGGTTGTAATGAGCGCTCATGAAGTGGCAGGTGATATGGTAGAAAAATGATGCGAGAAAGGGAGAGTACGACGTAATGTAATAGGCGAGGCTCAAGATGCAATACAAGCCATGTGCGAGGACGATCAACCAACAGTAAGTGCAAATACAAGCAGTGATTATTTATGCAACAACAAGTAACTGAAAAGGAAATGAAAGGAAACTACTTGTAACATGATGATGCCAAAAAAAACAAACACACTTTTAAATCGTGAAGAAAAAAATTTAGCAAGTAAACCTAATTAAACTTTGAACAAATTTTTTTATTAACAGGTCCTAGCTAGCCTACACCTAAACCCTAGTTTAACCAATGATGCGGTCGGGTTATGTGAAATCAGTTTTCCAGTGTAACCACCGCATTAATTTGCATCTTGCAATGACAACAATGATCAGGATCAGAGCCAGTATCCAAAAAAGTGTAGTATCGACAAAACTTACATGAGGAGCAGGAGAAATGACAAGACAATCATAGATACTTGCGAAAGAACATGCCAGAAAAGATTGTGCAAGCTGAATCCCACTCTCATCTTGATACATAGCAATATGTTCCTGAAACTCCACATTTATAAATGACACACATTCATTCATGCACAATCCTAGGTCTGGTGGGCGCTGGGTAAGCCACCGCCTATTTTCAGGCACATCAACCAGATAGGGTTGGTCGAGTTGACCGGAAATCTCATCATGGTGTTGAGGACCATCAGTTTTATGGAATGGAAACAATAAGCAAGTGCCAGGCAAATTATAGATGCATGCGCATCCAAGCGTAGGAACCCTAGTTTCGAAAACCCTAGTCCGGGGTTGCTCCTGGGTTTGGTCAAGGGTATGGGGATCTGAATCCACGTTTAGTGGAGCCTAAAATTCCTTACCGCCTTGAACAAACTCCGGACCTTCGAGTAGAGCGCTTCCCAACTTTGATGGTTGGGTGAGGTCAACAGGCGAATGGTTGTGATCATGCATTGTGGTGAGTTGCAAAATGTCGGTGGGCTTTGTATCAATTTGGTCAAATTTTTGCACGCTGATAGATTGATAGATCGATATATCAGATTCTTTAGATTCGCCAGGGTAGGGTGGATTTACCGCGATTATGCTGGGAGGAGCGTGGTATGTGGGGATCGTCATCCTAGAAACGGTTGGCAGAAGCTGAAGCGCTTCGACTTTCTGATGGGTACTTGAAACTTCCCAAAGTGACTCATCGAATGCTGGTGCCTCCACATGGTCCGAAAAAAGACGTGAGTGACAATCCTCAGTGGTATGATTGAATATGTTTTCAGATGAGGAGTGATTGCTACAACCATCGATGTGGTCGAGTTTGGTACCTGGCATGTCAGGCTCCCTGAGAGCTATCGACTGGGATGGATCAATAAAAAAGACATCTTGAGGTTGCCCAGACGGACAATCACTCCTATGGCTGTCTAAAGATTCCGAGTGAGAAGGATCAGATCTGAGAGATTCATCGATTTTGAACTGTGATCGTGAAACACCATCTGCGTGCTTATGATTGTCACCAGTACCAGTATAAGGAAATTTTGAATATCTCGAAGAAATTACTGGTATGGCGGGATCGGGAAACCAACCGGGGAGTAATGAACGAAAAGATTGAGTCATAGGAGTGTTAACCATACGAGGCTTTTCAACAAGCACATCTGTGTCATTCAGAGAACACAAAGATCTAGCAGGCCTTGCAAGGGAATCGACTTTATACGGGGTAGGGGTCGATTCATAATCAATATGCGAATCAGATCTAGGTTTGTGTCTAGGGAGACATCGAGTGGGCTCGAGGTAGGTTTCATGAATCAAAAGAGATAATGAGCCACTGGGGTGTTCAGATTCATAATCCGAATGTGAATCAGATTCATAATCTGAATGTGAACCAGATTCATAATCCGAATGTGAACTAGATTCATAATCTGAATGTGAACCAGATTCATAATCCGAATGTGAACTAGATTCATAATCTGAATGTGAACCAGATTCATAATCTGAATGTGAACCAAATTTAGGACTAAGTCCAGGGAGACATCGAGTGAGCTCGGGGTAGGTTTCATGAGCCAAAAGAGATAATGAGCCACTAGGGTGTTCAGATTCAACATGGTACGTGAAAGACTCACAGTCAGAACAAACGTTGACTTGCGGGTTGTCATAGGGAACACTAGGCTCAGATTGGGTTGCTAACTGAAATGGTTCAAGGGAAACGAGGATCGCATACGCGAACTGTTCTCTTAACAACCACCAATCAACATCCTTTTCAGGGAACTCAAAACAATAATGAACAAATCTGATAGAGAACTCATCTAAAGATTCCCGAGGTTCCATTCTTATGTCATTTATCTTTAGTAAAACGTTATGAAAATTATACATGTGAAAAGCTTGTTGTAATTCACTGGCGAGTTGTTCAAATGAGTGGATGGAAGATTCCGGCAAAGTGCAGCACCATTGCTTAGCGCGACCTTCAAGAGTGAGGAAGAAAAGAAAACAAATGAAACCTTCATTTTCCATTTCATAGCACTCACCAAATTCGTCGAAATCTAAAAGGTGCTGGGTTATGGGTACCCCATTTTCACCATCAAATTTTAACTGGGACAAGTGATACATAAGTTCATCAGAGATGTAATATCTAGGCTCATAAAACTCTGAAAACCATCTCGGGAGAATGATTTGGGAATGAGCCATTACAGATATGAGATTAACTGCAGGCTCTAATGGCTTAGCTTGTCATCTGGACCCCCTTCTTGTTAACCATATGGTCGGAGGTTCAAGCCCTCCTTCTAGTGCCAATTGCTGATCAGAAAATATGTCCTACCAATGATCTCTCTGCAGAAAGTCCCAATTAGACCTTGAACCGTTTGGAATAGGGATCCCGTTCAAAAAATCGCTACCGCTGGGTCACTTTCCCCTCCAGTCTCAAAAGAACCTGATTGAACCTGCGGACACACACTTATTCACATGATACAAAATACATGATTGATGCATTGAACATGTCCACAACACTATGCGTAGCGAGAAAATAAATAAAACATATATGCCCGAAGAGATGCAGTTAGCGGCACGTCTTTGGGGTTATGCTTGTAAGGTATCTGACCACAAAAGAAATAGTTCTTTATGGCAAGATCCCCCTTTACTTCCTGAAAGATAAAACGGAATCCTAATAGACAAAGGTATTAACATCCATTAAGAAAGCGATGAAAAACTAAACATCATTAACACAAGCATAGATAAACATGATGCATAAATGATACTATTGAGAATGCAGTTTCATTAATCATAGGATGTTCTGAAACTATACAAGGAATACACACAGTGATGTCACAGCAAAACACATCATCCGACAAAGGGGTTTTAACAAGTATTTGTATTCATATGCCTAAGAGTATAATCTTTCAATACAATGCTATGTAGCTCTTGAGTCTCCAAAAGAAAAAGCCCATTTACAAGCTCCCGTAGGAGTATTTATAATGCAGAAACTGCCCTTTGGGCTTCCTTGATCTTTCATCTTCCTGACTGTTGGGTTGCCTTGCGACCTAGTCCTTTTTGCGACCTGCGACCTGAGCCGCTATTGCAACCTGCGACCTGAGCCGTCGTTGCGACCTGCGACCTGGCTGCTGTTGCGACCTGCGACCTGGCTGCTGTTGCGACCTGCGACCTGACTGGGTCGCGGGGTCGCAAGTTGTAATAAAATGAGAGAATGTGACCTTGCGACCTTGCGACTAGGTCGCTGGGTCGCGAGGTCGCAAAGGTGAAAAAACCGAAGGTATGCGACCTTGCGACCTTGCGACTAGGTCACAGGGCTGCAGGCCTAAAGGTGGAACAACATATGCGACTCTGTGACCGCGACTAGGTCACCGGGGTCGCGGACCTTAAAAGGTGGAAAATCGAAGATATGCGACCACGACCTCGCGACTAGGTCACTGTCATGCAGGTACGCAAAGGTGAAAACCGAGGTATGCGTACCTTGCACCTCATGTACTAGGTCGTGGCCCAGGGTTGCAAAAGGTGGAAAAATTAAGATACGACCTGCGACCCCATGTACTAGGTCACCCGGGTCGCAGGGTCACAAAAGGTTGAAAAATCGAAGATATGCAACCTTGTGACCTTGTGACTAGGTCGCTAGGTCGCGGGGTCGCAAAAGGAAAAAAATCGTAGATATGCAACCTTGCGACTTGTTGGGATTTGCGACCTGGGGCAATGCGTGACCTGGGTTTTTATCCTTCTGCATTTCTCTTTCAGAGATATCATAACCTTGTTCTCCGAAGGCCTGGCTTAGCCCTCGCCATGTGAGACAGCAACCTCTATCTGCCAGCAGTGTTATTTCTGCATTAAGGGAATTTGCATGAAATGATATGTTACCTACAAGAAAACAAAATCAATCAACATAGTCCCTTTTTCTTCTCATATAACTTGCAGATAAATGAATTTATATTAGCCCTGTACATACATATAATTATCCATGAATATTAGGGAATCAACACAAGAAATGCAATAATCTATCACAGCTAAAATCAGTTGGACCCCTGTGTGGTCAAATGTTGCGCCATTTTGTCATCAGGGAGAATGGCTCAAGTCGGTTTTCTCTGTGCCCTTCGAACAGCTTGTCTTCGTGGTGGCAAGTCAGGTTATAAGCAGACCAGCACCATTTCTACGCTATGTCCAGTCTTCCAAAGGAAATCTAATATCATTAATCTGCTGGACCGATTTAACATCGAACCCTAAGCCTCCTTGAATCAGCATCTTCGTCATAATTTTCAAGGTGGGACTCTTGCGCTTGCAACAGAGCATTTTGCATCTGCTGTATCGGAGATACGTCCCGTAGTCGTTGTTGCACTGGTTAAGATGAGCGTTTAGTTTCTCTTGGAGGATCTATATCATACGAAAATGGCAGAAATGATACAGTTGAATCCGTATGCAATTCAAACATGCATTAAAACGAGAGCATGCAGCTTTGAATACCAATTTTGGTTGTGCACTTCGATCCCACCTCCAGAAAACAGATCTATCGTTCTGCAAGGCAAATGATAAGAGTTTTCTGCTCCTCTGAGTCCAAAATCACGCGCGCAACCTCACTGTCTCGAAGGCTGCCTCAGAGATGACTCGCAGGTCGGCTGTGCTTACCACGTATGTGGAGGATTCTTCATTTTTCGATGGGTCTAGAATAAAACAAAATATTTATCTTCCCCAGAAAGGTGAGGGTTAGTGAACCGATATCCTACTAACATGTGTGTTGTTAAGGCTTTTCTGCGAACGGATTATGGACAATTTCACTTCTGTGGTGAGCAACGCACTGCATGAAATCGACGTGGGACGTGTGATCTGGTTTTCCAGCGCCTCTGAACAGAGTAACAGCACACGCTTAGGCATTATCGGAAACTGAGCTTTGTGAAGACAGCTCGGCGTGGTCAGTAATGGCAATATTGAAAAATCAGATCCCAGCGAAAATATAGCGATAACGTCTTTCTGAATGTGACCAGTGCAGGTTATTAATAGTAGATTTGCATCGTGATTGTTTCCTGGAATATTGCTGTCAAGGCTGAAAAAATCAGATCTTATCCACCCCTCTGAAATGTAGCGCAGCATGCCTTTTATGGTGCTGACTTCTCAGTCCATGACTGCGGTCGTAACGTATAAAATTCCAGCGCGACGGTTTCCATGCGGACTTTGGGGAAACTACGTGGAAAACTCACCCATGCAGCTTTGGTTATCAACGTGCCACGTTACACTTTTCCTCTGTGGTTTATTAAAATATTTTTTTTCATGTGTTGAACGTAAAATCCCTTTTGACCGTTACATATATGTGCATCCATAAGTTTTGACATGGATTTTGGCATAAACATTCGAACCAATCAAAACATTCCTCGTATGCTTTTCTTGGCGACCTTATACAGTTGTAAATTTATATGTGAGGTTCACCGCATAAAACGTGGTTATAACGTGCCATGGTAGTAATAGCACTCCGCTCCATGCAACGTAGATATTGCACGTTTGGCTCCATGCACAACTTCGGACCATTGAGTATATATATATATATCTGCTCCCAAATATTTACCATAGGCAGAACAACTGCCTCCGACCTTTTCGCCCATGGGTAACGCACCATTACAACACGTTACTATGGGTTTGTTACGATGCCTGCTCCACGTTAAAAACGCAAATTTCGACCAAATGTTAAATATCTGCTTTCAAAGAATAAAACTCGGCCATTGGAATGATTACGTCGAATCATAATGCATTTTCATATAATTTGACCCGCGTTTTAGTTGTAACGTTGACCGTTGTGCTATACCCACTCCAACGTTCACGGTAATTTGGAAATTTGATTGCCATGGATATATATGTACATGTACGTTGGCTCCATGCAACGTGTGCGCCAAACGTAAGGTTGACCGTCATATGCGTGCTCTACATGGATTGGACCTGCACCATTAAACTGCTTGCACCCATGGTGACGCAACATTCATATGTGTCTGCTCGGAAATCTTATACAGTCATGAAGTTATATTAACCTTATATGGTTTGAATAATATTGTGATTCGCACCACGACTTTGTATCACCGAATGTATTTTCTCAACCATCGAACTTGGCGCCCATGCAACATGCTATGTTGTAAGAAAGACACTTTGACCATTAACTACGATGTAATGTTTCCCATTTTATACATTTTGGAACCTACATGGTCTTGCGCCTTGCATTAATATATACAACATCACCTTGCGCCCTTTATAATGTTATCATTGAGTTTTTCTCCAAGATAACTTATGGTTTTAAAACCATGTGCTTCCGAGCCTAGTTTTAATTTGATCATTTATTTTTCCTTATAATTCGAAAGCTTCTCGTTTTGAAAGATCGAGCGTCGAAATATACTTATCAAATCACATTGATAGCTCTTTTCATATTGACCTTTTCTACCTGGCTACCAAAGGCGTATGCATTTCAACATGACCCCTTTAGGTTCAATTTGAAATTCCTCGTTTCTTATGGTCTCGTTTAGACAACTTTCAAGAGCAAAGAAGACTAGGGTTTTAAGGCCTTTTCATTGCTCCACGTTGTACTCTTTGCAGCATAAATAATTTCACACCATGTAGCTTAGGATTCATAAATGTTGCTTCTCAAATATGCGCTCACATATTTGAAAACTCTGCCTTTGGCTTGCCACACCAACATGCTTGCTTTCGCACTGCTACCTGACATGAGAACGCCTCGAATGAGATGGTCATTGTCTAGAGAAAAATTCTGAGTCCGCTTTTGTTCACCGAGCTATACTAGACTCATCGAAGTGGCGAAATATGTTTCTTTGCATGTGCCCATCGACATGGAGATGGTATGATGCAAGATCTGGACATTTCCAATGGAGCGCTTTAAAGCATCTGGTGCGCACTAGTGAAGAAAGCTTTTGCATTAGTGACATAGAAGGTTCTCTCTAATCAACATGTATCACACTATCCCCCTTTTAACAGTACTGATCGTTTGCTCCTGCTCCTCCCCTGTTCCGCAGCTTTGACCTCGTCGTGGAGCCCAATTTTATTTCTCTTGATGTCGTGACATGACTGAGGAGTTTGTCACCCGTGGGGTCAACCTGCGTGGGATATTACAACATCATAATTACTCTTCAATAATGATAACCACAGATAAAACACATGAAACTAACAAGCTTAAGAGAAGCATTCAAACAATATGCTTAATGACCTACAGCAGGAGGGCTTTTACTCGTCAATACACACAAGGTTCTCCTTCAAACATATGCATGGAAATCTCATTACACATGGCGCGACTGCGGTAAGAATGTTCGAGCGTACACTAGATGATCCCTCCCACATATGGCGTGATTGCAGCGACAACATCAAGTCATGGTGATGAGACAACTCGTGAGGGATTAGAGATAGGTCGGCGGGATGTCGTTGACTGCAGGTCAGGTGAAAGACTTTAACGCCTAGGCGAGTAGAGGGGGAACTCGAAATTTTAAATATAACCAAAATTTTGGGTGGTGTTGTAGCGGCTACAACAGAATCATAAACAATAATGTATTATTTTTTTATATCATATTTCAAATTATAAAGATTGATTATTTTATTATACATTTTATAGTAAAAAATAAGAAAATATTATATTTATTATATATAATAATTTATCAATATTGGAGATATTCAACATTTGGAGTGGACACTTTCGTAATTTTCATACTACTTTGAAATTATGAGCCTTAACTTTTGGAATCTCAAAAAAAAGGTTGATATTGATTTATCAAAAATATCTTCACAATTTGACCTCATGGACACTCTTCCTTCATTTCAATATTCAACACTTCAATATCGTCTCTTCTCATACTAAATTTATGATAAAACTAAAAAAAAATTGTCTCTAATCTTGTATCTCTTCTTTTCTTTCCCACTAAATCTACCAGAAAAATACCCACATTGACTAATACCTCCATATATGCTCCCATTATCATACAGTGCAAAACAAATTTGGCTCCGAACACTCTCTTCATTATAACCATTCAAACATATTATCCTCAATTCTTAACTTCTCTTCACTATAGCCATTCTTATATATTATCCCGAATTCTTAACCAAAGAAAAAATACCATTTAACAAAGGCTCAAAAACCAATGGGTGCTCCATTTCACATATCAAGAAAATTTTGGGGTGTGTTGTATTAAAGATTTCATCAATACTTCATTAAGACCTCATTTAGGAATTTATTTGATCCTCTTCCACAAATAATTAGGGGAACATATGACCAGTTTCTTTCACTACTATATATTCCCTACCAATTGGGACCTTTGGGATCTTAACGAGTATATTTTGATTTTTGATTTGTATTTATTTTATATAAAGGTTATTACATAAGTTTTAATTGAATTTAAATTTCACTTTTTGTTTACCTTATCATTAGTTATTTTATAATTTAGGTTAATCCATTGCCTTTTTTACTTACTTGCTATTCTATGAATGCAAACTAGTTGAACTCCAACTTATTTCAAATTGCTTTTATTTCTTGGATAGGTTGTTTATTCTATTTATTTTAATAATGATATCACATCAATATTTGATGCGTATTTCAAATTCTCTCTTTAGTTACTTAGTAAAATTATTAGTAATTTTATTTTTTCTTCTCTCTTGTTATGTTGTAGCTAATTTAGTACCATTTCAGACATATATCCCGTGCTTTTGTTTAAAATATACCATGAAGAAATATTTTCAGTTTTCCATCCAAATATAAACATCCTTTATGTTACTTATCTCAAGCTCATATATTTCTATTGTATATCAAACGTACCATCAACCACATCTCAAATTTTTGGGCTAAAAAAAATATTAAAACACAATTTAAGCCTTTTTAGGGCTAAGCAATAATTATTTAAAAGTGATAAGGATAAATTTGATCCAATGTGTGGTCTCAGATTAAGGAACATATAGTTAATATGACCCACAATTTCATCTCTAAATCAAAGATCATTGAGAGCTCTTCTAAATCCAAGCACCAAATTTTCCTTGATGAAAACAATTTTTTTTTTCTAAATACAGTTCTACACATCCTGAGCCATTTGAGAAACCTTAATAGAAGAAATATCTCATTATTCTATATTTAAATCATTTTATCTCCTCCTTGATTTTTGTTTAGCTCTGTTACCACATATTCTCACCATGCATCCCTCCCCAAATATATTTTAGTTTTACTCACTTTTCTTATTCCTCCTAACGTATCTTCGTATCTCTCTTGCAAATTGATAATTTTTCTTTTGCTCCTTCCTCACATGAACTCTGCTATCAATTCATTTTTTACCTTATAGTCTTTCATTGATTAATAATTAGTATTTCATATTTTCTGGTTACCTTGAATTGCACTGATGCCATTATATCAAGGATAACTGTCACCATCATTCCTAAACATTTACTACCATAAAAAAATTTCTTACCTTATTCAAAATATAACTATAAATAACCATTTACTAACCTATGCTCATAAACATAAGTTGTCTGCATTTTAATCATAAATATATTGTTCCACCCATAACCTTGGACTTCAGTGCTCAATATCAATATCATGGCTATCGAATATGTTTAACAATAATATAAAACGTTACATGAATATGATTGCCAATCAACCCATGGGTTTCTATCTATGGATTCGGGATTTTAGAATTGATTTATTATAATAACATGCACAGAGGAATGTCTTTAATCTGTATATCTGCAAATCCAATATATTTAATTTGATTTATGTCGGTAGTAAGCCTTGGGATATGCCTCACTCCACTTAACATTATAACAACTCCTTCGTGAATGATTTGTCAACTCCACTTAATTAGAAACTTTGACCGGGCATTACACTAAGATGTACTCGTGGGATATGAATCTGATCCTTCTATGAATTTTGAGATTTCTCCGATTTTTTTTTCGTAGGTTAACTCTGTGAGGTAAAGGGTTGTCTATCGATTTTGGTGCTTTCATTGGCTCACTTTCTTCACCTCAAATGCTCAGTTTCTAACCTTTATCAGTTCCGCATTCCTTGAACATTTACTCCGCTCTTTGTTTGGTTCAGCTGCCGTTTACAAATTTTCTGAGTTGAGCTA
Source organism: Pinus albicaulis (assembly GCA_034641835.2). Classification (NCBI taxonomy): domain Eukaryota; kingdom Viridiplantae; phylum Streptophyta; class Pinopsida; order Pinales; family Pinaceae; genus Pinus; species Pinus albicaulis. The sequence goes on along the minus strand of CM076577.1, from coordinate 1,086,377,410 downwards.
CCGAATGCTGGCGTTTATTAAAACTCTAGATCTTTAACTATTGTCAATCTATAGATAGCGCACTTCATATACTTGATCGTCGAGGGTTCATTACCGCAAGGGATGGGTTTTACTTCGTATAAGGGTAACATTTCCTTTTCTAGTTTATTTTGTCTTTTACCTCCAAGGTTCATATTATGAAACCCTCTGCTTTGATATTACAGAGATTAACCTCTTGTTTACTTGCTTCCATAGTGCAGTCAGGACTCCCTTTCTTAGGTAATGCTTCTGCATTTATTTTTTATTATGATTTCCCATCGTTTAATTCTTATTATTGTTGAATTTCTTAGAGATTTAGGTCCTTGTACTAATTCGTGTATTCTTATTACAAGTCGGTATTGCCAAACCCTTGAGCAGTTAATCCCTTTCTAGTTTTCTATTTTCAACTTGGCCGCGGCTAACTTCTTCCTTCTTGGCATTCACAGGTACTCTGAGGTCTCAAGAGAGACCGAAATCTCGTAGTTACAGTTACTGGTTGTAGTATTAGACTTCAGTGTGAATAGATATAAATATTTATTGGGTTTAAGGGTTTATTGCCCGACCCAAGGTTTCCGATTTTTGCAACGATATTTGTTTTAATGAATCTCATTAGGGTTTTAAACTGAATATTATTATTATCGTATACAGAGGGTTTTCCTATAACCATTTTGCATGTTGTTTAAATGCTTATAGGCTAAGCTCTAGCCTGCACGATACTTTCAGAGATGAAACTCTCTTAAGATTTATTATGTATAAGCTTGCATGTAATCGTACTTTAAACGACTTACTTCTTCACATATCTGGTTATCAATTCTGCAATTCGTTTTATGGATAGGTTTTCTTATTGTACTTAAATCTTCTTAGCTGCTATACAGTGATATTGTATTTTTCGTTTCCCTCTGTTAAATGTTTTCAAGAAACAATTTCTACAGCATAATGATAAACTTCTAAGTTTATGTATATTTCATTTTCTTTCAAATGCAAGAGATATTATGCTACACAATACTGGTTATTATCTTTCATAATATCTATTCCTTTCAGATGTTTTCTCTGTATTCGAAATTTCTGTTATGTACCCATTAGTTTTTAGACTATGGTGCCTGGACCACCGTTACCTAATGTCCCTGTTTAGATGGTTTTATGGCTGCGAACGATGGAATGTTGGTTTGGGGTTCTCGCCCAGAAACGAGATCAACAGTTCGTGAGGTTGTTAAACCCTTATTAAGTAGTCCAGTTCTATATTCACTAATATTCTCAGTAGCGTACTTCTAATGGGGGTTTATCTGTGCCTGTCACAAAGCAACTAACTATATTCATAAAAACATTGTAATAACAAGTATAACTCAGAGACTATTCTAATACTTTGATTTCGTATTTCTATTTTTCTGTTATTAATAACAGATAGCCTACTCGGCTTATCTTTATTTTTTTCTCATACCATATAGGAAATAATGACAATAAGAAAATATTTAGTTACTATTATCTCATTGTTCTATCCCATTGTAATACCAGATAAAAGTAGTGCCAAGAACAGGTTTCATTTTCTGTCTTTATGCATATATATACATATATGTACTTATACACCCTGTAATAAAATAAAACAGTATTCTATACATCTACATTACTGTTAACTTCCTTTCATGCCAGTATTTAACCTGCTTAAAATTGCACAATAATACTTATCTGGATTATTTAGATTCCAGTTGTGGTCATCCCAACCATTCAAGGGAGGTTATTACGTCATCCACTTGCCCCCTATCTCCAGAATCTGGATCGTGCCACGGGTTAACAATGGATTCTTCTGCTATGACCTCTGGATGGCCAATCCAGTCACACTCAGAACTTTTGGTTTTACAAGGGTTGCTGTAAGCTATTTTCAACTGGTCCCAACCAGCTCTAGAAAATACTCCCCCTTTACCAATTTCACAGAACCCCTACTCCTCTCCTGGGATTCCACTTTATCCTTAGAGGAGAAGGTAACTATTTCCAACTGTTCCCAACCACCTCCTATTCTCAGAAACCCTTTTACCAACAGCTTAAAAGATTTCTTTTCATTAATTGGTTCCTCCTAATAACTCAATAAAAAAAATAAAAATAAAAATTGTTTTATGAACAATAACAATTTAAGTCTTTCTTGCCAGAAAATAAAATAAGCAAATTGTCTTTAACTAGTTATTACTAGTTAACTCTTAATGAGGTTGTCACAACTTCCCCCCCTGGAAGTAACACCGTCCTCAGTGTTTTATCCTAGCTCTGCAAAGAGCTCCGGGTAAGCTTCTCACATAAATTTCTCGTCTTCCCAAGTAGCTTCATCTGGTCCGAAGTGCTTCCATTGCACTTTCACCTGGATAACTACTCGTTTGCGGAGTTCAATTTCTCTGTGGTCAAGTATGCATTGCAGCTCGACCAGAAACTCTCCGTCTGGTTCTACCTAAAAAACAAAAGTGTTTTCAAGTTAGTATGCATCAATTTATTCAAAACTTCAAGTTAGGATTCTTATCTTTTTTCTACCTGAATATTTTGCCAATGAATCACATGTTTTTCATCATGTACATATCGCTTCAACAAAGACACATGGAACACACTGTGTACTTGAATATGACTGGGTAAGGCCAACGTATAGGCTACTAGTCCCACCCTTTCCAGTATTTGGAAAGATCCACTGTAGCGGGGAGCCAATTTGGCACAAGAGGTCCATCTCATGGTACTCCTCTTGGGCTTAATTCTCATGTAAACATGGTCCCCTAAAACAAATTCATGATAAGACCTTTTATTATCTCCATAAATCTTTTGTCGATCTTGCACAACCTTCATATTCTGCCTTATTCTTTTTACCTCAGCTTCCATTTCAGCCAACATTTCAGGTCCCAACAATAAATTTTTTTCTAGACTGCTTCAGTTTATAGGTGTTCGACATTGCCTACCATACAATGCCTCAAAGGGACTCATTTTCAAAGATTCCTGACACCCGTTGTTATAGGAAAACTCAACAAGGTGCAAGTAATCCTCCCACTTAGTTGGCTGCTGCATCACATACATGCGCATCATGTATTCCAGTACTTGGTTTACCCACTCTGTTTGCCCATCAGTCTGACGATGATAGGCAGGGCTAAAATGTATTTGTGTTCCCAAACCCATAAACAGGGTTTGCCAAAATGCAGATGTGAATTTAACATCCCGGTTTGAAATCATAGTTTTTGGTATGCCATGCAACCTGAAGATTTCCTTCGTAAATATGTCAGCAATCGGTACAGTCTCGTACGTAGTCTGTACAGGTATAAAATGTGCAGACTTGCTTAATATTTCTACCACTACCATGATTGAGTCATTATGTCTTTTTGTTCACGGTAGTCCCATGATGAAATCTAAGGAGATAACCTCCCACTTCCATTCAGGAATGGGTATGGGCTTCAATAGTCCTGCAAGATGTTGGTGCTCCACCTTTACCTGCTGACATTCCAAAAATTTGCTTAGATACTCAGCAATATTCTTACGCATACCTAGCCAATAATATACCTTTCTTATTGTAGTAAGCGTTTTCTGATATCCCGGATGACCAGTGTAATTGCTGCAGTGGAACTTGTTCAGTATTAACTCCATTAGAGTTGTACGATTAGGCACATAATTTTTTCCTCGAAAACTCAACACCTAATCTTCATTCTTTCCATACTCGGATGCCTTTCCTTGCTTCTTATCATCCTCCATTTGCTGCCACAAGAATTTATATTCTGGGTCTTTCTGTGCCTCTTCTTTTAGCTGTTCCAACAGTTCGCTTTCAAGATGATTACAATATAACGCATAAATGGCATGTAATTTTCTGCTCAATGCATCTGCTACTCGATTTTCCTTTCCCTTTACATGCTGAATATCCATATCAAATTCACTTAGAAAGGAATTCCATCTTGCTTGCCTGGAATTTAGATTTGCTTAAAATAATTAGTCAAGCTACTATTGTATGTTTTAAGTACAAACCTCTTACCCAGCAGGTAATGCCTCCACACCCGGAGAGCATGTACCACTGTTGTAAGTTCCAAGTTGTAAGCAGAATATTTATGTTCATGGTCCTTTATTTTTCTGGAATCATATGCCACCACTTTGCCTTCCTGGGTTAAGACTGCTCCAACACCTTCTTTACTTGCATTAGTGCATACTTCATAATCTTTATCAGGGTCAGCTACCTTCAAAACCGGTGCTATAGTCAGAAGTTGCTTCAGCTTTTCAAAGCTGTTCTGACATTCATTTTTCCATTTAAAGAGCTTTCCCTTGTTCTGCAAAGATGTAATAGGAAAAGAAATTTTACAAAATATTTCTATAAATATTCTATAATAACCAGCTAATCCCATAAATGATCTAGTATCGGCCACATTATGGGGTACTCATAATTCCATAACAGTTTTGATCTTTTCTGGATCAACAATGATTCCTTCAGCTGATATAACATGTCCCATATATTGGATTTTTGTTTTAAAGAAATTGCATTTACTAAACTTAGCATAAAGCTGATACTTTCTTAGCATCTCCAAAATTATTCTCAAATGCTCTTTATGTTCCTCCACACTTTTAGAATATATCAGTATGTCATCTATGAAAATAAGTACAAAGTTATCCAAAAATTGATTAAATATGCCATGCTTCAACCTCATAAAGGTTGCTGGTGCATTTGTTAATCTGAAGGGTAGCACCATGAATTCATAATGCCCATAATGAGTGCAAAATGCTATTTTGCAAATATCTTCATCTTTAATCCGAATCTAATGATACCCGGATCTTAAGTCTATCTTAGAGAACACCTTAGCCCCTCTTACGTGATCGAATAAGTCATCGATTCTTGGTAAGGGGTATTTGTTCTTAACAGTCAGCTTATTAAGCTGCATGTAATCCATACACATGCGTAAGGTTCTATCTTTCTTCTTAACAAATAGGACTGGTGCTCCCCATGGAGACACACTTGGATGGATCTAACTTTTGTCTAACAGTTCTTGTAGCTGTATCTTTAGTTCTGTTAGTTCTGGCACGCTCATTCTGTAAGGAGCTCTTCACACCAGAGAGGCTCCTGGCAGCAATTCAATGGTGAAGTCAATATCCCTCTTGGGTGGCAAACTAGGAATTTTTTCTGGAAATACATCCAGAAATTCTTGTACTACAGGAATATCTTCCATTATTGGAGCCTTTTCCTTGGAGTCTGCATATCCTACTTGAATTGCATACAGTTGATATCCTTTTTTGATACACTTACCCATTTGGGATGCTGTTATTGGTCGTAATTTCACAGGATTTTTAATTCCTTGAATTTATTTTCGCGTGCCATCTTGCATTTTGAAGTAAATAATTTTTTCTTTGCAGCCCAGTAGGGCCCAGTGTCTCTCCAACCAATCCATACCCAATAACACATCATAAGAGCCCAATGGTAAGATATTTAAATCTACTTGTAACTGTTGTTCTGCTACTTCCAATATACAGTTAGGAACTTTTGCAATTACCTTTCGTTTTGCCCTGGTAGCTAGCTAAACTAACCAGGAATTCTTAAATGTCCGCTCTTTTAACTTGCACATTTCCTCTATTTTAAGACTTACGTAACTCAAACTTGCTCCAGGATCTACTAAAATTGAAACAGGTTTAGTTAGTAAAGTACCTTCTAATTTGATCATTGTGGGCTAAAAATCAGCTTGTCGATCTTCCAAGGCTACATTGATGCGGGGTATGTTACGCGCCATGTCCCCTACTGTAGATGCCTCCTGCAAATTTTCTATAGTTTCATTTTTATTTCGTTGTGGACAGTTTTTATAATAATGAGCTTCTCCACAGCCCCAGAATTGCAAAGGAGGTTTTGTGGTCTGTCCCTGCTCTGGCTTGCTACATGCCTCTGTGGGCTTCTCTTCCCCTGGCCATTCAGTTCTTTGGTGATTTCTACCAAATTTCTTACTGATGGAGTTCCGTGTTGTGCCTTTAGAATTTCCACTTTTACTGCTTTTAAAATTGGAATTATTTTTCAGGTTTTTCTTTGGTTGCCAGCTTTTCGCTCCTTCACCATTGGCCTTGGACTACTAATAGCACATCCAGGCTTTACAAATGGCTTCATCCACGGTCTAAGGATTAAAAAATTCTATTCTTTCTCTCATATAATTAGGTAGGCTACTTAATAACCTCTGTACCTTGGCTTTTTCTTCTCGAAGGTAAGGAACATAACATAACAAGGAAGTGAATTTAGTGACATAATAATCCATGGTCATTTGTTCCAACCGAAGATCATGGAATTCCTTAGCTTTGTCATCACAAAACCTTTCTGTCAAGTACTTATCTTTAAAGTACTGCTGAAACAATTCCCAAGTAATATCCTGTTCATCAATACTATGTACATTTTTCACTTCTTCCCACCACAGAGTGGCCTTTTCCCGTAACTGATATATAGCCAATCTGGCCTTCAGATTGCTACTATATTCATATGCTTGGAAGTACTTATTTATATTAATTAACCAGGCTCAGCCACCTCCTCGCCCTCACCATCAAAAGTTGGTGGTTTAATTTTGCGAAACTCCCCCTGCAATTCAACTTTTTGTCTCTTATTGTCTTGCTGGTCAAACAAATTGCCCGACTCCGCCTCATTATAATTCTTATTTTTTATTTTAAGCTCTGCCTGTAGTGTTTTTTCTAGTTTTCTGGTCTTCTTGTTCCGCTGATAATTCTTTTTCAACACTGGGATGCCCCATCTCCTGATTTTGTTTGTCTGATAAAATCTTTAAAATTTTCTCCTGATCTTGCAACAATCGCTCATTATCCTTTATGAGTCTTAACATTTCCTCTTGTAATTGCTGCACTATGTTCAACAAAAAACCAGTTTGGTGCTGTTGTTCTTCGAGTAACCGACTAGTCTTTTGATGTTGTTCTACACTTAATAGAACCCACATTTCTGGATTCATGACTGTTGGTGCTTGAGTTTCCTCTGGTTGCGATTGTGATGCTATAGCTCTTCTCATTGTCACTGGTTCTCTCTCTCTCTGTGCACTAATCACATACACAGCTTCACTGTTAGTAGACTCTTAGGGTCCCATTGTAGCAAATTGGCTCTAATACCACTTGTCACCATCATTCCTAAACATTTACTACCATAAAAGAAATTTGTTACCTTATTCAAAATATAACTATAAATAACCATTTACTAACCTATGCTCATAAACATAAGTTGTATGCATTTTAATCATAAATATATTGTTCCACCCTTAACCTTTGACTTCAGTGCCCAATATCAATATCATGGCTATCGAATATGTTTAACAATAATATAAAACGTTACATGAATATGATTACCAATCAACCCTTGGGTTTATATCTATGGATTCGGGATTTTCGAAATGATTTATTATAATGACATGCATAGAGGAATGTCTTTGATCTGTATATCTGCAAATCCAATCTATTTAATTTGATTTATGCTAGCAATAAGCCTTGGGATATGCCTCGCTCCACTTGGCATTATAACAGCTCCTCCATGAATGATTTGTCAACTCCATTTAATTAGAAATAGTACTGGGTGTTACTACCTCAGTACAGCTATGGGATATGGCTTGGATCCTTCATGAATTTTGAGATTTCTCCGATTTCGTCTGCGGGTTAACTGTGAGGTAAAATGGCTGTTCATCGGATTTTGGCACTTTCATTTGGCTCGACTTCACCCTCTAACGCTCCGCCTCAAACCCCTTATCAGGTCTGCATTGCTTGAACATTTGCTCCATCGTTCTTCTGTTTGGTTCAATTTCGCGTTTACAAATTTTTGAATTGAGCTACCGAATGTTAGGTTTATCTGAACTCTGTATCTTTAACTATTCTCAATCTACAGATAGTGCAGACTTCATACTTGATTCCGAGGGTTCGTTACTGCAAGGGATGGGTTTTAGTCTCAGTACAAGGGTAAATATTTCATTTTCTAGTTTCATTTTTTCTTTGCCTCTGGGGTTCGTATTATGAAACCCTCTTCTTTGATATTACAGAGATTAACCTCTGGCTTGCTTACTTCCACAGCGCGGTCAGGACTCCCTTTCTTAGGTAATGCTTTTGTGTTTATTTTTTATTATGATTTCCCATCGTTTAATTCTTATTATTGTTGAATTGCTCAGAGATTTAGGTCCTTGTACTAATTCTTGTTATTCTTATTACAAGTCGGTATTTCCAAACCATTAAGCAGTTAATCCCTTCCTGGTTTTCTATTTTCAACTCGGTCGCGGCTAACTTCTCCCTTCTTGTCATTCATATGTACTCTGAGGTCTCAAGAGAGACCGAAATTTCATAGTTACAGTTACTGGTTGTAGTATTAGACTTCAATGTGAACATATATAAATATTTATTGGGTTTAAGGGTTTATTTCCCGACCCAAGGTTTTCGATTTTTGCAACGATATTTTTTTTAATGAAGAAGCTCATTAGGGTTTGAAATTGAATATTATTATTATCGTATACAGAAGGTTTTCCTCTAACCCTTTTGCATGGTGTTTAAATGCTTAGAGGCTAAGCTCTAGCTTGCACGATACTTTCAGAGATGAAACTATATTAAGATTTATTTTGTATAAGCTTGCATGTAATGGTACTTTAAACGACTTACTTCTTCACATATCTGGTTATCATTTCTGCAATTCGTTTTATGGATAGGTTTTCTTATTGTTCTTAAATCTTCTTAGCTGCTATACAGTGATATTGTATTTTTTGTTTCCCTCTGTTAAATGTTTTGAAGAAACGATTTCTACAACATAATGATAAACTTTTAAGTTTATGTATAATTCATTTTATTTCGAATGCAAGAGACATTCTGCTACGCAATACTGGTTATTATCTTTCATAATATCTATTCCTTTCATATGTTTTCTCTGAATTCGAAATTTCTGTTATGTACCCATTAGTTTTTAGACTATGGTGCCTGGACCACCGTTACCTAATGTCCGTGTTTAGATGGTTTTATGGCTACGAACGATGGAATCTTGGTTCAGGGTTCTCACCCACAACCGAGATCAATAGTTCGTGAGGCTGTTAAACCCTTATAAAGTAGTCCAGTTCTATATTCACTATTATTATTAGTAGTGTACTTCTAATTGGGGTTTTTCTATGCCTGTCACAAAGCAACTGACTGTATTCATACAAACATTGTAATAGCAAGTATAAATCAGAGACTATTCTAATACTTTGATTTCGTATTTCTATTTTTTTGTTATTAATAACAGTTAGCCTACTCGGCTTATCTTTCTTTTTTTCTCATACCATATAGGAAATAATGACAATAAGAAAAGATTTAGTAACTATTATCTCATTGTTCTATCCCATTGTAATACTAGATAAAAGTAGTGCTAAGAACATGTTTCATTTTCTATCTTTATGCATATATATACATATATGTACTTATACACCCTGTAATAAAATAAAACAATATCTATACATCTATATTACTGTTAACTTCCTTTCATGCTAGTATTTAACCTGCTTAAAATTGCGCAGTAATACTTATCTGAATTATTTAGATTCAAGCTGTGGTCCTCCCAACCATTCAAGGGAGGCTATTACATCCTCCACTTTCCCCCTAGCTCCAGAATCTGGATGGTGCCACGGGTTAACAGTGAATTCTTCTTGTATGACCTCTGGATGGCCAATCCAGTCACACTCAGAACTTTTGGTTTTACAATGGTTGCTGTAAGCTATTTTCCACTGGTCCCAACTAGCTCTAGAAAATACTCCCCCTTTGTGAATTTCATAGAACCCATGCTCCTCTCATGGGATTCAGTTTTATCCTCAGAGGAGTAGGTAACTGTTTCTAATTGTTCCCAACCACCTCCTATTCTTGGAAACCTTTTTACCAACAGCTTAAAAGATTTCTTTTCATTAATTGGTTCCTCCTAATAAATCAATAAATAAATAAATAATAATTTGTTTTATGAACAATAACAATTTAAGTCTTTCTTGCCATAAAATAAAATAAGAAAATTGTCTTTAACTAGTTAATACAGAGAAGACCCATCCTGGCCATGTGTATATATTTTTTTGAAATAAAAATAAAAAATTATTTTTAAAAAAGCAATGTTTTGATTGATTTTGGGACTTTTTTTAGATTATTCTAAAGAGTTACCGATTTACTATGGTTAATAATAATAATAATAATAATAATAAAATTATTTTTAAAAAGAATGTATTTTATTTATAATAAAATAATAATAATAACTATATATTTGGATAAATATGTATTTGGTGTGTATCAGATGTGGTTACTCTTATTTTTAACCATAAATAAAATATTTCAATATCTATGTGAAATAAATAAAGTAATTTTATATTAATTTAAGTAAAACACATATATTTTCTTTTTGATTGTGAGGATGTATAATTTTATGTTTTAAAAGATATTTCATAACACTTAAATAAACTATTTAAATATCTGTTTTAGTGAACAACTCAATTGATAATAATAATAAAATGTTTTAAAAGATAATTAATAAATTTTAAAATGTTTTGATAAAATAAAATTAAAATGTTAATAATAAAAAAATGTTTTAATACCTAAAAAGAATAAGTAATTGAATGTTAGCAATTTCAATTATTTTGTGATAAAAGTAATAAGACATAGATGTGTAACTCAATCAATTTTTAATACAAAATTAATGTAATCTTTAAAAATATTAATAATGATCCTAATTAAATTCAATGTGAGTTATAGATAAAGTATTTCAATATTAGAAATTAAGTAATATTAATAACAAAAAAAATTAATATTTACAAGGTTTATAAATAAACTAATGAGGTTATACATTCAAAAATATATTTTAGATAATGTAAATTATATCAAATCTACTCAAAAATAAACATCATTTTACAAAGTTTTATACTTCTAAAAAATTTAGATCTTAAAAAATTAATAATTAATAATTAAAATATATATTTTAAATGTTTTCTTTAATTAACTAATAGAATTATTCTACATTATTATCTTTTTGGTAATTCATCTGCTTTAAAATTTATTTGTGACAAATGAGTTCTTTAAAAAAAAATCAATTGTGAAGAGTGGCTTTTAAGCACACTATTTTGTTTTTTTATCTAGAAAATGAATGATTACATTTTTTTTATTGGTAAATATTTCATAATATTGTTATTTTCAATTCGGGTTATGAATAATTTCAAATTAAACTAAAAAAAAATTATTTAGTTCAACAGCTGTCCTGCGGTCTCTTGAGCGACTCGATTTGCTTGTTTCCGAAGAAGAATGAATTGTGGATCAGCTCATTAGCTGGCACAATTCCTCCAGAGCAACGTCTGCATCGACTTCCACAAACAGCACACCTTCTCCGGTGCACTCGACCACGAGCTTACCGGTAGGGGCGTCTCTGACTCTTCCGGCTAAAGGGTAGTAGAACGCTAAAACCTTGGCCAGCCCTTCTCTCATAACCCTGGCGGGATCCTCACCCTTCATCGATGGGTTGAACTGATGGAACTGAAAGACAGGAATATGAAATCTGAGGGTTCCTTGATCATCGATATTGGAAAGGTATAGAAACTCTTTCGGTTTAGGAACGATTGGCGGAACGAGGACGGGCCCCTTTCTGGTGACCTTGAATTGCAGAGATGCCATTAAATCAAAGTTAACCCAAAAGAAATAGCTAACCAGATTTAGAAACCTTTGGCGCTGATGCTGCGTGAGTCGATAATACTTTATAAGTATTTAGATGTTTTCCAATTGTTTCATATTAGTTGGCTACTATCTTTCGCTTAGTCAACTTCGTTATCTCACAAGATCTAAACTAAAAATTACCAATTCAAACTTACCATAAATTAAAAAAAAATTATTTATCCATGGTACTGAAAACATCACATACCATAACAATTATCAACTTATTATAAATATCACAGTTTTGAATCTAACATAGCATATAAAGTTCACAAGACTAAAATACAATCTCGTTTGTTTTACAAAGAGCAGAGTTATCATTACACATATATTGAGCGTTAAGTTATTGTAACACATGGTTTAAATGTCCACGAAAACATACAATACATTTCCACGGTACAAAGGTATGCTGGAATTTAATGATGGGGGATTTGGGATCACAGGAGATCCGTTGAGGAGATCTCCTTGATTCCCAACGTTGTCATTACTTAAATTCTTATCACCTAACAGTAAATTCCACCAGCTAAATGGCTTCCGGCTCCACGCGCTGAGTACAGGTGTCGGCTTGAAGTTTTACCGTGGTACATGTGGTTAATGGCGGGAACGGATAAGCAATCAATCCATTCTTTCTCGGTATAGGGAGGAAAGGTTCTTCGGTAAACACAGTTTCGTTTTATGGGTGCATCGCCTTCTGTTGCTCGGATCCATGGCGCGCGTATAACTGGCGTTCTTCCGGTTTAATCGACCTTCCATGCTTTTAGGTGAGCTTATCTCGTCCTGCTCCAGTCGACTACCAGTTACACTCTTATATGTAACCCTCTGATTCCTCTTTTACTCGTCTCATGCATGTCTCTGCGTAATGGTTAATCTCCCTCTCTAACACAGAGTTTGTTTGGGGTTCTCTTGCCGGTTTCTCACTTCCAGGTTCGATGCTTCTTCCCGATGGTTTACACCAGCTCCACCCCGCCACGGGGTTTCACCAGGTGAGTCCTTCGTTCACATATTACCAGCTGTTTAATGGTGATAACATCTTTTGGCTCTCGGAAATGATTGTTCTAACTCTCCTGTCGATTTTTGCAGTCGGGGTTTTATTTGGCAAGTCGAAATCTGCCTGTCAGGTGAGTTTACTTTCCGCCTCGCTTGTCCATTAGTCTGCTGTCCTTTGCATTTTTAATTAACAATTGTTCCTCTCATTTGCCTTGCAGGAACAGGTGAGAGAATCCTTCGCTGTACCTTTCTATATGATGTTGATCTCGCCGTTTGCTGAGTCGTAGTAGAGACTAAGAAACGCTTCTTTTTCCCAGGTACCCTGCAAATCTTTCGTGCATGAAGCTAAAATTTGGTCGATGGAGAGCATACTCTCTGCATCACCGTGTCATTCAAGTTAGGGTGTAGAGAATCTTACTAGGGTTTTATTTGTTCCTTGCCGAAGTTTGTCTCAGAAGTTTTTATTGAAATTTCCGTGGAACATTCTGACTCTTATGTTGTGAGAGCAACCTCTGTTGACTCTACTATAGCAATTTATGGTTTTATCGGAACAACATTACGCTGTCTGTTCCCTATGTATGTCATGATTTACCTAACTTTCTCCAGTTGCTGACAATTTACCTTTAAGGGTTTTTATTTAAGTACTAGTTGCAAGTTTATTTATGTGCATGTTCTGTTATTTCAATAACTGTACCATTTTGAGCAATAGTCTGGGTTTTATATTGTAGTTTGCCTGCCACCTCCGGATTTGCATTCTAAATACATATTGTTACGCATTACCGTGTTTTATTTTTCTAGTCAGTTTGGAAGTGCATTCTGATGTGATCATGTAGGTATTTACTCATGACTATTACGCTCCTAAATGCATAACCAGAGGGTTATTTAGTCTTATCTACTCATGCAATCATACGTAGCATTAGTTTGCTCGGGGTTAAAGGTCTTATCGTGTTTACTTGCCTCTACTGCGCTGGTTCTGGCGAGATAGGTAGGTAAGAATAAAAGAACAGGGTAGGGGTAGGGTTTCACCCTCACGCCCTATAAGTTCATCCGACAATATCTCTTTCGACTGCTAATGAAAGAATATATATATAAGTACTAAATATTGTGTACTATATTTATCCGGGTTTATCATTGGTTACTACTACTGCATGTCGATACCTATGTCTCTTTTAGTTATCCTGCAATAGTTCATTTACTTACCATCAGAATTGAAATTCGATTCATATATATATCTCTCTGCTTTCTTAACCTATGGATACACCGTTAATTTGATTCACTGCCTACATAGATTGATTATGAAGGCTGATATTTTCATGATCTTCAATGTTATACTATGTATCAGGCGGAAGAACTTTCCTCTCTTCATGTAAGAGCTCGTTTCTTTACAGCTTAGCCGCTAATGAACTCGTAGGATTGTCACATTATACAACAAAGAAGGAATCATTGTACCCTCGTATTTTACATTTACTCCTATGATAACAAACTTAAGATCTCGTAATTTCTATTCTTTTATCATTTGCTAAACATAACCTAACATCAATACTTAAAGTCTAGGTCTGATCAGAGCATTGACTGATAGAAGCACATTAACTCTTAAACCGTGGTCCTCCCAAGTCCCAACCATCAAGGAGGCAAAGTTCTTCCTCCACTCGCCCCTAGTCTGCATACACCATACACGGAACAAAGAATAAGCTTCTGTCGTGACCTTTGGATGGCCTATCCAGCCACAGACAGATCTGGTCTTATGGTTTTTCAGTGACTGCTTCTCCACTGGTCTCTCACCCAGCTCTAGAGAATCCTACACTTACCATTTTTCCAAAAACTTACAGAACCCCTATCCTTCTCCTGGGATTTTCTTTTATCCCTGGAGGGTATAAATAAATTTAACTGTCTTAAACCCAACCCATTCTGGACATTACCAAAAAATCTTGCAGTATGAGATTCTTTTTATTTATTTTCTAACTCGCAATTCCAAGTAACATGTGTTTTTTTTTAATTTCTATACCAAAGTAATTTAAACAAAATAATAAAATAAACAACTTGTCTTTCGCCATTCATGTTAATTAACTCTAATGAGTATTGCCAACTCGTCCTCGATGTAACAACTGTCTCCTTGCAGCCAAATTATCTTCATCTTCACAAAGAGTTCTGGGTAAGCTTCCTGCACAAACTTTTCATCCTCCCAAGTAGCTTCCTCAGGTCCAAAGTGCTTCCACTGCACTTTCACCTGAGCAACTACTCTTTTACGGAGTTCAATTTCTCTACGATCAAGTATGCGTAGCGGCTCTACCAGAAATTCTCCGTCCGGTTCTACCTGAATGCTTTGCCAATGAATTACATGTTTTTCATCATGCATGTATCACTTTAACAAGGACACGTGGAACACGTTGTGTACTCTAATATGACTAGGCAAATCTAGCATATAGGCTACTGGTCCCACTCTTTCCAGAATTTGGAAGGGTCCACAATAACGAGGGGCTAACTTGGTGCAAGCAGTCCACCTTAAGGTACTTCTTTTTGGCTTAATCCTAACATATACGTGGCCACCCACTCCGAATTTGCGATAAGATCTTTTCTTATCTGCAAAGATCTTTTGTCGGTCCTGCGCGGCCTTCAAATTTTGCCTTATTCTTTTTACTTCAGCTTCTAGCTCAGCCAGCATTTCTGGTCCCAACATCAATTTCGTCTCTAGGCTGCTCCAGTTAATTGGGGTACGGCACTGTCATCCATACAATGCTTCAAAGGGACTCATCTTCAGAGATTCCTGGAAGCCATTGTTATATGCAAACTCCACCGGGTGGAGGTAGTCTTCCCATTTAGCTGGCTGTCGCATTACATACATGTGCAGCATGTCCTCTAACACTTGATTCACTCGCTCTGTCTGCACATCAGTTTGAGGGTGATAGGCAGTGCTGAAGTGTATTTGAGTTCCTAAACCTGAAAACAGGGTTTTCCAAAATGCAGAGGTAAACTTAACATCCCGATCTGAAATCACGGTCTTAGGTATGCCATGCAACCTAAAGATTTCCCTCATAAATATGTCTGCAATCTGTACTGTCTTGTAAGTGGATTGCACAGGTATGAAGTGGGCATATTTACTTAATCTGTCGACCACTACCATGATTGAATCATTTTGCTTCCTTGTTCTAGGTAAGCCTGTGATGAAATCTAAAGATATTACTTCCCATTTCCATTCGGGAATGGGTATAGGCTGTAATAGCCCTGCTGGGTGCCGGTGCTCTACCTTAACCTGCTGGCACTCTAAACACTTACTCAAATATTCCGCAATGTTTTTGCGCATACCGGGCCAATAATATACCTTTCTAATTGCCGAGAGCATCTTCTGATATCCAGGATGACCAGCGTAGTTACTACGATGGTACTCATCCAAGATTAACCCCTTGAGACTTGCATTATTACGAACATAAGTCCTTCCGCGGAACACTAGCATTTGATCCTCACTTCTTCCATGCTCGGATGGCTTACCTAGCTTTTGATCCTCTTCCATCTGCTGCCACAAAAACTGATATTCTGGGTCCTTCTGGGCCTCTTCCCTTATTTGTTCTGTTAGCTGGCTCACAGGTTGACTGTAATACATTGCATAGATCCCATGCAATTTCCTACTCAGGGCATCTGCAACCCGATTTTATTTACCTTTAACATGTTGTATGTCCATGTCAAATTCGCTCAAGAAGGCATTCCACCTTGCTTGCCTAGAGTTTAAATCTGCCTGCTTAAAGTAGTTAGTCAAGCTGATGTGATCTGTTTTGAGTATGAACCTTTTTCCCAGTAGATAATGCCTCCACACTCGGAGAGCATGTACTACGGCTGTGAGTTCTAGATCATAGGCAGAGTACTTTTGTTAATGTTCTCTCAATTTCCTGGATTCATAGGCTACTACCTTGCCTTCTTGCGTTAACACTGCACCTACTCCTTCCTTGCTAGCATCAGTACACACCACATAATCCTTGCTGGGGTCAGCAACTGTTAGCACAGGTGTTGTGGTTAAAAGTTGTTTAAGCTTCTCAAAGCTGTTCTGACATTCATTCGTCCATTTGAAAGACCTGCCTTTCTTTTGTAAGGATGTGATAGGGTAGGCGATCTTAGAAAATCCTTCGATGAATCGTCGGTAATATCCTGCCAGCCCCATGAATGACCTGATATCTGCCACTTTATTTGGCACACGCCATTCCATGATCGTTTTAATCTTTTCGGGATCCACTGCTATTCCTTCAGCTGTAACCATGTGACCCAGATACTGGATTTCTGGTTTAAAGAAATCGCACTTGCTGAATTTAGCGTACAACTGATGCTTCCTTAGTATTTCCAATACTATTCTCAGATGCTCCTTATGCTCTTCTTCGCTCTTGGAGTAGATCAGTATGTCATCTATGAAGACTAGTACAAAGTGATCTAAAAATTGATGAAAAATTCCGTTCATCAACCTCATAAAGGTTGCTGGCGCATTTGTCAATCCGAAAGGTAACACTACAAACTCATAATGTCCATACCTGGTGCGAAATGATGTCTTGCAAACATCCTCATCCCTGATTCGAATCTGATGATATCCCGATCGCAAATCAATTTTGGAAAACACCTTGGCTCCTCTCACCTCGTCGAATAAATCATCGATTCTGGGTAAGGGATACTTATTCTTAACTGTCAACTTATTGAGTTGTCGGTAGTCCATACACATGCGCAAAGTTCCATCCTTCTTTTTTACAAAAAGGACTGGCGCTCCCCAAGGTGATACACTTGGTCTGATATACCCTTTATCTAACAACTCCTGCAACTGCATTTTTAATTCTGTTAATTCAGGTATACTCATCCTGTAAGGTGCTCTTGACACAGGAGAGGCTCCGGGAAGTAATTCAATAGTGAAGTCAATATCCCTTTTAGGTGGCAGTCCTGGAATGTTTTCTGGAAATACATCCAGGTACTCCTGTACCACAGGAATATCTTTTATATCTACAGCCTTTTCTTCAGATCCGGCATACCCTACCTGAATTGCATACAGCTGACATCCCTTCCGAATACACTTGCTCATTTGAGAGGCCGTTATGGGACGTAATTGTACAGGCTTTTTAATTCCTTTAATCTCCTTACGCGTACCATCCTGCGCTCTATAATAGATTATCTTTTCCTTACAATCCACCAGGGTCCAGTGTTTTTCCAACCAGTCCATTCCTAACAACACATCATATGATCCCAATGGTAGAATATTTAAATCTACCTGTAGCTGCTGTTATGCAACTTCCAAAGTGCAATTTGCAATTTTCGCAGTCACTTTGCGTTTAGCTCCGGTGGCTAGTTGAACTAACCAAGGGTTTTTAAATTTATGTTCTTTTAAATTGCACATTTCCACTAATTTAGGACTTACATAACTTAAACTAGCGCCAGGATCTATTAAAATCGAGACAGGTTTAGATAACATAGTACCTTCCAGTTCAATCATTGTGGGCTGGAAATCACCCTGTCGATCCTCCAAAGCTTCGTTTATACATGGTATGTTTCGTCCCACGTCCCCCACTGTCGATGCCTCCTGCAGATTTGCCACATTTTCACTCCTTCTTCTTTGTGGACAGTTCTTAAAATAGTGCGCTTCCCCATAGCCCCAACATTGTAAGGGAGGTTTTGAGTTTTGCCCTTGCTCCGGTTTGCTTGATGCCTCTGTGGGTTTTTCTTCAGCTGGCCACTTGATTCTTTGATGGTTCCTGTTAAACTGTTTGCTGCCAGCGTTCCGACCTATCCCTTTAAAGTGGCTGCCCTTACTGCTTTTAAAAGTAGAGGAATTATTTTGGTTTTTCTTGGGCTGCCAACCTTTTCCACCATCCCCTTTGATCTTATACTGCTAATAACACATACGTGCTTTTCGAACAGCTTCATCCATCGTTTGAGGGTTAACAAATTCTATTCTTTCCCTCATAGGGGCAGGCAGACTACTCAAAAATCTTTGTACCTTGGCCTTTTCCTCTCTAAGGTACGGTACGTAGCGTAACAGAGATGTAAATTTCGTTACATACTCATCCATGGTCATTTGGCCCAGCCTAAGGTCATGGAATTCTTTAGCCTTATCATCGTAAAATCTTTCTGTCAAATACTTATCTTTGAAATACTGTTGAAACAATTCCCATGTAATGTCTTGCTCGTCTATGCTGCGAACGTTCTTTACCTCCTCCAACCACAGGGTGGCCTTCTCACACAGCTGGTATATAGCCAATCGAGCCTTCAGATTGCTGTTATACTCATAAAATTGAAAATATTTATTAATGTTGATTAACCATGCTTCAGCTGCCTCTTCTGCCTCGCCATCAAACATTGGTGGCTTAATCTTACGGAATTCCCCCTGCAGTTCATTCCTCTGCCTCTTGTGATCCTGCTGATCGGAGGGATTTCCTAATTCTGCCTCGTTATAATTATGGTTTTTGCTCCTGTGAGAGATGCTCTTTTCTGTTCTTCCGATAGTGTTGTTCCTGGTTTGCTAGTCTCCTGACTCCGTTGATGATTCTCTTTCTGCACTAGGCTGCCGCATTTCCTGATTCTGTTTATCAGATATGCTCTTCAGGATCCTTTCCTGATCTAGCAACAGTCTTTCATTGTCCTTTCGATCTCTAATCATCTCCTCTTGTAACTGCTGAACTGTATTTAGCAAGGAGGCAGTTTGCTGCTGCTGTTCTTCCAGCATTTTACTTGTCTTTTGGTGTTGTTCCACAGTTAGCTGAACCCACATTTCTGGGTTCATAACTGTTGGGCCTTTATTCTCGTTTGGTTGTGACTGAGATGCCATGTCTTCCCTCAAATCTTTTTACCTCTACTCAGTGCACTAATATACACACATCTTTGTTAGTAAGCCCTTAGGTTTCCAGTGTAGTAACCGGCTCTGATACCACTTGTCACATCTAAACTAAAAATTACCAGTTCAAACTTACCATAAATTAAAAAAAAATATTTATCCATGGTACTGAAAACTTCACATACCATAACAATTATCAATTTATTATAAATATCACAGTTTTGAATCTAACATAGCATATAAAGTTCACGAGACTTAAAATACAATCTCGTTTGTTTTACAATGAGCAGATTTATCATTACACATATATTGAGCGTTAAGTTATTGTAACACATGGTTTAAATGTCCACGAAAACATACAATATATTTCCACGGTACAAAGGTATGCTGGAATTTAATGATGGGGGATTTGGGATCATAGGAGATCCGTTGAGGAGATCTCCTCGATTCCCAACGTTGTCATTACTTAAATTCTTATCACCTAACAGTAAATTCCACCAGCCAAATGGCTTCTAGCTCCACGCGCTGAGTACAGGTGTCAGCTTGTAGTTTTACTATGGTACATGTGGTTAATGGCGGGAACGGATAAGCAATCAATCCATTCTTTCTCGGTATAGGGAGGAAAGGTTCTTCGGTAAACACAATTTCTTTTTATGGGTGCTTCGCCTTCTATTGCTCGGATCCATGGCGCGCATATAACTGGCGTTCCTCCGGTTTAATCGACCTTCCATGATTTTAGGTGAGCTTATCTCGTCCTGCTCCAGATGACTACCAGTTACAACTCTTATATGTAACCCTCTGATTCCTCTTTTACTCGTCTCATGCATGTCTCTGCGTAATGGCTAATCTTCTTCTCTAACACAGAGTTTTTTTGGGGTTCTCTTGCCGGTTTCTCACTTCCAGGTTCGATGCTTCTTCCCGGAGGTTTACACCAGCTCCACCCCGCCATGGGGTTTCACCAGGTGAGTCCTTCGTTCACATATTACCAGCTGTTTAATGGTGATAACATCTTTTGGCTCTCGGAAATGATTGTTCCCACTCTCCTGTCGATTTTTGCAGTCGGGGTTTTATTTGGCAAGTTGAAATCCGCCTGTCAGGTGAGTTTACTTCCCGCCTCGCTTGTCCACTAGTCTGTTGTCCTTTGCGTTTTAATTAACAATTGTTTCTCTCGTTTGCCTTGCAGGAATAGGTGAGAGAATCCTTCGCTGAACCTTTCTATATGATGTTGGTCTTCGCCGTTTGTTGAGTTGTAGTAGAGACTAAGAAACGCTTCTTTTTCCCAGGTACCCTACAAATCTTCCGTGCATGAAGCTAAAATTTGGTCGACGGGGAGCATACTCTCTGCATCACCGTGTCATTCAAGTTAGGGTGTAGAGAATATTACTAGGGTTTTATTTGCTCCTTGCCGAAGTTTGTCTCAGAAGTTTTTATTGAAATTTCCGTGGAACATTCTGACTCTTATGTTGTGAGAGCAACCTCTGTTGACTCTACTATAGCAATTTATGGTTTTATCAGAACAACATTACGCTGTCTGTTCCCTATGTATGTCGTGATTTACCTAACTTTCTCCTGTTGCTGACAATTTACCTTTAAGGGTTTTTATTTAAGTACTATTTGCAGGTTTATTTATGTGCATGTTCTGTTATTTCAATAACTGTACCATTTTGAGCAATAGTCTGGGTTTTATACAGGGAAGCCGCTCTTGGCTTTACCCTGGACTTGGTATTCCGATGGTTATTTATTTTTTACGGCAGATTACTGTGTTTTATTTCTTTCTATTGGTTTCTCGGCCTTACTCTACAGACCGCGAATTTACTCATGACTATTACGCTCCTAAATGCATAACCCAGAGGTGATTTTAGTCTTATCTACTTCATGCAATCATACGTAGCATTAGTTTGCTCTGGTTAATGGTCGTATTGTGCTTTACGGTTTCGGCCGCCGTTGTCTCGGCCGCGTATAGGTAGGTAAGAATAAAAGAACAGGGGGTAGGGTAGGGTTTCCACCCTGCCCAGCTCTACAAGTTCATCCATTAATATCTCTTTCGACTGTTACAGGAAAAGAATATATTTATAAGTACTAAATGTTGTGTACTATCTTTATCCGGGGTTTATCATTGGTTACTACCATTGCATGTCGATACCTATGTCTCTTTTATTATCCCAATAGTTCGATTTACTCACTACTGTAACTTGAAATTCGATTCATATATATATACTTCTGTTTCCTCTTAACACTAGATACAATCTCTGTTAATTTTATTCACTGTCTACATAGATTGATTATGAAGCATTGATATTTTCTTGATCTTCAATGTTATACTATGTACTGTGCGTAAAGAACTTTCCTTTCATGTAAGATCTCGTCTTTACAGTTTAGCTGCTAATTAACTGTAGGATTACCAGCATTATAATAACAGTAATTAAACTATTGTACCTACGAGTTTTACATTACTCCTATGATAACAGAAGATCTGAAATTTCTATTCTTTTATCATTTGCTAAACATAACCAAAACATCAACAGAACATCAATACTTAAATTCTAGGTCTGATTGTGTTACTTATCTGACAGAAGCATGTTAACTCTTAAAACCGTGGTCCTCCCAACCATCAAGGGAGGCAATAACGTCCTCCACTTGCCCCCTAGCTCCAGAATGTCAATCAGTGCCACGGGAACAAAGAATAAGCTTCTGTCGTGACCTCTGGATGGCCTATCCAGCCACAGACAGATCTAGTCTTATGGTTTTTCAGTGACTGCTTCTCCACTGGTCTCTCACCCAGCTCTAGAGAATCCTGCACTTACCATTTTTCCAAAAACTTACAGAACCCCTATCCCTCTCCTGGGATTTTCTTTTATCCCTGGAGGGTAGGTAATTGTCTTCTAATTGTTCCCAACCACCCATTCTTGGATACTTTTACCAACAGTTTTAAGAGATTCTTTTTATTTATTTTCTAACTCAGTAATTCCAAGTAACATGTGTTTTTTTTTAATTTCCTATACCAAAAGTAATTTAAACAAAATAATAAAATAAACAACTTATCTTTCAGTTTATTCATGTTAATTAACTCTTAATGAGGTCACACAATCGTGTTCTCTATGGTACATCATCGTTTTCAAATATAGGAAATGATTTCAAATTGAACTGCACCATATTTTTATTTTGGAAATAGGATGGAAGTCAAATAGAATTGGAGACATTAGTAGATAGAAAATTTTGCTTTGGGAATGTGCTGAAATCATGTGTTGAAGATTGAAATTTTTGTTTTGGAAATGTACTGATGAATAATTTCAGACTGAATTGTAACATATTTTTATTTTGAAAATAATTTGGAGGTCACAAATAGAATTAAATGCCTTACATATATTTGTTGGCTAGTGTATTTTGCTTCGTCAGCTTCATTATCTTTATTGTACATCATCCTTTTTGAAAATTTACCAGTTGTGACGAATGGCTCTGTCTCATAGCGCTATCGAAGGCATTAGTTTGTAGATAATTTTTGTTTTTGTTTTCTGTGATGTGTGAGGAATGATTTCAAATTGAATTGTAGTATATTTTTGTTTTTGTTTTCTAGGACGTGTGAGGAATAATTTCAAATTGAATTGTGGTATATTTTTATTTTGTAAATAAGTGTTAAATATAATTAAAATGTTAGTTTTATATATAATTTTTAAGTAGTAATTTTATTGTGTAAAGAATAAAATTATATTGAGTAGATTTATAAATTATTAGAGAATAGTAAATTCATAGTATTGTAAAATAAATAAGTTGTGTTTCTATAAAATAGTTTTTGTTAGGTTTAAAAAATAAAATATACAAATTTAGAAATTAAATATTATTAAAATTACTTGACTTCTCTTTCTTTCTCTTCTTTCTTTGTACTTTCTTGCCAAACCTTGATGAAGTATTTATAGGTGTTATTTCCAACTCGCACATTCACCACCTAGGGTTGTTTTTTACTAGAACCAAAACTTTATGACTCATGTGCTCTTCTGTTTCGTTATCCTATGATCTAAGTATGAGTGTTCCTTCTAGACCAAGATCATTATTTGTGTATGTATTTTACACTTTTTGCATCTGTTGTGAATTTGAAACTGGATTATGGGTTTTTGTATCATCTTTAGAGATGGGGTCTTCCTTGATCCTACAAACCTGCATTTTTTTCCCTTTTAGAATTTTCTTTTGCCCATGGGAATGAATCCTACAAATGTCTTGTTTGAAAAAATGAATGTTCTGAAAGTAGTGTTTTCATAATCTAAAGTTTAAAGTTCTTGGAAAGAACCATGATTCAACAATATACCTCTACTCAAATCTATTTCCACACATAGGTAAGCAAAGACAAATAATGAATTCACTCTCCAACTTTATGAATTGTTCAAGAGTATTTCCAATGTCCTCAAGTAACCTCTCATGCCAAAAAATAAGGTAGAAATGTGGCAACCTAACCCAAACTCACATTAATGTTATATATTTACAGTGAGTGTTTTAACAAAGAATACACACCCTTCCATGGATTTCGAGCTCTCTATGATATCCATAGCTCCCATGGAAGAGGGATTTGGAAGTTTTTTTGCAAATATTTTTGTTTTGAAGTTGATATGCATTTACTAAGGATTTGTGACTATAGGAAACACAAATGGTCATAGATATGCACATACTAACCAATAAATCCAGAAAGAGAGAGTTAGACCCCAAAAAACAAACCAAAAGCTCAAAACAAAGAATAAAAGTCATATTATTCTAAAAAAATGTTGAAAATCATCCGCATGTGACAAAAGCTTATAACATACCTCCAACTTAAAAACGATAAGTTTCCCTCCTTGCCTCCAACATGAATCAAACTGGGAGAACAACTACTTGAGAGGGTGTATACCATAACCACTCATAACTTAGAGCAGGATGGTAAGGAAAACTGTAATAAAAAATAATGAAGTTGTTGATACTTGAGACTTCGATAATTCTAATCAAACCAAACTTTGTATAAACTCTAAATTGCCATGTCTCCGTAATAAACCCAATAAAAATCAAACAAAGTCTAATTAGATAAATTTATACTTGAATAAATTTTTTTTTCTTGATTTAGGAGGATTTGAACATTGAATTTCATGATTTAAATAATACTTTATGGACAATTGAATGGCATCATAGACTCAATTATTAATAAGAAACATTTAATTTGTAAATATTAATTAATAAATATTTATATATAATTAAGTAAAAATATTTTATTTTAAAAATAAAAGATATATTATTATTAATAGTAATTTTTATGGAAGTTACAAAAATAATTTGGTCAACAATTTTTTTTCAGCTATGTGGATTTAAGTCTACAATATGTTGTAACTCGCTTATTTGTGGCATTTATGAAGTAGTTCTATCCCTTGTAATAGTGACAACTAATCTCCAAAAATTCTCATATCAACAACTATCATTTGTTAATTTATGTTTTGAGATTTTTGTTTATTTATTTATTTTTGTGGTGACAACTTTCAAAATTATATGAATTTAAATCATTAGATTTATGAAATTGATCAATTAGCAACGGGTGTGTTATGAAGTATTATGTAAACCATAAAATTCAAAGTTCAAAATCCAGAAAATCAAGCGAATCATAAAAATATTATCAACATAAAATAGTGTTTTATAATAATTTCGTTATATATATATAGCTAATAATAATATAAAAAATAAAATAAAATTACAATTTAATTACATTTTTATTTATTTATAATCTCATCAATATAAAATATACTATGAAGTAAATAGATTAATATTCATTAATTTTTACTATTCATTTAAATTATATAATTATATTAATTATGATTGTAAATTAATATTTTGAAATTCAAGAAATTCAAAAAACAAAATAGTAATAAATGTAACATATAAGAATAATAAACACTTATACACTTATATGTAAAAAAAAAAAAAATATTAAGTAAATCATATATGAAAACGTTAACCACAAGTAAATCATATAATATATAAGTATATATTTTTAGATTTGAAAACGTTAACCACAAGTGAATCGTATAATATATAACCTAACCCCAAAAAATAATATAATATATAAGTAAATCTTTTTGGATTTGAAAACGTTAACCACCGTGAATACCTTGAATAATCCGAACCCATATACCGCTTTGAGGGTTTCTTTTCCAACGTTGATTGCTGATCGTACTCCTCGCCAGCGTGAAAATATGTCGTCTGCAAATTTTTCAGGCTTATGTAGAGTGCTTAAAAAATTTGTGGTGCCCGAAGTTTTCGGGCTTATGACCAGTACTCAGATTGGAATGTGGCAGTGTCATTTGCCTTATTTGAATTTGAGAAACTTTTTTCAATGTCACAGGAGTACCAGATTTTATGAAGAATACTCAAATTGGAATGCTGCAGTGTCATTTCCCAATTTGAATTTCAAGAGTTATTTTACCAGTTTTGTTATATTGACGGGGGTGGATACCAAATTTGCACCGAATTTGTTACATCACATTCATTAATTAATTAGCAATGGTATTAATTAATTAGCAATGGTGTGAACTGCAAAAAAAAGTCTATAAGATTGTTAAATTGGAATTGTTTGAATTGGAAAAATCATATTTTAGTTTAAAATAATAGTTGTTGTATTATATTTGGGTTGTTTACATTTACATTTACTTTTTGTTATAGATATTATTTGGAAATAGTTTATCTAGGTTTTATCTTTTCATCATTATTTAATAATAAACTAAAAAATATAGTCCATAACCCAAAAAATAAAAAATTAGATTAAATGTTTTTAATATTCAACCAAAACATCTAGCCCATAACCTATTTTTTTTTTTAAAATTCAAATTAAATACTTTTGGAAAATCTTTGCCACAAATTAATGAGTGTTTTTTGGTAGAGTTGAGATAGTTGAAATTTAAAAAAACGTTTATGTAACATACACGATAACTTCACATGGAAATATAAGGAGTTAAAAATTTTTATACAAGTTACTCACGGGTAACTATCCATTCACCATTAAATATTCCTTACTCATCATTACATAGAATGTTTACTAGTTCATAATGTAACTTTAGAATAAGAATAGTAAGCTCCTTAACCATTAACAACCTCTATTACAATACATTAACATAATACTGTATGATGTAACCTTCCACTCATTTCATTATTCATGTAGTCATCACATACTTGGCATTATGAACATCGTAACAAGAAAGAGATTGACATCATCATCTTGACACAATAATCAATCACATCATTGAACACTAATATACCCTGGAAACCCGTAGGGTGAAAACCAGCAAACGTTTAATTTTATTATTAAACGCTCGTGAGGGTGATCAACCCTCACTCAATGGCTTATAAGGGAGACCATCTCTTAACCATCGTTTATAAATATTACAAGGAAATAAACAAAGATATAGCTTAATGCCATTACAATAAATATTATAGAATTTACCCTCTGGTCTTCATATCTTCATATCTTGGTGGCATGGATGTACCTACAATGTACCATTGTACATTGGATCATCTTGCAGCTCACACTCATTTGCATGAACCATTAATCATTTACCTTTCTCATAAGTCAACATCGTTTCCTTTCATTGATGTCATCAACAAGCTTCTATAGCATGATTGGATAAAGCCTTAATCAATAAATAATCAATCTTTAAGTGATCCTTTAACACTTATTCATGTGTATACATGAGATGTGAATATAATATCACAACATGCTTTCTTCTAACATCTCTACCTTAGTGTGAGAAAGTAATTAGCAATTCATGTCAAATAATCCCCACATTATTATAACACTTCTCACACATGCTCATATTCGTACAAGACAATTCACTACCACTGTCCAGGAATTCCTTCAATGGAAAATGAAATAATGCGCATTCGTTTTACTTAAAATTTAACACAAGGACCAGCCCTTTAGCATTTCCTTTTGGTGCTAAAGCTAACATGTTGATTATTGTTCCTATGCATACAATGCATAAAGATTCTAAACTTAATTTCTCAATATAATACTTAACATAATCGAGCAGGAAAACTCATGATTCCTCTTCGAAGACATATAACATAATAGGATGCAAAACATGGTTTTCTTTTCCATAAAAATAATGGAATAAAACATAAGAATACATGTCTTATTCTCCAAATATTATACCCACATATAAACTTATACTCTTTTCAATGAAATCTAGTACAATTATTGCATGCCTATGCATGACCTTACTCCAAATGAAGCTAACATAATGGTTATGATAGCATAAGTAATCACATACTCAATAGTTCTTCTATCCAAGCAAAGTACATTGTTCCTCCATGATTCTACATGCAAGTTGCGCACATGCAAGTTGCGCATGCTTGAGTTCCAAGAATTTACCATAGATAGCCTCTTTTATGCCTAAAAACTTAACCCTTAATACACCTAAATCAAGAAGTTGACATAATCCATTTAGCAATGTAATATGTTCAATAGGTTATTCTTTTCAGTAAGAACAACATAATGTTTTCCCAAGAAGAAAGTATTCTTTTCACATAAGATTCAACATAAACTTTCTCCACAATAAAAACTCATTAACATATCTCCCAACCCATGAAACATCTTTAAGAAATACCTTCTTTAATCTATTCAAGAAAATACCTTGGACTTTTTATCATTTCATAAACTAAATGAGTACAAAATCCCTTTTTAAAAATAAGAGCAAGCATCTTCTATTTTCTTGCTTACACAATATTTATGAATATTTATATTAAAGAGTTACTCTCTTTAATCTATTCAAGAAAATCCCTTTTTAAAATAAAGAGCAAGCATCTTCTATTTTCTTGCGTATATAATATTTATGAATATTTATATTAAAGAGTTACCCTCTTTAATCTATTCAAGAAAATCCCTTTTTAAAATAAAGAGCATGCATCTTCTATTTTCTTGCTTGTACAATATTATATAAATATTTATATTAAAGAGTTACCCACTTTAATCTATTCAAGAAAATAATCTTGGATTTCTTATTACTTATTTTCCCATAACTTTAAATTTTAACTATTGTTTTCATTCATGTGAATACATGTTCTTGTTTTTTCCAAAGAAAAACTAAACATAATAACCATTAAAATGCATGTAATTTCCAAGAAATCTGTCCAATATATAGTTTTTTCATGGTTTCTTTGTCTTCTTATGTGCAAGGTTTCCATGTATTATTTTCCAAGAACTCTTTCACAAAACTAAAAAAATAAACAGAAATACTTATCTGGCTATACCACTTCAAATTGCATTGATGCCAAGCAAAAATATAGTGCTCTGGTATGTTGTTGAATGCATTGGTGTATTCTCTATTGAATACCATCCCTGTTGGTTCGCTAGTAAATCTCTCACGTAGAGCTTTTCTTTCCTTCATCACCAGCTAGTTCATCGAAACAAGATTGTGCACCTCAAAAGAAGAGAATAAAGATAAACAATTGCAGCATTTGTTTTCTTAATTCGAAAAATTGCAAACTCCAAATTTGCCTTTGGAATTTACTGTGGTTACTTGGGTAGGCTCCAAAAGCTATATGTCAGCCATGGTCAAAGAATTTCTATGCCCAGTAAAGAAGCTTCTTCCCTGCCAGGTAGAGGCAAAATGAACATGAATGGCGAGACTGGAACCAAGAAATCCTCTCCAGTGATTCCTCTGCATGATAAAAACCATAATACTGGTGCGCTTCTTGTCACTGGGTCCTTTATCACAAGAGAATTTCCTCCGTGATTCAAATGAGAAACATATTCTTAAACCCTCGTAGTGAAGTTGCCCCGTAAATAACGAATACCCAACCCAGGTCGTTATCAAGAATTGGTTTTACAATAAAACCAATCCTGATTGTACGAATACCCAACCCGGGTCGTTATCAAGAATTGGTTTTACAATAAAACAAATCTTGATTCTAACATAAAATTGATTTACCGCATTAACGTAAAAATGGATTTACCATAAGTGTTTACGTAAGATGTCTCTTACAGTTTAATTCATTAAAAATATAATTAATATTATAATAATTTTTTTTTACAATTTAATTAATATCAAATGTAAAAACATAGTATCTCACTACAAACATTTTTCTTTACAATTTTTAAGCAATATAATAAAATATTAAACTATAGAAAAAAAATATATTCTACCATATAGACATGTGAGTAAACAGAGTACGGTCATGGATTTTCCTTCACGCTCACTTCTCCACTCTAACATGTAAGTCTTGGTGGACTCGTCCTTTTGTAGAAGCTAGTTGATCCCTCTACAGATCTCATAGTTCTAGTATTGTGCTGATTATCCATGGACACAGATATTTTGATTTTTTTTCTCTTTATTATCATAATGTTTGTTCTCATATTTCACCCTATTACTTTTCTCCACAAGTCTTACCATCCACACTCGACAACATCTTTTTATTTACCTCTTATTCATATATATATATATTTTTATAAAAATACTTAAATTATGATGAAAAATAACCAAAGTAAAATATGTTATTTACCAGAATATCAAATATTTTTAAACATGGTAATTTTAAATAATTTAAAAATAAAACAAAAAAAAGCTACACTTATTTAAAAATTATGCATGAATATAGCAATAATAACATAAAATATACTAAACAATAATCCATATTGAAATAATTATTTTTACAAACATTAAATATTATAAATTGCACTGATTAATAATAATTGTTATTTAAAATTAATTTATAATTTAGTAGTTTTACAATTTATAATTTAATCGTTACATGTTTTCATTTTCGTTAAAATTTAGTAATTATTTTTCTTGAAATTTTTAATTTTGAATATGTAATGTAAAAAAAATTGTGAATTTTCAAACACTTAGTTTATTTATACATTTCAAATGCATTTTAAATAAAAACAACTTAATATCTTCACAAAAAATAATACTATAGAATCCTAATGAAAATAGGAAGAAAAATTCAAAACAATTATATTTCTATGTTAATAAATATTACTTATAAAAGCTTATAAAAAGAAGCGACTGGATCTATGGAAAAACAAGTATATATTGCAATGTTTTCAACTTTACATTTTTCAGGTCCAATTTTAATAAAATATGACTTTAATTGTTTTCAAATTCTAATAAAAAGACGTGATTTTGAATTAGCTTTCAACATCAAAATTAAATTTGAAATTTATTGAGAAGAAAAAATAAAATTAAAAAAACCTATTGACAAAAAATGAGAATTATAAATGCAAATTCCCTTACTTTCTTTTTTTATATATATATATAGATTTTTATCTTAATTAAAATAAAGGCTTTCATTAATAAAAACAAATTCTTGTGTTTGAATAAACTAGTGTTTGAATAAACTATGGTTTTAATCTTAATGAACTTAGGTAGGCCATTTCCAATCACATAATCTTTAAAAAAAACCACTGCTTTTGATTAAACTTTGATGATGGTTGCTTTTAAAATTTAATTTTGATCTCACAAGTTTAATTAAAGTGTTTTCAATACATTAAAAAAAAGGGTAACGAACTTAATTATTGCATTTTCAATCAATGACAACAAATATTAAAAACATCTTTGATTACGCTTTGATTTTGATTAGAATGAAGTCAATTATGGAATTTCCAACCAAGGAATCTAACAAACACCCTTTGTTTTTTTGTTTATTGTGATCATTATAGAATTTTCAGTCAGAAAAAATGAAATCTTTTTTTTTTATCTTATTACTTTGTTTCTTTTCTGTTTATTGTGGTGATTATAGAATTTTCAATCAAAAAAATGAAATCTTATATTTTATCTTATTACTTTGTTGTCCATATTTGTGTGCGCTTGTCAATACAAATGCCAGGTGCCAAATTTGCGAACCACCACATATCTTGTTAGGTGGAGATCACTATCGATCAAATAAGAACTAACCTACAATATGTCTGATATACATTTTGAGAACCCTAAATTTAGCATTCCAAAAGCTTTCGATGTTGCCATGTGCTAAATAATTTAGTGAAGGTTTTGTTGTTTGATGTTGAAGACTCTAGATGCTCACTTGAAGATTGCTCCCAATATCAATATTTTTCTGCTATTCATCATAATATTTTCTAGTTCAGTGCATTTGAGAAGCCACTTTTAGAATACTTTTCATTGCTTCATCCCTACGCACTTCGGAGCACATTTCTTCCAATACTATAATGGGTTGTACAACCCAAGTTTGGCTCACAACAGAGTTTTGGCAGCAAAGGAAGAAAGAATGAATGTTGGTGCGGAGAGTGATTTTCAGATTACCGAAGGGTTTTTGTCTAGACCAGTTTCAGTGGAAAATTTTGTTTTTTATTACAATCGGAACAAAAATAAAAGTGAAAAAACTAAAATTACCAAGATGTGAGGGAGGTATAGGGAGAAATTTTCGCAGGATTATTTTTTAAAGAAAGTTTGAGAGTTTTGTTTAGAGAATTCCCCGGTTCGAGAAATTTTTTGAGCATTCTCAGGTTTCATATTAGGATTATGGCAGCTGCAGAAAAAATCACACTACTATGGTGGGCACGTGTTATCAGTGAATGAAAATTACGACTAAAAATATGAATTGAGCTGTATGGTGCAGAAATGTGACGTTATATGGTGTCATATGTCATGAGGTTATATGGTGCCAGATGTGAGTGAATGAAAATTAAGTTTAAAAATTACTAGTTCAGTTGTATGGTGCACAAATGTGAGATTATAGGGTGCCACATGTTAGGAGTTTATATGGTTTTAGATGTCACTAGTACACTAAAATAATAGACGAAAATCCTAAGTGTATTGATTCAAAAGGAAAGCATATCGGCCTAATTAATAATAAAAATAATATATTAATTTCATACATAATTGATGCAGGATCATCGACTCACCCTTAGTAAAAATTGAAATTCAAAGTTTCTGGAAGGAGAGACGCCGACAACGAGAGGGCTAATGTCCATGAAATTTGGCTAAATTGATAAATTTGTTTCCTCAAAGACGAAATCAATGCATCTAGAAGATAGGATTTGTTTTGAAAATCTACCATATAATTAAAATAGAGTGATTTTGGGGATTAGTTACACGATTCTTGGAAGGAAATCGTGGATCTTAGATGATCCACTCATTTGCAATTTCCTTTAAAATGAAAACACTGTGTTGTATGAGAGGGCCCGCACAATGTAACCTTAAGGTGAATACGTGATCAGGCCCATAATGGCCTTAGCTCATAACTCAAACTCGACATTAATGGATAATTAATGTTCATTTTTTTTGTGTGGAATAATTTCATGTATGAATTCCTATGAGAAGCATTTGTGTGAAATTTCATATTAATAACATAATGTATGTGTGTTCTTCTACCTTGCATTCACTTAGCCTCATATATGTTCTTCATTACGTTTATGTTATCGATTCTGATTCTAGGAGCCGGGATATTGCTAACTTGATAGGGGCCTATTGCTGTGACTCATGATCACTGTGCATGTGTTTTTTGGCCATGTTCCTGTTTATTAATTTTTTTCTGCTTCACAATCTTGCATTACATTTCCTATTCTAGCAGATGGATTCTTGTACCACAATTTAGATTCTTGTTCCCGATCCAACAACTGGGTTTCTGTTCTCGCTGCATAATGGATGATTTATTCCAAGTGTGGGCCCATAACCCACGGGTCCAAGGATCAAATTATCGAAATATTGGATCTTTGGAATCCCAAAGAAATGGATTTCATCAAGTGGTATCATAGTAGAAGAAGATTCTGTGTGTAATTAAAGAAGGTACGAATATGTTGAGGATTGTTAAGTGCATGGTATTTATATTTTTCTGCAGGTAGCAGTAGAAGAAGGTGAGAATATTTGTGGCAGCATAGAGCAAGGAGTGATCATATGGTTCTAGAGGAGAGAACCAGAGAGATGAAAAAAGACTGAGCCTAGAAGAGAGAAGCTTAGTGAGGTATCATGTAGCAAGAAGGAGGCTTTCTACTGTTGAGGTTTTGTTGCTACTCATGAGTGTTGTTACGAAAATACCAAGAAGGCATATGACCAGGAGGTCATAAAAATTTTGTACCTCGAGAGTCTAATGCAGGAGCAATTAGTTGCATATTCTAAGGAGAATTATTAGTGATCTGGGATAGATAAAATCCATTATTGATATTATCGTCATTGTATATTTTTATATAAATATATGACC
The DNA here is from genome assembly GCA_034641835.2 of Pinus albicaulis. Taxonomy (NCBI): domain Eukaryota; kingdom Viridiplantae; phylum Streptophyta; class Pinopsida; order Pinales; family Pinaceae; genus Pinus; species Pinus albicaulis. The sequence goes on along the minus strand of CM076577.1, from coordinate 1,086,343,827 downwards.
TATGACATTATGAGGGGGCAGGGGCCAACTACAATGTAGATCGACCGAGAGATGACCAGGGCCTTGGGAGGCCACATAAAATGTAATATCAGGCTGAAGTTTTAATATAAGAATCTATGCACAATTGTTTTAATATGTGTGTTTGTTTCATTCTGTGTATGAGTTTTATATTTTCATATTTGGACATCCATGAACCAAGTGAATGGGTGCGAGTGTTAGGTTGAGGTCATAGAATGGAATTGTAGAAAGGGAGCATTGCAAAAATGGGCATTTCGGTGAAAATATTCACCATCAATTTTCGAATATAGAATGGATCGACCGTGATCCACTTCAAATAGTATTGAGAAATGAAACATCCCACCGAACATTTGTTCGGAAGATCAATGGTGAACCATTGAAATGATAATGCGTGACGCAATAAGGAGTGGAGTGTCAGATTGTTAAAGGGCCTACAATGTACAATGATAGTTGGAATACAAATTTCGGGGTGATAGAAGAAGTTCCACGTAGATCTGTACGTGCTTAGAATGAGATCGTTGATGATGATAGTAAAGGTATTATGAAGTTCCTATGAACTTCACAATACAAGCTTTATGAGCAACGCCTCATCACGACGTTTTCAGAATGGAAAACATCAAAGAATTCGATTTGACATATTATGATTGGCTCCATGCATCAATAATATAAATATATCAAAAGGTAAAAAATATGGAACTTGTTACATCACATTAATTAAATAATAATAATAATAATAATAATAATAAATTTAAATATTAATTTCATACATAATTTGAATATAAAAAGTTGATGGAAGATTTTGTATATAAATAGGAGATGGAATATTTTTAATTTGTGAATAATATTTACGCTATAAGGCATTCTTCTTTCAAAACAACTCCCTGAGCTACCACCGTGACCTTGTTTGGGTCATTTGATCAAATGTTAGACGATTGAAATGTTTTAAGCCATTAAATCCATTGCCTCCTTCATTTAATCTTGGTTAACAAACTAGCTGACTCACTAAACCTTACTAATGTCTCCTCCACCTTGCTATGAAATACGATACAACAATACAACCTCTCTTCTGCCTCTTTGATTGCAAGCCGAACTAGAACTGAAACTATATTTATAGGGCTCTCTGATGACGTTTATTTCTAGTTCACCCCATGAAGGTTCAATAAACCATTACACCTACACATGAACTTGGAAATTCTTAATGGATGCCCCATCTCCATAAAATTTTGATTTTTGTTAAGCTAGTAGATATTTGTACTGACTCGTGTTTGCTTGTGTTGGTTTTATCTTCCAATGGCATCGTTTTGATTTCTTAGCCTTGTGCATTGGTAAATAGGGGGATCTTCCCCATATCCTGTCGTTTCCTCCAAATAAAGGACCATAAGTATTTCAAGGAAAAGTTTTGCATACCATGGACTGTGCATGGTTGGATGAAAAAAGTGTGTATGAGCTGATCAAAGGAAAGAGAGTTGTAGTTATTAGATACCAGAAATCAACATTTGATTTTGTTATTGAATGTGTTGAGGCGAATTGAGGTATGCTATAAATAGAAGATACTATACAATTTGTGTTTCCATTCTTCAAATTCAATTTTTATAGGGCTATTAATGGGTTCTCTCTAATTCCTGGTAGGAGAATATGGCCATCCTTCTCCAGTGGTATTCGAAAGACCACACTGAGGGGTTATTTGTTATGAGCTCTATGGATTGCCCATACAACTCTTTTATACTACATGTTTTGCACATTTCTTACTAGAAAGGCCCGCTCAGGGTTTTCTAAAGAGTGTACTATCTCACCTATTTAGACCGCTGGTATATTTTAACCTATATTATTGAAATATTTGTTTTTTAAAGCACGAATCAAATATAGTCGATAGAATTTAGGCTTATTGGCAAAGCTTCTTCGCCCAGACTTGGAGATATAAATTTTAAATAGTAGTAATGTAGTTGAAGTTTTGTTATTTATGACAACATAAATCTACCAAAGATTTCTCAATATCGTGATGGATATAAACAAATGAAGTTGAAAATTCACATAAATGGCTCTCTGTTTATTTTTTAGTAAAGGTGTGACTGAAAATTCCATTTACTGCACATGTTCCATGGGAATTAATTAAAGGAATATTTCTGAATAATACAGTTTGTTGTTGTATATTTTTACTATTCCTCCAAATAATATTAGTGGTACATATATAATTCAAAGTAATATGTAAGGGACTAATATATAAGAAATATTTCCGAGAAATAAAGATTGTTTCTATATCTTTTTATTATTCCTCCAAATGACCTTGGTGGTACATATAATTCAGAGTAATATGTAAGAGACAAATAGACAATAGTTATTTCTTTGATAAAAGTTTATGCTCATTCATATTCATTACCAAAAAGAGTGAACTCAAGGACATGTAATGCTGCTTGGTTTACGATATAATATAGTTTGAATTGATACATCTCCATAAACTATAATAATTATGTATTCACAATAATTTATTCGATACTCAACAACATAATTCTCTCCTGAGCACAATAATGTAAATTCATTATAAATAGCAGTGTTTCTTACAATTTTTCTTTCACTCTTAATGCAGAGATTGTCGACCTTCAAGTTCTTGGAGCTTTAGCCTTTACCTATGTTGGAAACGTCCCTTGCGAAAATATGGTCTTGTTCTAGATCAGAGATTTGTTGAGGAGTTATCTGCTTGTAGTGCTTCAACATATGATGCCAATTTTTTTTCCATAGAAGATAAGGCAACAAAATTTTTTTGCCATGTCCCTCAATTTCACACAAAAAAAAATATTTCCAACTGTGTATATTATTATGAACTTCATTTGTACTAATATTGTTTATTAGTTTTTTCATAGTGTGACACTTCTCTCTTTTACTAAACCCTCCTTGTGTTTTTCAATTTATGGCTTTATTAACCTTTATTTGTAAAGGCATGGTTTGTCATTCAACACCAAGCACTTACCATGATAAATTTTTCCAATATCCCAATACCACTACGCATGATATGAGATGACGTGTATTTACGTATCGCTTACTTGATCTTAGCTCATGGTTGAAATACGTATTGTATGTGCATATAAAATTATTGGTTGTATTATGATTTTGTTTATTTTTCACATAGGAACTTATATATATATAAACCAGATTCAAATGTCGTTCGTATTATTGTAACTACTATGTCTTATCTTGATTTCGTTGATACCCATGAGGGTTCGAGTGTATAATAGAGCAACTCCACCGCACCAGTACTTGTATGCTCTTATTTGTTCCCTAGTTTAATGTTATGTCTTGTTAAATGGTCCTTTGTTCACTCCTCGGAAGATTTCACTGTACTTCTGGCGCCTTTCATTTATGAGGATTTAATTATGCATTATTTTTTATTGACTTTCGTATGGTTGTTGATGGGAGTGGGTACTATGGGATCGGTTTGTAAATATTATCACTCGTACTGCAACGATCTTGTTCTTTTCGAGGTTCCTTTTTCTCTGGCCTTGTCCGGGTTTGGGCATCGCCCTCCACGTGGACGGTGGGGATCCGCGATGAGTTAGGCTTTGGCTCAATTATAAAATTCAATTTTTCACTCTGCAACTTTCATTTGTCACCTTGTAAAATTTTTTTTCCTCAGGGAACGCTGAGGCCTCTCTACTCCTCTTCTGCATTTTTCTTTGCCATCTGGCGTGCTCTTACACAAAACTATGTTAGCCTCCCAGTGCCGAGAGTTTAATCGTTCAGGTGACTTCGTGCTATATCCTTTTCATCTTAATTTAACGTTAAGTCCTCCTTGGAACTTGTATAGCGATACAATATACTCTTCCTTTTTAATTTGTGGTTACAATGATATATTGGTCTTCGTGTTTCTTTCCACATTTGCTATTGATGAAATATTTAGTGGTTTGATAATCTCTTATACTGTATCTTGGCGTGCTTCCTACTTTGGTTGAATATTTGTGTTTACAGGCGTCATATTAACACCAAATAGAAATTTCTATGATGTTTCCTGGGTTTTTTCTTCTTGCGTCAACATATATTTGACCTTCATTTTTTTGCCTGTGTCTGCAAGGCGATTACATACAGTTGCCGATTATCATTTGCATGAGGTTTTAATGAAATTTCATAGCATCGCCGCTTTAGCAATTTCTATAAATTTGTGTTTTAATCATTCTGGTGTCATTACAATTCCTAAGTCGACGTGTGCTAAGTACTCATCTCAGTTTTCCCTTGTTGTCCCTATCTAGAGGTTAGGATATTCTCCTTAAAACTTACCTCCAGTCTCGATTTTTGTTTTGTTTCTTGTAAAGCCTCCAAGTATATCCTTGACGTTCTTGTAATGTATGCAGAGGGTTCATTTTCTATACGCACAGCTCTCCTGCGCAGTGTATTGCCCCACTTTTGAGGTAATACTTTGCAAAATTATTGAATCCTAGTATGGTTGGATTTCTACGCGGTGTATATATATATCCAATTCTTCTTAGTTGCTTCACAAAAGAATTTTAGGAGGGATTTGATTCTTCCTACTGTCTTTGGGTAATTCGAACCTCTTTGGTTCTCTTAACTTCTTATATGCGTTTTCTTCAAATTGTATTCATACCTAATTACTTAATTCCCTCAATGCTTTTGCACGTATGTTCTTTTACCCTGTGAATAAATTGTTGAGGGCAATGTACGTAGCTTTGTTATAGAACCACTATAACGATTTGCTTCTCGTTTGACACAGGTCGGCGTCTATTTCCTATCGGAAATGATTTTTGCCTCAGTTTCTTACTTAGCTTAGTTCACAATTTTTCCACAAGGATGGGCTATCCTTTTTACTCTCAGTCCACTTCTCTGAGATAATAACACAGAATACTAGTGGTTTAGACACCGAGTTATAGGGATTTTTCTCTAACAGAATTTTCTAACTCAGATTCATTTATAATTTTTGTCCAGCAATGTATAAATGCTCTGGACTTCTATGTGTGTATTTATTTTTAAAAAAAAATTCTGCACAGATACATATAATGATAAATTGACTATAAACTGAATATTGTTTGTGCTTATGCTGTGGGAAGTATATGACAATATTCATGGGTATTATTTTGATGAATACCGCAGGTCACTAGTTCAATGGAGGTTTAGTTCAGATGATTCCATTTTCACAATACTTTATTTTGGATTCTCTATACTATTCATGTTTTCTTTCTATCTAAAATCGACCATGGCATCCTGACATGATAACATAATAACTCACTCTGGAATGATTTTTCAGCCTTCACCAAGGCTTCTGCATATACATGATTGTTTAAAATGTAATCTCCACTGAACAGAGATTGTAGCTTTCCTACTTTTTTTACTTAAATCCCACAGGGACATACTTATTTTCTCTCTTGTATAGTATTTACATCTATCCTGGTATAAGATGATTAACCAAATTTTTTTATTAATGATTTATTTGACTATGTTCTTATTCACTTCGTAGTTCTAGAGTTTGACTAGTAGTCTTGTTTTCTGTAGTTCCTCTAACACTAACTGCTAATTTGACGTGTTGGTAGTTAATATTACCAACAAAAGACATAGATTTATAATTAATTTTTTCTGTCCCAATTATAATTAATTTATCATATGTAATTTTGGTTAATTATAATTTTTCTGCAACGAAGTAATAGAATTGACTACATGCCATGTAGTGCCCATAATTAATCAGAGACTCCTATGTTTTCTGTGTACATCCAGGCACATATCTATGTAGAATTTATCACAGATTTCCAAAGATTTCTACAGTAGTACATACATGTTTAACTCTCTTTTTTTTCATTTTTTTGCTAAATGAACATTTATTATAGAAGAAGATTAAAGTTACTTTAACTATGCTAGGGAAGCATTGTACACTTTCTCTAGACTTAAACCATCCCACAGTTTAGAGATTCTGGTTGACAGTATTCCCTAGTATTCTTTCCTACTACCATACCAAAGTTGGAAGAATTATTTCTTCTACTTAACTCTGTTAAAAGTGGGAAAATTCACTGCACATCACTTTGACTCAACATAATTACCATAGTATTTTTCACTACTATTCTAGAATAACAAAACTAATTACTCATCAAAACAGTGTGCATACCCCTTCTTGCAATTGACCAACCTCCCAACCTTAGAGTTCTTCTGTCCTCAAGAACTCACCCCCGAGTTGTGATCATTTCCTAGAACAGATCAACCTCTAATCTTTTCAGGAATGGTTTATTTAAACTTTTTCTCCCAAAAGCCTGTTTCTAATTCTGCGTCCAGAATCTCAGGATCCTTTTCTTCCTGTTTGCCTAGGCTTCCATTATTTAGGGATTTTTAAAGCTTCTTTATGCTTTTCACATCTTTTTACCTCTTCCCAACTACTCTCCACCTCATTGGGGAAATTAGATTTTCCTCAAAATGTATTTTGGAAATAAATTCTTTCAAGGATTTTTGAAAGATTTATGGGGAAAGTATTTGCCTCTATCCATCCTCATGGATTTAGCAAGTGATCTCAAGATTCTCATTTGGTCAATCTGTAAAATATTATTTTATTTTATTTATATAATGAAATATTTAATCACATTGACCAAATACTTATCCATTCGGGTCCACTCCCCTTTGGATTAAACTTCAAATGTCTAACTTTGAAAAAGAACATAAACTAGGGGTGTTACATATTCCCCCTCTGAAAGCAAACACCGTCCTCGGTGTTGCTATCTAACTACTAGAGTTCATTTTTTTCACACAAAAATGGATATTTTTCCATCATTTCAGCTTCTCTTTCCCAGGTAGCTTCTTCAGTAGTAAATTGCTTCCACTGCACCTTTACTCTTGCTACCGTTCAATTCCTCAATTCAATTTTTTCCCGCTCCAATATTTGAAGCAGTTTTGGAAGGAACTCCCCTTCTGGTTCCACCTGTATCACATTCCAATCAACAATGTGAGAAGCATCATGTACATATATTTTTAATAATGAAACATGAAACACATTATGAACTTTAACATGGGGCAGTAAGGCTAGCATATAAGCCACTGGTCCCACCCTTTCTAACACTTCAAAAGGCCCACAATATCTAGGCACTAGTTTTTCACAACTTCCAGCATAAAGTGTGCTCTTTTTGGGTTTAATCCGCAAATACACATTTTCCCCCACTTTAAATTCTCAATGTACCATCTTCTTATCAGCATAGTTTTTCTGGCGATCTTGTGTTGTCTTGATGTTTCTTTGTATTTGTTTAACAATTCTTTCCATCTCTTGTAAAGCATCTGGTCCCAACATTAGCTTATCCTTAGGTTGGCTCCAGCTCAAAGGAGTACGACATTTCCTTCCATAGAGTGCTTCAAATGGACTCATTTTGATGGAGGATTGATAGTTGTTATTATAGGCAAATTCAGCTAAATGCAAGTAGTCTTCCCATTTTGATGGCCTATCCATCACATACATTCTCATCATATCCTCCAAAATATGATTATTTCTCTCTGTCTGACCATCTATCTGAGGGTGATAGGCAGTGATAAAATGAAACTTAGTGCCCATGCCCCCAAAATAGACCTTTCCAAAAAGTCGCTGTGAATTTAGCATCTCTATCTGAAACAATCATCTTCGGGACCCCATGGAGCCTTACTACTTCTTTCAAGAACACATCTACTACTTGGACTGTTCCAAAAGTAGATTTCACCTGTAGATTCTTATTATTTGGATCCTGGTCTGCTACCTTTTTCACTAGATCTTCTAAATCAAAATTAGCACTACTTCCAATACTGTTTATATTTTGATAAGAATTTCTGCTCAAGGCATCAACAATTTTATTTTCTTTCCCTCTGATATATTTTATGTCCATATCAAATTCACTCAGAAAACACAACCATCTAGCCTGTCTAGCATTCAAATCAATTTGGGAAAAGAAATATTTAAGACTAATATGATCAGTCATCAATGTAAATTTTTTTCCAAGAAGATAGTGTCGCCACCTCTTCAAGGCATGGATTACAGCAGCCAACTCCAAATCATATGTACTATAGTTCTGTTCATGTGTCTTAAGTTTCCTAGACTCATATGCAATAACAGAATTTTCTTGCAACAGGACTCCTCCCAACCCCTCTCTACAGGCATTTGTACATACAACAAATTCTTTATCAGGGTCTGCAATTTTCAGTATAGGGGCTGTAGTGAGTTTTAATTTTAATTTTTCAAAACTGTTTTGGCATTTTTCAGTCCACTCAAATTTGACACCCTTTCTTTGTAGTGAGGTTATGGGATGTGATATGGAAGAAAATCTTTCCACAAATCTGCGATAACAACCTGCAATCCCCATAAACGATCTCACTGTTGAAACATCATTTGGCACCGACCATTCTCTAATAGCCTTCATCTTTTCAGGGTCAACAACCAACCCTTGTTCAGAAATAATATGACCCAAGTATTGGATCTTGTCCTTATAGAATTCACATTTACTGAATTTGGCATATAACTGGTTTTCTTTTAGATTTTGCAACACTATCCTCAAGTGCTCTTTGTGCTCCTCCTCACTTTTTGAGTAAACTAAAATATCATCTATGAACACTAGTACGAATTTATCCAAGTACTTGTTTAACACACTGTTCATTAAGCATATAAAGGTGGCAGGGGCATTTTTCAAACTGAAAGGTAGGACTACAAATTCGTAGTGACCATACCTGGTTCGAAAAGCTGTTTTGCTAATGTCTTCTTCTTTAATTCTGAGCTGGTGGTAATCAGTCCTTAGATCAATATTAGAAAATACTAAAGCTCCTCTTACCTGATCAAAAAAATCATCAATTCGAGGCAAAGGGTATCTGTTTTTAATTGTCAACTTATTCAGTTGACAATAGTCAATGCACATTCTAAAGGTTCCATCCTTCTTTTTCATGAACAGCACCGGTGCTCCCCAAGGAGACACACTCGGTCTGATATAACCCTTATCTAGCAATTCTTGAAATTGCATTTTCAACTCCATGAGTTCAGGAGGACTCATTCGATAAGGGGCTCGGGAAACGGGTGTTGCTCCCGACACCAAATCGATTGAAAATTCAATCTCTCTTTGGGGGGAAGATGAGGAATCTCATCTGGAAAAACTTCCTTAAACTCTCTCACCATGGGAAAAGTATCCAGCAGGTTTTCTTCAGGTTGTTGTTCCATTTATTCAACATGTACTGCATAAACTTGATATACTTTCCTGTCTGTTCTTTTTAATTGCAGTGCTGATATTTTTCTTACAGAGATGGGTTTTGGTTTTCCCTTGAGAATAAAAGGTTTTCCTTCTTCATCTATGCATTGCAGAGTTTTATCCCAACAGTTCATCATAGCCTTTCTCTTTTCCAGCCAGTCCGTTCCTATCAGCAAGTCATATGAGCCTAAGGGAAAAATGTTTAAATTCATTTCTGTCTGAAAATCATTTAATTTAATTTTTGTTTGGGGTAATTTATGTGTTACCTTTCTCTTGGTTCCAGTGGCTAACTGGACCAACCAAGACTGCTGAAATTTTTCAGTTTTGAGATTGCATTTTTCTACCACTTGTGGACTAATGTAACTCAAAGAAGCACCTGGGTAAATTAAAACAGTAACAGATTGGTCAGCAATCTTACCTTCCATTTCAACCATGGTATCTTGTTGTTTTGCTTGTCGATTTTCCAATGCTGCACTCATAGTGGGTATATTTCTTACTATATCATTTACGTGGTAGCTTCTCGATCACTCATAATCATATGAATGTTTCGATGGGGACAATCCCTCAACAGATGAGGTTCTCCACAACCCCAGCATTTCAAAGGTTCCCTCATTTTAGCTGTGCCTTCCTTCTTATTTCCTTCATCTAGTTGTTTGGAACCAACTTGAGACTGTGCAGTTCGACTTTCTTTTGGTTAATTAAATTTTTTCCGCTGATGATCCCTGCCAAAGTTCTTCAAATAATATGGTTTATGTTTCTTTCCTTTGAACTCACCCTTGTTTACCCACCTTTTCCCATGCTCACCTTTTCCTTTAAACTGCTAGTAGCGCAATCTAGCTTTCCTCACAGCTTCGTCCATAGTTTTCGGATTATCAAATTCTATTTTCTCCTTGTACACAGCAGGAAAACAGTTCAAAAACTTTTGTACCTTTGCCTTCTCCTCCTGAATATAAGGAACATCCCTTAACAGATTTGTAAACTTGGTGACAAACTCGTCTATGGTGAGTTGTCCCAGTTTGAGTTCATGGAACTCCTTTGATTTATCATCGTAATAACGTTCTTTAAAATAGCGGTTCCTAAACTTAACCTGGAAATCTTCCCAAGTAACTGTCTTTTCATCAATGGCATGAACCATTTTCATCTCTTCCCACCACAAGGTAGCTTTACCTTGTAGCTGGTAGACAGCTAATTTGGCCTTCAGATTGCTTTCATATTCATAGACCTGGAAATACTTAATCATGTTCAACAACCAGGCTTCAACATCTTCCTCCTTCTCCCCATCATAGGAGGGAGGTTTGATCTTTCGTAATTCCCCCTGTAATTCCTTTTTCTACTTATACTGATGCCTAACAACATCATCTTCCTCAGACTCATCCTTCTTCCTCTTTCTGGAACCTTCACCTTCTTGGATATTCCGCGAAGTTAATTCTCTGATGAGTTTTTCCTGCTCCTCACTGGCTAATGACAATCTGTCATTCTGGCTTCTTATTTCAGCCAGCTCTCATTGCAAACTGTGCAACATAGCCATCATCGGAGCATTGGGATCTAGTGCATTATCTTCATCACACAAATCAACATAAATTTTATCACTTCCAGCCATTTGAATTTTCTGTTTCTGCAACACTGTACACTAAACAACACAGATCAGAAAAAAAAAAAAAATTAAAAAAAAAATAAATAAATAAAAAAAATAAAAAATAAATCAACAATAAATAACTTATATAGTGAGCACACAAAAACAGTGAGCACAACAACGATAGCCCAGTTTATGTAACATGGGCTTTGATACCATTTGTCATGTCCCTCAATTTCACACACAAAAAAAAAATTCCAGCTATGTATATTATTATGAACTTCATTTGTACTAATATTGTTTATTAGTTTTGTCATAGTGTGACGCTTCTCTCTTTTACTGGAACCTCCTTGTGTTTTTCAATTTATGGCTTTATTAACCTTTATTTTTAAAGGCATGGTTTTTCATTAAACACCAAGCACTTACCATGATAAATTTTGCCAATATCCCAATACCACTACGCATGATATGAGATGACGTATATTTACTTATCGCTTACTTGATCTTAGCTCATGCTTGAAATACATATCGTATGCGCATATAAAATTATTGGTTGTATTATGATTTCATTTATTTTTCACATAGGAAATTATATATATATATCAACTAGATTCAATTGTCATTCGTATTATTGTAACTACTACATCTTATTTTGGTTTCACTGATAACCATGAGGGTTCGAGTGTATAACAGAGAAAATCCACGGCACCAGTACTTGTATGCTCTTATTTGTTCCCTAGTTTAATGTTACGTCTTGTTAAATGGTCCTTTGTTCACTCCTCGGAAGATTTCACTATACTTGTGGCACCTTTCATTTATGAGGATTTAATTATGCGTTATTTTTCATGGACTTTCGTATGGTTGTTGATGGGAATGGCTACTATGGGATCAGTTCGTAAATCTTATCGCTCGTACTGCAACGATATTGTTCCTTTTGAGGTTCCTTTTTCTCTGGCCTTGTCCGGGTTTGGGCATTGCCCTCCACGTGGACGGTGTGGATCCACGATGAGTTAGGGTTTGGCTCAATTATAAAATTCAATTTGTCACTCTGAAACTTTCATTTGTCACCTTGTAAAAAAAAAATTTCCTCAGGGAACGTCGAGGCCTCTCGACTCCTCTTCTGCGTTTTGATTTGCCATTCGGCATGCTCTTACACAAAACTGTGTCGGCCTCCAAGTGCCGAGATTTTAATCGTTCAAGTGACTTCGTGCTATATCCTTTTGATCTTAATTTAACATTAATTCCTCCTCAGAACTTGTATAGCGATACAATATACTCTTCCTTTTTAATTTGTGGTTACGATGATATATTGGTCTTCGCGTTTCTTTCCACATTTTCTATTGATGAAATATTTAGTGGTTTGATAATCTCTTATACTGTATCTTGGCGTGCTTCCTACTTTGGTTGAATATTTGTGTTTACAGGCATCGTATTAACACCGAATAGAAATTTCTATGATGTTTCCTAAGTTTTTTCTTCTTGCATCAACATATATTTGACCTTCGTTTCTCTGCCTGTGTCTGCAAGGCGATTACATACAGTTGTCAATTATTATTTGCATGAGGTTTTAACGAAATTTCATAGTGTCTCCACTTTATAAATTGCTATATATTTGTGTTTTAATCATTTTGGGGTCATTGCAATTCCTAAGTCGACGTGTGCTAAGTACTCGTCTCAGTTTTCCCTTGCTGTCCCTCTCTAGAGGTTACGAGATTCTCCTTAAAACTTACCTCCAGTCTCGATTTTTGTTTTGTTTCTTGTAATGCCTCCAAGTATATCCTTGACGTTCTTGTAATGTATGCAGAGGGTTCGTTTTCTATATGCACCGCTCTCCTGCGCAGTGTATAGCCCCACTTCTGAGGTAATACTTTGCAAAATTATTGAATCCTAGTATGGTTGGATTTCTACGCGGTGTATATATATATCTAATTCTTCTTAGTTGCTTCGCAGAAGAATTTTAGGAGGGATTTGATTCTTCCTACTGTCTTTGGGTAAGTCGAACCTGTTTGGTTCTCTTAACTTCTTATATGCGTTTTTGTCAAATTGTATTCATACATAATTACTTAATTCCCTCAATGCTTTTGCAGGTATGTTCTTTTACCCCATGAATAAATTGTTGAGGACAATGTACGTAGCTTTGTTATAGAACCACTATAACGATTTTCTTCTCGTTTGACACAGGTCAACGTCTATTTCCTATCGGAAATGATTTTTGCCTCAGTTTCTTACTTAGCTTAGTTCACAATTTTTCCACAAGGATGGGCTATCCTTTTTACTCTTAGCAGAATTCTCTGAGATAATAACATGGCATACTAGTGGTTTAGACATCGAGTTATAGGGATTTTTCCCTAACATAATTTTCTAACTCAGATTCATTTATAATTTTTGTCTAGCAACGTATAAATGCTCTGGACTTCTATTTGTGTATTTATTTAAATTTTTTTTTTTCTGCACAGATACATATAGTGATAAATTGACTATCAACTGAATATTGTTTGTGCTTATGCTGTGGGAAGTATACGACGATATTCATGGGTCTTATTTTGATGAATACCGCAGCTCACTAGTTCAATGGAGGTTTAGTTCAGATGATTCCTATTTCACAATACTTTATTTTGGATTCTCTATAATATTCATGTTTTCTTTATATCTAAAATCGACCGTGGAATCCTGACATGATAACAGAATAACTCACTCTGGAATGATTTTTCAGCCTTCACCAAGGCTTCTGCAAATACATGATTGTTTAAAATGTAATCTCCACTGAACAGAGATTGTAGCTTTCCTACTTTTTTTACTTAAATCCCACAGGGACATACTTGTTTTCTCTCTTGTACAGTATTTACATATATCCTGGTATAAGATGATTAACCAAATTTTTTTATTAATGATTTATTTGACTATGTTCTTATTCACTTCGTAGTTTTAGAGTTTGACTAGTAGTCCTGTTTTCTGCAGTTCCTCTAACACTAATTGCTAATTTGACGTGTTGGTAGTTAATCATACCAACAACAGACATAGATTTATAATAAATTTTTTCTGTCCCAATTATAATTAATTTATCATATGTAATTCTGGTTAATTATAATTTTTCTGCAACGGTGTAATAGAATTGACTACATGCCATGTAATGCCCATAATTAATCAGAGACTCCTATGTTTTCTGTGTACATCGAGGCACATATCTATGTAGAACTTATCAAATATTTCCAAAGATTTATACAGTAGTACATACATGTTTAACTCTCACTTTTTTTCATTTTTTTGCTAAATGACCATTTATTACAGAAGATGATTAAAGTTACTTTAATTATGCTAGGGAAGCATTGTACACTTTCTCCAGAATTAAACCATCTGACGGTTTAGAGATTCTGGTTGAAAATATTCCCTAGTATTCTTTCCTACTACCATACAGAAGTTGGGAGAATTATTTCTTCTACTTAACTCTATTAAAAGTGGGTTCACTGCACATCACTTTGAATCAACATAATTACCATAGTATTTTTCACTACTGTTCTAGAATAACAAAACTAATTACTCATCAAAACAATGTGCATACCCCTTCTTGAAATTTACCAACCTCCCAACCTTAGAGTTCTTTTGTCCTCAAAAACTCATCCCCGAGCTGAGATCATTTCCTAGAACAGATCAACCTCTAATCTGTTCAGGAATGGTTTATTTAAACTTTTGCTCCCCAAAGCCTGTTTCTAATTCTGTGTCAAGAATCTCAAGATGCTTTTCTTCCTGTTTGCCTAGGCTTCCCTTATTTAGGGATTTATAAAGCTGCTTTCTGCTTTTCACAGCTTTTTACCTCTTCCCAACTACTCTCCACCTCATTGGGGAAACTAGATTTTCTTCAAAATCTAATTTAGAAATAAATTCTTTCAAGGATTTTTGAAAGATTTTTGGGGAAAGTATTTGCCTCTATCCATCCTCATGGATTTAGCAAGTGATCTCAAGATTCTCATTTGTTCAATCTGCAAAATATTATTTTATTTAATTTCTATAATGAAATATTTAATTACATTCACCAAATACTTTTCCATTGGGGTCCACTCCGCTTTGGATTAAAGTTCAAATGTCTAACTTTGAAAAAGAACATAAACTAGGGGTCTTACATTTTCAAAAAACTTTTAATTGGAGTTTCTTGAGTAAGGGGGTTGTACTAGATGATGGAACAAAGGTGGAAGCTGATCTTGTGGTATTTGATACTAGTTTTGATTCCAAAAAGAAACTAAAGTCCCTACTTCTAAGACCTTTTGCACGTGTATTTGAGGATGCAGCTGGTATAATTCTTTTATACTAGTATGGTTACTTCTTATTTTTTTTCTCGTCTTTGTGTTTTCCTTCTGTTAACCTAATTCGTGGAAAAAAAATTCATAATAAATCATAAGCTCATATCACTCTGAAAACCTAAATCACTTTTCATTTGTTGAGAATGAACAAATAGGGGGCTCATCCATCCTCATATGGAAATTCTTGGTTATTCAGAAATCTTACCAAATTTATATTCTTCTGAAATGAAATCTCAATGGCTTTTTTACTTTTTGTCTAGAAAATTTGTCCTTCCTAGTATGAAGGAAATGTTGATTTATATAGACAACCACTACAAGAATTGGAAGATAATTTCACCCTTCTATTGGAAATCCTTCCATGGTGATTTTTATATTTTGCACAACGATAATATTTTTTAGGGACATGGGATGGAATCAAATGCGAAAGAAGAATTGGTTTTACGAGCTCTTTGTTCCCTACAGTGATCTTGATTATCGTGAGATGTACAACATATTTGACAAGGATCAACAAACTATTAGGGCTAGAATTTTGCACAAATTGCTATTGCTTTTCCAATATCTGCTACACTTTTTGTAATAGCCCACTAGTAATTTTGTCAAGGAATAATAGCTCCAGTGGTAGGTAGTGGGTTTAATGGATTTTCCACTTGGATTCCCCTTTCACTTGGGTTCTATTATACGAAAAATTTTTAGCGCGTGTGGCAAAACATTATGGAAATTTCCCTCAATTAAACTCGAAAGAATAATAAATTTTGACATAAATCTCAAAAGAATAATAAATTTTGAGATAAATCTTGATATTGATATAAATATTCACTAAAATTGTTGTTAATTTGCATTGATAATTTATGATTTCCAACTTAGCCACTATCCTTAACTATTTGGATGTTGATTTACATTTGAAATATTTGTGAAACGTATAGCGAGGAAGGATTTCTAATACACTTTTTGCAATAGAAAGCTACAGATTACTCTATTTTCAATATGTGTTTTCTGCTATCAACATCTCTTGAGTTTGTACATATAAAAAAATGATACAAACAAATTGAGACACAGGGAAAATGTACCAATTTTTATTGCTCAAAATTTGTGGGATTAAATCAAATCAAGACACCCAAGGATATCATAATCGAGAAAAAAAATTATATACATTTGGATTATTATGGTTGTCACCACCCAATAAAATAATAGTGGATTCAATGTGGAGCCACACTAATGGCCTCTTGGTCAATTAAAAAAATAGGTACAAATAGTTACAATGACATTGGTCTTGTGATGCAATGTTCTCCTACTTTTACACTCAGTGTTTGCACAAGATCTCAATCCCTTAGAGTAGCATCTCTAGGCAGAATCCTTATGTAGGCATCAGTATTCCTCCAAAATCTTAGTCCTGCTCTGGTGCCAATAGCCACAAGTTATGAGATCAGAGAAGTTGATTCATTGTTTATCAATGTTGGCCAATGAATATTCATTACAAATTTGTTATGAGATCAGAGAAGTTGATTCATTGTTTACAAATGTTGGCCAAGAAGATATTTTAATTTCCAATAGAGACCATTGCATGGACTAAACATCATACCGTATTTTTCCAACTGCCTCAATCTGTGCTCTGTTCAAGCTTTGAGGGATGAATAAACTGAAAATTTATTCCTTAATCTGCCATATGAATAAACTTTCATTTTTAGGTTGTTCATTCTACCCCTTCTTTCTTATATATGAAATATAATAGTTTTCTATCATAATTTGTGTGATGTGGTACATTGAAATTGTTATCCAAATCATTAACCATCAGATAGAATTAGTTGGTTTTTATAATGATAGAATTAGTTGGTTTTACTTGTAAATGAATGCACAATGTATATAGGGTTAAATATATTGTGTTTCAGCTTATGATGTAACAAAAAATTGTTCTTAGGTATTCTCATATAAGTATGAGACCCCTATGTTTAAATATGTTTTTTACACATGCAGATGTAATGTTTGTGACATGTATGAATAAATTCATGTCATATCTAGGAGGGGTCTTTACGAGCTCCCGATGATGTGATTTCTTTCGTACCTTTTTTTTTAGTGTTATTTTTCCTCTCCTAAAGTTTCATGGAATTCTAGGCAGTGACTTGGGATATGGGGCTAAAAGGGTGGCTCAAACCCAGAGTTGCAAGAACTAAACTCACCTTTTGGGGCCCTAGCAGCGACCCTTCCTTGGAATTCCCATGGCTATGGGCTTCTAGCCACTCCCTTTCCCTTACATTCCCACGGATCATGCTCAAAAGGGTAAAAAATCAGTTCCCCCTCAAGGTTCATGGGTTTGGGAGGTTGGGTTACTTCCTAGAGGTGTTGATGATGTTGTGTAACGTCTGTTTGTCAGGTTTCCATTCGTTCCACCATTGATGTCATCTAGGAGGTTGAATCTCATATTAGTAGCCTCTCGTCGTATGTTTACCTTGGTTGGCTGGTTACTTGGGTAGATGTGGGAAGAGTCTATTACACCTTGTGGTAAGGGCTATGAATTTGGATATTGTGTGTTGTTTGATTGTGGTTTCTGTGGGAGTTAAGCAAAGAGATTAATATCATTGTGATAAGTTGGTAACCGATCCATATTCATGACATGGGGATTTTATTAACATCACAAGAAAATTCAATTTGGGCCACCAATAAATTTTGGTGAATTGTATTCAATCAATGTCACTATTCCTTGGGGTTAAATTGATTTTCATTACATGGTTATGAAGGTCCTGATTATCAATCAATTATAGTAAGACATGTAAATTTTTTTTCTTTTGTGGATTTATTTTGTAACATGTATAAATCTAAAAACATTTTTTTTTAATATAACTATATACCACCTGATATACTTGATGCAATCCAAATATTAACTTACATATAAATACAAAATTCTCATTCTAATTATAAAAAATAATTATAATTTTATTTATATTCATTAATATTTATAATATTACTAAATACTACTATAATTATAAATACCTACAACCTTATTTTATTTTTATAAATTATTAATAATATTTTATGAATTATTAAGTACTAAAAACATTATAAAATAATTTCATAACAAGGTTACACTAAATTTGGTTCCATTTTATCTTTGCAAATATTATTCTAAATGAAAATATTATAATATTGTCTTTATCAAATGACCAACACATTGTTTAAAATTTGTTTATCCAAAGTCAAATAGCCTTTTGAAGGTCATAGGTTCAAAACTAGAGGGGGTAGAGTATGTATGCCTTCGTAGACTTAGAAGTCAAATCTATGTGTGGAGGTGTCTCCCTTGGTCATTTCCTTAAAATTAGATAATAATAATAATAAATAATAAATAATAAATAATAATAATAATAATAACAATATATTGAGTGGTAGAATAAATCCATACATATTTACCATTATTGTAAAAGAATATAAAATATGGATAATTAAAATATAAAATATAAATAATTAAAGTATATATTTTTAAAATTAATCTATAATTAATATGCTTTTTTCCATTAGAATCATGAACAATAATGCATTAGTTTTTTGTATCATATTTTAAATTATAAATATTGATTATTTTATTATACATTTTATATTAAATAATAAGAAAATATTATATTTATTATATATAATAATTTATCGATATTGGAGATGTTCAACATTTGGAATGGACATTTTAGTAATTTCCATAGACTACTTTGAAACTATGAGCCTTAACTCTTGGAATCTCAAACTAAAAGGTTGATATTGATTTATCAAAGATACCTTCATAGTTTGGCTTCATGGACATTCACACAAGAGAGCTAATATTAAATAAATAAGAATAGGGCACTCAGAAAATTAAAGATAAAGAAATTTAATGAATGTCCTAGTCATGACAAGATATTTGCATCAGACGAGAGAATTAAATCAACATAACATTTGGGAATCACCTGCATCTGGATAATCAGGTTTGGAATACTCAATTTTATCTTTGTTCAATTTGGGGTTACTTAAAGTACATTGGAAATACAATTTGACCCGCAAGAGTTCAACCCATTAATCCCTCCATTCTTTAATGTCAGGTTAGAGTGCCTGATCCAACTACTCTCCTATTTCTTGGACTAGAATGATCATGCATGCATATTTATTAATTCCAAAATAAATCCATAAAGAGAAACTTTGCTACTCCTTAATAACAACCTCTGACATTATATCTGCTCAATGCGCAAGTGCTGCAACAAAGGCATAGAGAATTAAAAGGTGACATGTTGGAAATTTTATTGAAATATTCTAACTTATAAAGAATACCTATATTCGTGAGTATATGTCACATCACATGGCCAACATACTAAAGTGTCTATACAACTCGGTACAAATGGGAAATATGGTAGATATCATTTACCGAATTCCATCGTGTCGACAAATTTCACAAATTTCTTTTCAATTTATTGGAACTAGTCTAGATTTATATAACTCCATATTTATGAGGGATTAAATCTTTCGAAGTGCCAACCTCTCAAGTTATATATTCTAAAAAAACAAGATTTTTACCTCTCAAGTTCTACACTCTAAAAAAACTAGATTCTTTTATTGACTAGATATTTATTTATTTTAATTTTAAAAAAACACATGTCAACACCATAGAGTATAGAAAAAATTAGATTGTTATTTTTACTAAATATTTATTTATTTTAATTAAAAAAAACACATTTCAACACGATATTGAGTATAGACAAAATCACAAATCTCCCTCTTACCGAGTTGTACAATACACCTTTCGACTCAATAAATTTCCATTCTGAGTTGTAGAATACACCTTTTGACTCAATAAATTTCTATAAGCTCAACATATTTTCATACAAATTTGGTGATAGCATTCTACTAATACACTTATGGTTTTTCCATTCAACATTAAGTTGAGCTCGGGCTAAACTCATCTTATAGAATCGATACATACAATCCACTTCTGGGGTCAGATGTTCATATAATCCCTAATTGCCACAATCCACTTGTTGGGAAAGATGTTCATATAATCCCTAATAGCTACACGGGAATTATAGCATTGTTATTGTCTTTTCATTTTCTAAAGGATAATCGAGTTTTCTCCAGAAATATAAATGAATAGAGATGAAAAAATTGGTGTTGGTCAGCTTTACTGATCTGCTCATGACCAACTATCTATAATAATGTGTCTCAACTAGGGAAAAATTTATTAATCTACTCATGAATGAAAATATATAATAATATGTCTTGACTCGGGACAATCTGAGACTATCGAGTAATGTAGTCCTTTCACTCAAAACAAACTCGAAGAATTCACTAACTAGTATGTTGAGAGGATCTACCCCTCCTGTGTAATATCCCAAAAGGGAGAGTGAAGTAATACTTCACACAATAAAATAACTTACAGCAAGATCAACAATAAGTCTAAGTACAAATTAGAAAATGTAGAAAGTTCTGAGCCATTTTATTATTTTGGAGATGATTCAGTTACACAAGTACAAGATATAGGTAGATCTAGCCAAAAAGATGAGCTAGGATCACCCTAAAAACATGCATCCAACAGGTACAACGTAACTGGAGAGGCTCTAGAGCAAATACTGCATTGTCTCTTCAGCAAGACATAAACATGGGGTTGCAGGCTGAAAAGAGAAATGCAAATCTACTCAAAACTAGAGCTTTGATGATTCCAAGATTCAACATCTGGCCAATGTGATGGATTCCCAAGATATCCCAGAAAGGATTTTCCAGATCTGCAACTTTGGAAAAGTCACCTCCCCAGGGTTTGATCCTTGATCTCGAGGGAAATACATATCTAAAGCTGTATCTAAAGAAAATATGGCTGAAATGTGTGCTCAGATCAGATCTATGCTTGAAGGGTTGATACCTTCCTCATATCTATGAGCTGGAAGCTCTAGATCTAGCTTCTCAATCCTCCAAAAGATGATTGCAGCTGCTGCAACACAACTGCCTCCAAAAGTTGCGCTGTGAGGGAAAGAGAGGCCTTCTACTTGCTGAAAATTGTTGCAATAAACCCCAGGCTGATGGTAAGACTGATGGAAATGTGGACAAATGATCCTCCACTGGATTGCTACCTGGAGTACTAGCAACTTCCTTCCTCCTTTTAGATCTGCAATATGGACAGCGTTATTCTTGTGGAGAATATTGTTGCTAGGAGGTCAATAAATTTTGGCATGGTACCAAATATGAAATGTGGCTCTGAGAGTGCTGATATATAAGCCCAAGTGATGGGAATAATCCCTCACCTTGTTCCCCAGCTGAAGTACTGAAGACAACTTCCACCTTCCAAATTGATCTTCAGGAAACTTTAGTTTTCTGAATATGAATTTTTTGCAGAAAATAGAAGAAGGATATGGCACTTAAAGCCTAATGTGTAATGAAGTACAATCCTCTTCCTTAGATGTCACTCAAAGAAAGAGGTGGGATTCCCACCTGGGAACACCTTGTGCTAAACAACACCTGCAATCTCTGCTAAACAGCCCAAGAATGCAGTGGAATGTCACTTGAAAATTCCAGATCTAAAAGATCATACATAAAATAATCAAAGATCCTTTCACTTTTTCCTTCATCTCCTTTATAATGATTGAGCCCCCTCAAGCCTTGGCCCTGATCTCAACTGCACTGTCTCATGTGGTTAAGATCCACCAAGTGGGACTGTGCTGTTTGACCAAATCAACCCAACAGTCTAGGTGCAATGTACACCCCCTCCATCATGTGTGCTTCATTTTCACATGCTCTTCCATCACTTGATCATGAATGCTCAATGATCCTTTGTTTGACATCTTCAAGATCTTATTGACTGAATCAACCCTTCATGATCTTTCTCATTAAATGAGACATGATATCCAATCTCATTCACATTAGTAGTTTATCAACTACCTCTTTTGCAGTTCTACGCTAAATTAATCCACATTCACACACATAAAGTGGATATTTATTCTTATTGAGGATTGTGGGTCCCTCCACCCCTTTATTTACTTAATTCATGAAAAAGATCAATGACTCTAATATTCCAAATGTGATGTGAAAATTTGGGAATATTACAGTCCCCCCTGGAAAAATGTTGTTTGTCCTCAAGCAACTCCAAAAACAGATGCAATTCCATCTATTCCCCTCCATATGTAACCCACATAACGAAGGCTTCCTCCATTTGCTGCAATAGGTTATGTATTTTTGGTTCCAAAGTTGTCTTTTAAAACATAAAGAATGACTTCCAGCTGTTTTGGTTAGATGTCCTCCTTCCATCATGAAGTACCAGGTGACAACCATATGATGTCCAACATCATCAACAATACATGAGAGACATAAAATAAAGTAGCTCTTTCAACAAGGGAAAAGCTTCATCATATAATACACACATTCATCCCATGTTTCATGAACTAGATTGAGCATTGATTTGCTCCCATACTTAGCCCTGTTGGCCTTGTTGGATCAAAATTCCATAATTTCAAGTTTATGCAAAAGAAGAAGGGAAGAATCAATATGGGTAGACAAATATGTCAAACCATATTCTCCTAACAATAACCACCGGAGTAAGGCCCTTTGCTGCCATCCTCCATCTCCTCCATGTAAGATGATCAAGCCAAACTCCCCCATAAGCAACCAAAGCAACAAGAGATATTGTTGCATTTTTTCCTCCTCATGTGCATCACGAAGCAAAAGCATAATAATGGAAATATGAAATGTCACCTCAGCCCAATACAAAGAAACATCATCAATGCACATCATGAGATCATTATGCCAAATTTTACACAATACAAAACACATAGACATAGGAGATGTCATGTGGTGGCCAAACTCTCTCAAGTGAAACCAAAATGAACATGCCTCCCCTTGCTGCAATTTATCATTGAAAGACAAGGCATGATTCAAAAAATGATGAGCTATTGGGTGGTATTCATACTCACCCAAGAGCAGCCAGCACAGCCATGCCTCCTCCATTTCATACATGTTTTTCAAGGAATGGATCAGAAAAATAGGTGCCTTCGGAGAGTGACAAAAATATCCCAATGGAAACCAAGGTAACCAAACATGCTGGCCCATACAAATCTGCAACTGGATTTGCAACCCCTTGCTTATCATCCTTACCCATTCACTCGCATGTGGATGATGAATGAGGTACTACATAATCATGGCATCCTCCCTTTGTAGAATGCCATCCTCCCCAAACTGTTGAAGAACTTTTCATCTCATGAAATGTTGAAATGCATCTCTAATGAGATCTGTTAATGAGATTCTCTCTCCATCAAAAGCCCTCCAAAACCAAATAATTTTTTGATTTATTGCAAGTATAAGTTTCTCTTTGAGCAGTGAGAGGCTCATTGAGAAAAGGTCATCTAGAAGGGAGAAAAGGTTTCTCATTTCAAGATGCCTACCATTTGTCATATTTTCTTCCATTGCTTCAGGAGTGAAGCTACCTCCAGAATGATCCAAGAATGATGAAGCACTTTCTTTGTCACAGCTAATAAGTGACAGAGTTATAGATCTGTAGGGTGATAAATGTACTGTCTCAAAGAAACTTACAACACTGATCTCACAATCATTCATTGTACATAGGATAATGCTAATCCCATTTTCTGAAACTCCACATCTCAACTCAAAGGATTTAATGTAGCTCAAAAATGATGAACATGGATAGTTTTTAGTCTCCTCCTTGATTTAATCAAGGGTCCTTTGCGCTATGAAATATCTTTGCTTCAAATCAACATTTTGTTCTAACCCTTAGTTATGCATGGATCTTGAACCAATATGTGCTGAAAATTATAAATTATTCTTGCAAAGACTATCTTGCAAAGATGCAAGTGCCTCTTCTCCAGATGTAAGTAATTCTTTAGTAGGTGGTGAAAGTAGTGACCTCTTGTCCAAAGTGAAAAGATTGACATTCTCCTTGGTTTTCTCGGGAGATGTATCTTTGTAGCACACATCAAACTTCTTCCTCTACTTGTGAAAGAAATATGAATACTTGGTCACCTTGCATGCTCTAGGTGCCCAAACCACCAATCTTCTGCTTCATCTAAGAGATGAAGTGTCACAATTTGAAAAACCTCCTCTTCAGCCACAAGATGTAGGTTGAAAAGTAACTCCCTCCCCCAAGCCTTTAAATTTCTTGAGGAAGATCTGTCAAATTTAGGCAAATAGAATCTATTATGCCCCTTTCTTCTATTGCTGCTATAAGATCCTCTTTCTTCTCTAATCTAGAAGAATTGTTGGAGAGTTAGCTTCTCCTTGAAATCTCTAGACTGTGCTTTGTACTTTTCAAGATATAGACTGAGAGTCTCATGAGTCTCAGGTTCATTCCTTTCTTCACTTCTATACCTCTCACCTTCTCCAAAGAAAGTGGGCATAGTGGATGTATGAGGAGATCTAGGATTCTCCAATCTTCTTTGCTGCTGATAGGAATTACTCTCCTCATCACATTTTCTTCTTGGATCTTCTCTCTGTTCTTCCTCCTTCATTTGATAGACCTCCTTTGAGAGATATTGCATGGATCTAAGGAAAGGAGTGACAGATTTTTCATCCTTCATGATAGATCTCATCTATCTGTTCTTCTTTCAATGTAAAAAGATGAAGTGTCCACAAGCTAAGCTAAAGATCATGCTCTGATACCATTGTAATATCCCAAAAGGGAGAATACAGTAATACTTCACACAATATAAGAACTTACATAAAGATAAACAATAAATATGAGTATAAACCAGAATATGCAGAAAGAGCTAAGCCATTTTATTATTTTGGAATGATTCAGTTACACAAGTATAATATATAGGTAGATCTAGCCAAAAATATGAGCTAGGATCACCCTAAAAACATGCATCCAACATGTACAACGTAATTGGAGAGGATCTGCAGAAAATACTGCATTGTCTCTTCATCAAGACATAAACATGGAGTTGCAGGCTGAAAAGAGAAATGAAGATCTACTCAAAACTGGAGCTCTAATGATGCCAATATTCAAGATCCAACCAATGTGATGATTCCCAAGATAACCTAGAAAGGATTTTCCAGATTTGCAACTTTGGAAAAATCACCTCCCCAGCGCTTGATCCTTGATCTGTTGGGAAATAAAGATCTAAAGCTAGATCTGAAGAAAATATGGCTAAAATGTGTGCTCATTTTAGATCTATGCTTGAAGGGCTGATACCTTCCTCATATCTATGAGTTGGAAGCTCTAGATCTAGCTTCTCAATCCTCCAAAAGATGATTGCAGTTTCTGCAACACAACTACCTCCAAAAACTACACTGTGAGGGAAACAGAGGCCTTCTGCCTGCTGAAATATGTTGCAATAAACCCCAGGTTGATGGTAAGACTGATGGAAATGTGGAGGAATGATCCTCCACTGGATTTCTAGCTGAAGTACTAGCAACTTCCTTCCTCCTTTCAGATATGAAATATGGACAACGTTGTTCTTGTGGAAAATACTGCTGCTAGGAGGTAAATAAATTTTGGCCTAGTGCCAGATCTGCAATGTGGCTCTGGGAGTGCTGATCTATAATCCCAATTGATGGGAATAATCCCTCACCTTGTTCCCCAGCTGAAGTACTGAAGACAACTTCCACCTTCCAAACTGCTCTTCAGAAAACTGCAGTTTTCTGAATATGAATGTTCTGCAGAAAGTAGAAAAAGGAAATGGCTCTTGAAGCATAATGTGTAATGAAGTACAATCCTCTTCCTTAGAGATCACTCAAATTAAGAGGTGGTATTTCCGCTCGGGAACACCCTGTGCTAAATAGCACCTGCAATCTCTACTAAACAACCCAAGAATTCAGTTGAATGTCACTTGATAATTCGAGATCTAAAAGATCAAACATCAGATAATCCAAGATCCTTTCACTTTTGCCTTCATCTCCTTTATAATGATTGAGCCCCCTCAAGCCTTGGCCCTAATCTCAACTGCACTGTCTCATGTGGTTAAGATCCTCCAACTAGGACTGCGTTGTTTGACCAAATCAACCCAAAAATCTAGGTGCAATGTACACCCCCTCCATCATGTGTGCTTCATTTTCACATGTTCCTCCATCACTTGATCATGAATGCTCAATGATCCTTTGTTTGACATCTTCAAGATCTTAGTTGACTCAATCAACCCTCCATGATCTTTCTCATTAAATGAGACATGATCTCCAATCTCATTCACATTAGTAGTTGCTCAACTACCTCTTTTGTAGATCTAGGCTAAATTAATCCACATTCACACACATAAAGTCGATATTTATTATTATTGAGGATTGTGGGTCCCTCCACCCTTTTATTTACTTAATTCATGAAAAAAATCAAGGACTCTAATATTCCAAATGTGATGTGAAAATTTGGGAATATTACATTGTGCAAGCCATTGTACACTATTGTAATCCTCATGAAGATATTTTAATATGTTCCACTTTCTTTGTTGTCTCCGGGATGTCAAGAATGAGGAGCACTTCATTTCTCAATGTCTAGGGAAGATGCCAATGTTTGTATAAAAACTTGTGAGCCTACCTATATGCCTTCTACTATGCTAATCAAAATGATGTTTTCCCTTCTTCTTGTGAGAGACTGTCACATTCAAAAATAAAGTTTTGTAGGGGAGACCTCGGACCAACCTTATGGCTACCCTGCCTCTTTTGAGCAGTGCCTAGCTTGGCCCTCGCAACCTTGGACACTCTCTGATGGTTATTATAAAATATTGTGTTCAACCTTTTAGAGTGGTAGATCCCTCTATTTCTACTTACGATCGTTGTTAAAAGGATGTCAGAGTTTCTATCTCTTTTCTGGGTTTCTATTTTTGGTCTTCATCTTACTTGGAAGGCAGAATTTGTACAGTTACTTGTATATTGCAATGTATAGTTACCCAGCTTTGGGTTTATTCTCTTTGGCTATTGTTGGAATAGGATTCCCTAAGCTGCGGTTTTGATATATTTTTGTAATAGTCAGTCCTGCATAGGTGTTTTTGGGTGGGTCAAGGTCCCCAATGTTTTGTAATGGGTTAAAGGGAAAACTAGTGTCTGTGGCTGCATGAGTGGCTGCTATGTATTCTTCCTCTGTAGTTGAAAGAGCCACTACAGACTGTCTTTTACTCATGCAACTGACTACGCCTCCATATAGGCTAAACACATACCCACTTGTAGATCTTCTTTGGTCCAAATCTCCAGCCCAGTCTGCATCAACAAAATCATGAATGTCCAACATTCTTTCCAATTCTGGTCTTCCCTGGTAGCACAATCCAGAATCAATAGTGCCATGTAAATATCTGAAAACCCTCTTCACTGGTGTCCAATGCTCCTTCCCTGGTTTTGACATAAACCTTCTCAATACTCCCACTGCATGTGCAATGTCTGGTCTAGTGCAGACCATTGCATACATTAGGCTACCCACTGCACTTGCATATGGAACACGGGACATATTCTCCTCTTCTTCTTGTGTCTTGGGACACTGTTCAGCAGACAACTTTACACCTACAGGAATAGGAACATTCACCGGTTTACTATCCTACATATTGAACCTATGCAATATAGTCTCCACATACTTCCTCTGGTTTAACCAGAGCTTCCTCTTTGCCCAATCTCTCTTAATTTCCATGCCCAAAATATAGTTTGCAACACAAAGATCCTTCATGTCGAATTTGGAGAACAGTTGGGTCTTCAAATCTCAGATAAGTTCTTTGTCATTTCCAATCAACAACATATCATCCACATACAAGACCAAATAAATAACATGGTCACCAATTAATTTAAAATAAACACAATGATCCTCCTTGCTTCTGGTGAAGCCAAGTCCCCGTATATAGGTATCAAATTTCGATACCACATCCTTATTATTTGTTTTAACCCATACAAGGAACTTCTTCTTTTCATACCGGTTCTTTCTTACCCTTCACTATAAAGCCTTCAGGTTGCTTCATGTAGATCTCCTCTTCTAGATCCCCGTGAAGAAATGTTGTCTTCACATCCATCTGTTCTATCTCAAAATCAAATGCAGCAGCAACAGATAAAAGAAATCTAATAGAAGTAAATTTGGCGACAGGAGAAAAAATATCGCCAAAATCAATTCCCGGCACCTGGGAATAACCTTTTGCTACCAAACGAGATTTGTATTTCTCCACCTTGCCTTCTACATTCATCTTCTTCTTAAACACCCATTTTCTCTCGATGGGCTTCCTTCCAGCTGACAACTCCATGAAAACCATGCATGCGTTTTGTGCAACTTTGGTATTTCATTGACCATGGCCTCCTTCGAGAGTTTTCCATCTTTTGAATCCACTAACTCGACGATTACGGGATCATCATCGGTTATAGTTAAGGCAAGACACAGACGAGAGAAAGTAGATGGACTATACTAACTACAGTTTTGCTTTCTTTTCCAGTGATCTTCTCAAGCTGAGTTTGTGGCTCTTCCTCTTCTGAATCTTCGTCTGCTGTAGAGTCTGATTCATCCTCCTTTAGCTCAAAATCTATCTTCTCAGGTTCCTTTGGTATGATTTCATGTTTAGCAACATCTTTCACCTCTCTAAACACCACATCTCGGCTGTACACAACCTTCCTTGTTTCCGGGTTCCAAAGCTTGTAACCTTTTAAACCATCCTTATACCAAATAAAGATGCACCTTTCAGATTTATTATCCAACTTGGTCCTTTTCTCCTTTGGAACATGTACATATGAATCACATCCAAATACTCTTAGATGTGAAAGAGAGGGTTTATTACTAGTCCATACCTCGTGTGGAGTCTTATCCTCAACAACATTAGAGGAGTGATCTATTAACCGGATAGCGTACGGTCTCAGCCTCCACCCGAATTCTTGTCCTAACACTGGTACCATTGAGCATGCTTCTTGCCTTTTCCATCAATTACTGGTTCATTCTTTACGAAACTCCATTTTGCTGAGGTGTGTATGGAAGTAGTTATACAGGTGCTATACCACACTTCTTATATAACTCTTCAAATTCCTTCTTCATGAGAACTCCCACATTTATGCGCCTCAATGCCTTTATCTTCTTCTCTGTCTGGTTTTCCACCAGAGCCTTAAATTCTTTAAATCTATCAAAAGCTTCAGATTTATTCCTCAAGAAATATTACTATGTATTCCTTGAGAAGTCATCTATGAATGAAAGATAGTACACAGACTTTCCAAATGATGGAACTGACACAGGTCCAAACACATCACTGTGCACAAGTTCTAATATCTTGTTCGCCCTCTTAGCACCAGAAGGAAAACTCACCCGATTCTGCTTCCCATATACACAATGTTCACAGAAATCGAAATCCAGAGAGCAATTAGGCATACCTTCTACCATACCATTTCTATGCAGTATCCGAAGGCCCTTCTCTCCAATATGTCCAAGCCTTTGATGCCATAGCATGGTCTTTTCTCTAGAGACAGCTAGGCTTTCCGCTCCACTTTCAGGAACCATAGAACTATTACACCCATCAATAACAGTGCTACCTTGTAGCTTGTACAGAGTTCCAATCCAAACTCCCCGCATTAATACCAGTGCTCCCCGAACCATCTTGCAGGAATCTTTCTCAAACACTGTTTTTACACCTGCATCATCCATCTTGCTTACAGAAATCAGATTTCTGGCCAATGCAGGAATATGCAGAACACCAGGAAGTGTTCTAATCCTTCCACCTTGCAGCTTCAACTTGACCTTTCCACGTCCGACGATTCTGGCCTTCCTATCATCCCCTAGGAAGACATCACCACCATCATATTTCTCATACTCGCAAAACCACTCCCGATGGGGAGTGAAGTGAAAGGATGCACCTGAGTCAATCAACCATGACTCATGATCTACATTTGTATTTAAAGAGGAAGAAAAATACACATCCCCACCTTCATCCAAGGTGGTTTTTACCTCTGTAGAAGGAGCATCATCAGATCCCTTTCCTTTCTCAAGGGCTTTAGATCTACACTCCTGTTTATAGTGCCCTTCCTTTCCTCATTTCCAGCATACCTTTACAAAATTTCCAGGAGATTTAGATCTCCCTCTAGATTTGGATCTCCCACTCGAAACCTTATTCTTGTTTCTGTTTTGGGACCTTCTCATACAGATAAGGCATCTCCATTCTGGCCCTCCATATTTCTCCGTCTCATTTCCTCCGACATCAAGGCTGAGACAATGTCGTCAAAATTCAAGGTAGTTGTATTGCTACCTATTGCAATAACCAGACTGTCTCACGAGTCTGGTAGAGAAAACAAAAAACTAATGCTCTTATCTTCATCTGATATTTTAATATCAATAGATGACATCTGACTTACCATAGTATTGAAGGCGTTCAGATGCTCTATCACTGAGTCTCCATCCTTCATCCTCAGGTTATACAATTTTTTCTGTAGGAACAACTTATTCACGAGAGACTTAGATAGGTACAAAGTCCCAAGTTTTTCCCACAAATTCTTCATCGTAGCTTCCCCAGATACATTCAACAATACTGAATATGAGACACACAATCGTATTGTGCTCTTAGCCTTCCGATCCAGTTTCTTCCAGTCTTCATCTGACATTGTCGTTGGTTTAGTACCTGGGTCCATTGCGATCCACTGATATTTATCCACCAGCAGATCCTCCATCTTGAGCTTCCATAACTCAAAACTATGACCATTAAATTTCTCGATCTCTATCTTCCCACGGCTCGCCATTTTCTTTCACCGCAATAATCGATCCCGCAGATCTCGCACTGAACAGGGTCTACCTCAGGCTCGAGAAAAAAGCCCTCAGCAGCAAAGGCGTCCCCTTGAAGCCGAAATGGATCTGATACCAAATGTAGGTTTTAACCCTGAACAGAAACTATCTACACACGAATCTTATAACAAAAAATAAACAATAGCGAGAGCATAAAACATAAAATAGATAAACACAGATATTTTCCCCTGGATCCCAAATCGGGACGACCAGCTTGATTTTTCATGATATTCCTTTTAGTGTTACAACACATATATATACATACTGAAGCATACATGAACCATAATCCATTAACCTTGGATTAGATCATAATCGTAGTACCCTTGACCGGATCTACAAAATACCAGGGGCCTAAATCCATTGTACCCCAAAACCATGTGCAAAACCATGCACAAAACCATGGAATCGGACTACCCACCGGAAATTAAGGACCAAAAATTTTCGCGGGGGCACTGCCCTGGACCCTAACAGGGGGGGCTATCGCCCCCCCTCTTACCCCCCGCGCGTGCTTAGTCGTGGAAATAATATAACACATACCCAACAATTTGAAGCCCTAATAAGTATGTCAACTCACCAATTAAAGACATCTCGAACTCACTTTGCATCTTTGTAGAAACTTTCTTACTTAATCGATCATCATTTCTACCAAATATTATATCATCCACATAGACATCAACAATTGTTAAATTATCTTTATCTATTTGTACATAAATATTGTTATCAAAAGTACCTTTCTTGAACCCTTGTTGACGTAGATATTCATCAGGACAAGCATACCATGCTCTGGGAGCCTGCTTGAGACCATATAGAGCCTTATTTAACTTGCAAACATAGTCTTCTTTTTCTGATAGTAGAAAACCTTCAGGTTGTTCGATGTAAACTTCTTCTTCTAATTCTCCATTCAGAAATTTTGACTTAACATCCATTTGGTAGACTTTGATTTTTCTTGAACATGCATAGGCGAGAAACATTCAGATGGCTTCCATTCTGGCAACTGGTGAAAATGTTTCATCGAAATCAATTCCTTCCACTTGTGCATAGCCTTTGCAAACCAATCTTGCTTTGTTTCTGCTAACCTTTCCATCTTTATTCAATTTGTTCCTAAACAACCATTTAGTCCCAATGACATTTTTATATTTTGGTCGTGGAACTAATTTGTAGGTGTTATTGTTCTTGATTTGATCCAATTCTTCATTCATAGCTACTACCAAATGTTCATTCTGGCTGGCTTCCTCAAAACTACTAGGTTGAAAGGTTGCTAGAGAAGCAATGTGAGCTTGTTGTGATGAACGAAGTTGTCGACCTTCATTTATGTCACTAATGATTTGATTTGATGGATGGTTCTTTTGAATCAATTATTTTGTTTTCCTTGGAGGAGCTTCTTGTTGTTGTTCTGGTATATCTTGATGATCATTATTTACTTCTTACTCATTGATAGTTGCTTCTTGTTCTACAATTTTATCTGTGTCTTTTTCATCTTCTATCTCAAGTTTCAAAGATTCTAGATCCTCATCATTATTCGCTATAACACCATCTCGTAAAATGTAACATTTATGCTCTCCACTATCTGTTTTCATCTTAGATTATAACATTTATAGGCCTTTATTTTGTGTGAGTAATCAACAAAGATACCTTCATCAAAATGTGATTCAAACTTACCCAAATTTTGATCTTCTCTTTTGATATAACATTTGCTTCCAAATATTCTGAAATATTTTACATTAGCTGGTTTTCATTTCCATAATTCATATGGGGTTTTGTTGCAATTATTTCTGAGAATAATTGGGTTGATAATGAAGACTATTGTATCAATTGCTTGAACCCAGAATTTTTCATCCAATTTTGAGCCCTTTAACATTGTTCTACCATTTCTTGTATAGTTCTGTTCTTTCTTTCAGGGACTTCATTTTGCTGAGGTGTTCGTGCTGTTGAAAATTGTCTTTTTATTCCATTTTCGTCACAGTATTGCTGAAATAATTTGGAAGTGAATTCTCCACCATTATCTGATCTTAGACACTTTATTTTCAAATCAGTTTCATTTTCGTCCAACTCCTTGTAGATCTTAAAGCACTCAAATGATTCAAATTTTTTCTTTAGGAAAATGACGACTGTCATATTGGTATAGTCATATATCATTAGCATGAAATATAATTCTCTATCTAAGCCTTTTGTTCTCACAGGACCACATAGATCAGTATGTATCAATTCCAATGGATGTGATGTAAAGTGTTCTTTTGTTTTAAATTGGAATTTTGTTTGCTTGCTGTGTCGACAGGCCTCACATAGTGTGTTGGAAACTTTTGAGAGTTTTGGCACTTCTCGTATTACTTCCTTTTTTCTTATCCTAACAAGATTTTCAAAGTTTATGTGATCCATTCATTTATGCCATAACCAAATTTCATCTTCTTTAGCTAGTAGACATGCTTTATTTCCTTGATCCAGAACATATATGTCCTTTGGAGCTCAACTTGTTGTAGCCACAATTTTACCAGACCTGCCTTTCCTGATTTCACATTTTATGGAGTTGAATAGCATTGTGTGTCCTTGATCACACATTTTTCCAACGCTGATTAGATTGTGATTCATGTTTTCAACCAATAGAACATTCTTGGCTATAACATTTTTTCTTCTGAGAGTGACGGTACCTGATCCTATAACATTTGAAGATCCATCACTTCCAAAGGATACGATTCCATCCTTCTTCTCTTTCAGAGATACAAATTTCCTTCTATCACCAGTCATATGCATTGAGCAACCGCTATCAACATACCACACATATTTGTTGTTTTGAGCCTTGAGAGCGAGAGCACAATTATCAGTCTTCTTCTTCTTCCATGGTCGTTCATTTTGTGGCTTCGAAGATTCTTTTGGAGGATTTTCAAGTTTGCAATCTCTGGCTATGTGTCCAAAGTTCTGACATTTGTAACATTCCATATTATTTATTAAATGTCCAAATCTATTGATGTTTTTTTGAGCCTTGGGAGGTTCATATTTGAAGGATCTCCTGGAATTGTATTGGTTCCTAGGGTACGTGTGACATTCTACAGCTTTATGACCAAATTTTCCACATGAATAACAATAGCAATGAAAAATATTTTGGCACCTGGATTGCAATCTTCATTGATGAATCAGCTTCCAAGGATGTGCTTGCGAATCTTGTCCAATAAATTCTACATGCATGTCATATCTTATAGGTTCATTGTATTTTATTGTAGAAGGTCCTGCTTCTTCTTCTTTGTAACTGAGGCCAGTTTTGTCGTTGTAAGATCGTCGATTGTTGATGAGTTCTTCCAATACCCTTGAGAAGTTGGCATAGTTTTGGAAAGTTTTTCACTTCTTCACTTCCTTATGTAGCGAGACTACTTCGGCTTCTAATGCTTCCCTTTCTTAGTTTCTTTCTTCCAACTTCATTTGAAGTGACTCTTCAATACATTTTTGTTCTTCAACTTCAATTTTGAGACCTTGAACTTGTTCTTCAAGAGTATTGGAACGGGTCTTCTCAGCCTTGAGAACTTTTATAAGCCTGATTGCCTCCTTAGAAAATTCTTCTATGGTCAACCCTTCTTCTTCATTGTTTGATACCTCTTGTTTATTGTGCTTGGCCATAAACAATACTTTCTCATTGGCTTCTTCTTTGCTGTCACTGTCACTTTATTCATCGGATGATGAGCTATCTTCTCTAGAGAGAAAGTTCCTTTTGGATCCTTTCTTTTTGCCTTGCTTGTTGAATTTCTTAAAGCCTTTCTTTCCTTTTGAGTTTCCATCACTTTTGTTCAGACATTTTGTTGCGAAATGCCCAACCTCACCACAACCAAAACATATCAATGGAAGTTTACCATTGAATTTTCCCTTACCAATTTTTATTTTTCTCATAAAATAAGCATATTCTTCATCTGAAAGACGTTCTCCATCATCTCCCTTTTCTTCACACTTGCAAGTGCATGGCATTTCAATTGAAGGTTGCTTATCCTTATTGGTTTTCTTAGATGCAACGAACGTAGTTTATAGCTTTGAAGTACTGTCTTCTTCATCAAGTCTCATTTCATATGCTATGAGAACTCCATGTGACTCCTCTTTGTGGAGTTTGTCCAGATTTGCGTTGTATTCTAAGACTGATACCTTTGGGTTGAATCTCCTTGGTAATGTTCTAAGATTCTTTCGTATGATATTCTTCTCATCAACTTTCTCTTCCAATCCTTCCAGAGTATTGGTTATTTCATCAACGTATTTAAAGTATGTAGCAATGTTGCAATCTTCTTTCATTCTGAGTTGCTCAAATTTTGCTCTATAGATTTGAAGCTTTTCTTGTTTGACGTTTGAGTCACCTGCAAATATATTCTCAAGCTTGTCCCAAATTCTTCTTACCTTGTTCTTCCGTGGTTGATGTAAATCCATTTTGAAAAATGTCCCATACTTCGTAACCTTGCGCCAAGAGATAGACCTCCATTCTTTCTTTCCATAGTGCATAATTATTTTCATTGAACGGAGGCACACCATTCTTGGTATGCTCCATGACCTCCTTCCACCTGTTAAACTACTATTGAAGGAACCAAGCTCTAATACCAATTGTTGGAAATACTGAGAGGGGGGGTGAATCAGTATTCATTTCAATTAGAGAATTAGTTAATCTTCAATTATTATCACTGTATGTACAATGATAGCAGTAAACAAAAGGAACACAAATGTACATAGTTTTTAAGGTGGAAACCCACTCCGAGACAAAAACCACCTAATTATTTTCTAATAATTCTTTGTTATTCAACTCCAATTGAAAATAAAGCTCCAACTTCCTAGAATATAGAAAAGCATTCTTCTATAGCTCCGACTAGATGGACACTCCAACACTCGAGATTCTTCAGTAGTCAATGGAACGGATGCCCCAACATCCAACGAGCTACAACTCATCCCAGCACCGCCCTACCACCCTGTAGAAGAATAAAAGAAGAATGGACTCCAGTACCAGGGAAAATGGTCCACTTTACAATGATATAGAATGATGTAAAAGGAGAAGACACACTAGAACATAACCCCAACTATGACACAACCACCTAATGATGATCCTATACCACCTGACACTACCTCTTCAACTCTTGGCAGATAGACACTAGTACAATTTTTACAATAATGTATTTACAATGACTTAGTACAATGATACTTTACAATGACTACATGCAGTGCTGCCCACTTGAAGACTTGATGTGATGAACTTATTACTGTTGTTATGCATCTTGGTTGTTGTTCTTGTCATGCTACCCTCTGCTGCACCTTTCTTTTCTTAGCTTCCCTATAAATTCTGGTCCTTTGCAGCCCTTGACAACACATAAAATATCTTTTTCTTTGCTTCTAGGAGCTCGATATTGAAACTGGTATATCTCTGTTATTTAATACCTCCAATATGTGATTTTTAGTCGTGTAGTGATCCTATGAGTCCTATTTCCAATGTCATAGGTCCAACCCAATTTGGATTCTTCAAGAGAGAGTTATGCCCAATCTCTCACAATGCCCTAATTATGGACTTTATCCGTAGAGCTAACTTTTATGGCATGCCACGTGTCACTGTTTCTTTATTTGGCTCTAAAATTTATTGAGAGAAAACTACATTCTGTGCACTATCTGTCACATTTTACATAATTTGATACTCAGAGAGAGAGTTATGATGATTTTCCCAAGGTCACTTCTTTGAGATGAATTTCAGGAGCCTGCAAAAACACTAACTTCCACAGATCATATCTCCTAAAATGTTGCGCACCTTGATCTAAAATTTTCAAAATAGCGTCCTTAGGATTTCAAATTTTCCTCATAAAAATTTCAGCTTCTGAACCTTCATAGAAAAAAATTTAGAGTGAAAATTCCACGGTGACCTGTTTCAGATGGCAAATCCCTTGCATAAGGAGGATATGAGGATCACAATTTATATAAATACTTAGGTTGAGAGGGGTTTCAACAAGTGAATGTGGGGGGGATTTTAGGAGCTTAAAAAATATTAATTATGACTTTTCAATGACCCATGCCACAACCCTATGGGGTTTTAGCCCACTAACTGGGATATAAACTTCAAACATCAATATCTCTCAAACCGTGAAGAATTATGTGGCGTGCCATATATCAACAGAAACATCTCGAAAAGTAGAAACCATCAAAATAATTATTGAACCAGAATATATTAATTTGGTAGGTGAACATTCCCACGAAATATTGGGTTAGCCCCTAGTGTTGCTTGGGTTGACATCAATGGCAACCGCTAATCAACAATGCCTACATTGACCATACCGAATGACCACCGCGCTACACAAACCATTCTAGAGCTTACACTTTGGATTTTATACACCACTATGAAGATCACCACCCAACCACCAGAGATTATTTATTTAGACCCTAGAGACCAGATTAGTAATGGTCAGGATATAAAATATGGGAGGTTATGTAGTACCATGGTGGAATTCTTACTTGTTGCAAAAGAAGAGATGGCAATGAGAATATTACTTCTTGTTGAATCATTGTTCATTGTATACATACAACAAGGACTTTCCTATGAATCTTGGAGGACTTCCCTTTCCATCGTGGACTTGAAACCGGATATAGAGGAACATTGCACAACATTTATACGGTACCGATAAGAACATTACCTCACATTGGATTCTATCTCTTAGCATAATTACATATATAATTCACGAGTGGATCATGAAGGAAGGATATTATCATGACATATCTCATTCATGCATGACCTAATTACGTGTATAACAAATTATTTCATCGAAAGAGTCTTACTCATTAAGAATGATGTTGGGAAGCCTCACATGCTTTTGCATCGAATAATTCAGTTATTCGAACCACAACCTCTGTAGGCACAGAAGGCACAGATTAATGGCATCACCCCAAGGGTTGGATGAGGACCAGTAAACCTTAGCACTTAAATGACGATGGATATAGTCCAAAAATCATGCTTTGTGGGGGGGCGGGGGGGGAACTCGTTATAATCCATCCTCACGCGGAATGAGCTTCTGGGTACACTTCGGAATCCGAGAGTGCTCAGAAGAATAGCATTTGGAGGGGATTTTCCCCTTCAGTCAGGAAAGGACCAACACCAATGACATTAGATCAACCACCATATAAATAAAGAGAAATGGGTGTGAAGAATTAGTGGTGCCTTTCCTCACTCACCTCAGCTTCCTATTCAACAACCACACCGGTAAGACATATTGGCTAGTTATCAATAGATATCTAATTATTATTGTTAAATATATTCATGGAATTGTATTTAAAATGAGGAAGGAAGATAACTCGTGGAAACCTGCACTGCTATCAAAGAAAAGGGCGTGCAGAGCGCATTGTGCTAGTGTCTTCTGTACACAATGTGATAAATTTTCCTTTTGACCTTAGGGAAAGTTAAATTTTCCATATTCTATAATTTTTTTCCACCCTGTAAATCCTTTTACTTGACATTTCATGATTTCCTTTGCTTGTCCAATTTTCTAGTGATAACAGTTTCCCCCTAATGTATGATGTCTAGGAAGAACTATATAGCTGAAATTCATTATATTTTATGTTCTGTATAACCCATGTTGAGAGAGAGAGAGAGAGAGTAATGATGCGTGCTGCCTAAGGTTGGACACCCCTTACTATGAGTAAAAGAGGGACCATGATCTGTCGAAAACCTACAAGAGATCGCATAATACAATAAATACAATATTTCTATGAGGTGGGCATGTCCCATGCTCATGATTCTTTGTCTAGATAAAGCCTATCTGATAGATAGAGGTTATGTCTGTGTCACTTATATGGTAGTGATCTACTGATTTTGTTGATGGCGACGATTGTTGATGCCCGCAGGGGCGTTTTTTCTTTTGTTAGAGTCTTGTAATTTACAGTATCACAAGGTGATTGTGTATTCCTTATTTGAAAATTTTCATATTGTACATATATTTAAATATTCAAATATATTTCCAAAGAAGATAAAAAGAAACAAAAAGAAAAATAAAAGAGGGTGTTAAAAAAAAAGGAAAAAAGAAAGCCCCACAAAATAATGAGTATTTTTGAAAGTGGTGAAAATCAAAATGGCACTACTATTGAGGAAAGTTTTTGCAATCATACAGATTAAGCATGGTTGTACAATTTTGAATTTTATAATGATAGGTTAGAAATGAAGATTTTCCAAACCATTTAATCTTTTATTATCAGTAGATAGGTAGAAAATGAGATTGGATCAACAACTTAATCTGAGCCAATAGGAGAAATAAGGGATAGGTGATAGGTTAGAAATTCAAAATAAAAATGATTTCATGGTCTGCAAGTCTAAATGAACCCTAAAAAGAAGAAAAGAAGTTAGGTTTGCAATTTGGGAAGGTAGATCTGTTGGAAAAGTGAAAGGGAAACAATGTAAGCTTCATTGTGTAAATAAGTAGTCTAAAAACCTCTTGAGTGTTTTTCTATGATAATAGAGGATGAAATCAAACGAGGAAAAATCAGATTGAAAAGAAATATTATGCTCTAAAGGTCTGAAAAGATGTGTTTTTATAAATTTTGGAAACTTTATGCTATAATTTTAGTCCTAAGTCCCAACCACATTTATTTCTTTGTCTACCCTGCCCCTTGCATATTTTCCTTATCCTAAGTTTCACTTACCCCACCCGACACTCATACCTCAACCCCACCATCACATAACCTATCCCATCATACCCCACATCACCCATCCCCACCTGCACTAAAACACGTCGAATCTCCCCTCATCTCCATGTGCTCGCCACACACCCGACGACCTGTGTCTCATTATGGCCCCCGATCACCCTCTGACCGTTAACAACCCGTGGGGTCTGAAATGGGTGGCACTCAATGCTGCCCGGGTTGTTCGTAACCCTAACCCCTTGCCAATACAACTTAATGCCTACTCCCCCCTCTGGAAATGGTTTCCTCCTCCACACAAAACCATCTCCCCATTGGAACGTTGGATTCTCCATTGCCCACTCCCACCTGGCCACGTCCTCGCTGACCTGTCCCTCGTCCAATCATAGTCATTCCCTCCAAGATGGACATTGCACCATGAATGGTCAGGCCATTGTCCAATGGACCTGTGCCACCCCAACATCTCACCAATTACGAGTTAAAATTTGAATTCATACCTGCTAGAGAGTTTTACTATGTTTATTTTGATTGAAAATTACAAATATTTAATTTTTCGAAGGATTAGAGGAAATACCATAGGTTAAAGAATTATTGCAAGGAAGCCTGAGTCCACTAAAGGCATCAATTACTCACGGCCAATAGGGTCACAAGTTTCACCATCAAAGAATTCTAATCGTGATCCTTTCCATTCTATCCCTTCCCCAATATCAAATTTTCCCCTCTCTACTCCCTTTTCTTAAATCCCATTCTACATTGCAGATTAAAGATCATTTATAGAAGAATTAACCATGCCTCCAAAGAAGGAACAAGAACCTTCAACACCATGGTTTACCCATAATTTGACCTAGATCATACAGCCTTAGGAGTCTGAGATTACAAAATCCATGAGATAGAGTTAGACTTTGACTTGTTCGATGTCTACGGTTGGCTCAAGGAAAAATTTCTCAATGAAGCCGATGATATCAACCTATGGGAGACCCATTTTCCTTTGTACATTTTTCCCAAGACCCACAGCTGCCCGAAATTCATCAGAAAATGCAACGCCTACTGTGACATCAATCAGAGGGCCATAGTCACCCCAACAGGAGAAATCATGTTCACCATCAATGCCCAGTCCATTCATCAAATGATGCAGGCCCCCACGCCTAAACAATCAGTCCCCTTTTCTTATGAATCCCTTAGGGAAATTTATCAGAGAATTGACTTTGCTAATAGAGAGAAAACTCTGTAGCTTTTCATGGCCACTAATGCGCCAATGCCTATCAAAAACCCACCCTGCCCTACATCTCTTTTTCCTGAAAGAACCAAGGAG
The DNA here is from genome assembly GCA_034641835.2 of Pinus albicaulis. Taxonomy (NCBI): domain Eukaryota; kingdom Viridiplantae; phylum Streptophyta; class Pinopsida; order Pinales; family Pinaceae; genus Pinus; species Pinus albicaulis. The sequence continues at coordinate 1,086,303,191 of CM076577.1, read as the reverse complement.
ATTATCATTGTCCTTTCTTATTTATTTGGCTATCACTCTGATCATTGGGTTGATGAAGTTGTGATAGGATTTTTTTCCATTCTCTCCTCATAAGCTAAGCCTGCCATTATGTTTAATTATTCCCAGTTCCTAGCAGATGCAATTCATGAATAGTTTCTAAGGTTTCACACAGAGGTGGTTTTAAAATACACCTGTGTATTGGTATATATGTTTGTGTATTTCCAGTCCATCAGATTTCAATTTCAGATGACCAAGGTAAATGAAGATGATGAACCTCAATCCATCATTTTCTGGACCACCCTGCTATTTAAGGAGCATAAGAACTACACATATAACGATTTTGTGGATATGTTTTTGCATCCAACCATCAGCACACTCTATAGTGTAGCATAGCCCAGGATAAGTGAAGAGATGAGGAAAACCATGCAGCTAACAGAGTAGGTGAAGACATCAGATTGGTACTTGTACCAAAATTACATAGAGATTCGAGTTTATGGAAGTGAGCTAGCCCCTTATAAATTTCCAAAGTTCCTCTCTATGAGGGTCTTTGCATTGGAGTACATAAGGCATATGATAGATGCAGATGAGCTTCATTTTATTTCTACAAAGAAGCTCAATTCAAAATCAAGACCCAAGTTGGGCCTTTCATCTGTAACAGTATAGCAACAGGGGAGGAGGAAGATAATATACTGAAGAGGATGGGATTCAGTCATAGTTCACTTTCTCTTATGAACCTGCAGGAAGAAATAGGCCAAGAGAGGATCAGACACCTTCCATGACTGATACCTCAAGCAAATATTTCAAGCTAACATATAGGAAAAGGGCCCAAATTCATATGAAGATCGACCAAGGAAGTGAATCAGAGTAGTAGAAAGTGATTCACATCATGGATGTCGCTATGTCATAATTAGTAGGTGGAGAGACAATTCCCTCATCTACATCATTAGCCACAATATCTTCTTAGAAAAAATTTCTACAAGAATATGTTTCCAGAACTGCCATACAAGGCCAAGAGAAGTCTTCCTTTGAGGTATTCAAAGAGATAAGGTTTAGGAATGAGGTGCTGAAAACCAATACATACAATCAGTTCTAGAAGCAGACCTCAAGTTCACAAAGTAGGCTCCTCTATGCCTTTGACACTGAAAAAGGGAGGATGCAGATTGCATTCCTAGAAGCCTTGGTCCCACAGCCTTAAGGAGTAGGAGATTACAAGAAATAATCATTCAATTTTAGTGCCAAGGACATCCATCCTATTGACCAAATGGAATTATATAAGTAGACTGGGGATATGGTAGCTTCAACCTTGACAAGCACTGTTATGAGCTTGTCAAAACTGCAGGTGTCTTTATCTGGTACCCAGTCACAGCTAAATATGGAGAGGATATCTACCATGGCTAGAGACTCAAGGATCAAGAATTTAGAAGATATAATAGTCACGCTTGGGCATGATCCAAAAAATTTTCAAGCTGTGGAGGAGCTGTTAAAGAAAAATAATGCTGACATAGAAGCCTTCAGGAAACAACTCAAGATGCTAGCGACAGAAGACCCCTTAGCAAAGTGGATTGAGGAATATGAGACATAGAAGGTATAATTGATGCAGTTGGTTATTGAACAGTCTTCCCAAATCAAACAAATGGAGACCGAGATGGATAAGCTACTGAAGGAAAAAGAAGAAGCAGCTCGAGGGGCACTCATCCCATTAGAAGTTATTCCTATGTCATCAATTCCATTAGCTATTCCAGCAACTACTGGAACATCCAGTGGGATAGATCAGTTGTCCAAATCCATGGAGATCATGACCATGTAATCACAAGAGATTAAGAAGTTAGAGGAAAAAAATGGTATCCTAAGGGATCAAAAGGCCAGATGAGAAATTGCCCATGAGATAGCCAAGAAGCAGATATAAAGTTTGGAGAAAGCATAAATGGATTTTTCTACCAGCATCATATTGGGACAAATGAAGCTGATAGTTTGGGGCAACATCATATAGATAATGGATGGAACATGGTATTCCATCCACATTAATTTTGAATAGAAGGAGATAATTTACAAATGCAAGGTAGCTATTGAGAGAGCAACTCAGGAGTTGCGGAATATGCCAATAATAGTACCTAAAATCATTAAATTCTTGAATTCCAAGACTAGTTTTGAGATGGAAGAGATGGATGTGCAAGACATAACATAAGCCATACTGGAGGTAAGAAGGTTCCTCACTAAGAGGAATTTAGTGAGGCAATTGCAGGAGAAATGTCATGAATTGGACATGGCCATTGGTAGATTCCTTAACAAAATTGAGCCCTTGAGGGCAAAAGGACTACCCTCACTATATGTAATCAATAAAAAACCGGTCCAAAAGGGAGATTACATAACAAAGCTCGGGGAAGTAGCTAAAGATACCAAAAAAATTTCCAACATTAAAGGGAATGTAAACCGGAAGGTTGTTTTGGATCTCCTGAGAAATGATATTTTCATTCAACATGAGCTAAAGCACGTTTTCCTCACCATTCCTACCTTCAATAAATACAAAGAGGTGGATGAAGTATACAAGCAGGTCATAGTTACGAGAATTCCAAACAAGAAAGAGTGGGGAAAATTGTGCATGTATCAAGACATAAAAGGCACGATTGACATGTCATCACACCCACCAATCAATCTAAAAGCCCTGCATCACGTCATATTTAATAATCCAGTGGCGGTGATCCAAAAATCAGAGCCAAATGTTAAGGCCACTATCATTTCCTCTTCGTGACCTCCTCAGCCACCTTCAGCCTCCTTTTTGGTTTACGAAGGGTTCCCAAAGTTAATGTTACATTCAGAAGTTAATGTTATAGTCGATTTTTCTAGAGATATTTTTTGTTTGGGCCTTGTGTGGCCACAATTTTCAAGTTTAAATTAAATTTGTAGTTAATGTAGATGGTCGAAGTAGATTAGGGCAGCCAACATAGTTGTAGTTAAATACTACTTGTATTCTCATTATCAAGGGTTGGACCTTGTTAGACTCTGCATTGTAAAAGATCATTGTATTGGAGCACTGTAGTTTTTGCTAGGCATCAGTAATAAGAGACTGTTCACAGGATTCTTGAGCTATGTTAATGGTCATGTTTTTTCCTTTGTGTTAATTTTTTTCCTCAGTTTTTTCATGTTGTGCATCAATTTATTTGATTGCAAAACAGAATATTTAGCTTAAGATTTGTTGAGAGAGCACCTTAATTATGTGTGTTTTTGTTATCTTAATTTTTTCTTCTGAAGTATATTTAAATAATTCTTAAATTCCCTTTAGCTATTGCTGAACTCACTACTTTCTTTCATCTCATATTCACACTTCCAGTAAGATCCAATCTGCATAGTTAGCTTGCCCTGTGAATTCCCTTGAAAAGTTGATGCACAATTCAGCTCCTTTGACTCCATAGCCCAATGGATTAAGTTTCTCAGCTCTATCCGTCCAACCACATAATCAATCAAAATAAACAACCCTCATAATCTCTATAACTAGCCCAATATTTGCATTTGTAATCATCAAGTTAAATCATAAAAATAGAGAGAGCCTTCTCTGAGTCTAGGAAGGCTAGTTCATGGACTCCAAAGTGGTGTGATGTTGTCTTGTATCGTTTATTCTTGCCAATATTATAAATTATAGGACCAAAACATAATGGCGACCATACTGGGGACTTTTTGAAAAATCTTAGTATTTCATCAAGACTCAGAAGCCCCAGATAAAATATTGTGTAATTCAAGTATTTTCCCAAGATTGGTTTTTCAACTTTTTTCATAAATATTCAGCCAGTCTGTGCTTTAGGTATAAATTATGGCTTCTAGAAGAATCTTTAACAAATCCCATCCTGAGCCAAATCCTCCTGCAATAGTTGACAACCCAGAGAAAATCCTAAGAAAAACTCCGAGAGTCGAGAGTCAAACTGTTGACAGATCTCTCCATAGAGCAAGTTCCTTCCCTAGAAACCTTGTAACCTTGCAGGATATCCAGTTCGATTTAAATTTTGAACAAAGCCTATTCAGGACCAAATCTCAGAATTGAGCAACCCAGACAGTTTTTGACCCATCTATCTTACAACAAAGTCCTATTGTGGAAGCATCTACCTCCACTCATACTGACCTCCAGCTTCTCCAACACTTTGAATCCCTCCAAGGTTTGGTAACATAATTCACCTCAGCTATCGATGATGCTTATATTTAGCAGTCTGTAGAATCATTTGCTCTTAATGCAATAGCTCCCTCTATTATTTCCAAGTCTGCTAATCCTCAATCAATCTGTCTAGGTGTATCTACAACTCCTACCATTTCCTTGAACATCTCCCACCAGAGTGCCCAAACCTCCACTCATACACCCACTTTCCACCTTCCTCCATTTAATCCTCCACCTCCCTTGGTCAACCCTCCTCTTATTAACCCCCCTTGGTTTCCCCCACCACTAATCATGGAAGCTTGGTTGCTCCATTGGTGCTACCACAACCTGTGGTGCCTATGCCACATGATTATGAGTCCAAAATCCCACATTTTGATGGAAATGGTTCTGAAAATTCTCAACAACATGTGGACAAAATGAATGAATCTTTTGAATACCAAAATATAGATTATGAAACTATCAAAGTGAGAATGTTTACTCAAATTTTAGGGGGAGAAGTAAAAAAATGGTTCAAGGTCTTGACCTTGAATAGTGTCCATGACCTCCCTACCCTTCACTAGTTATTCATAAGTAAATGGGAATTCAAGAAAAACCCTTTTCAAATATTGTCAGAATATGACAACATCAAGAGAAATGTTGGGGAAAGTGTCCAAGACTAATGTACCAGCTTTAACAACGTATACAACGCACTTCCTCCTCACATGAAACCCTCTCAAGGTTTAGCCCTGATGAAATTTCTAGATGGTTTTGATACATAGATGGCTTATCAAATTAGAGAAACAGATCCTACCACATTAGAAGATATGCAGAGAGGTGAAGTAAGTGTATAAGCCAACCTGATTGCAAAGAGGGCTAGGATGAGAAATGAGAAGAGAGTCACTATTAGGGAAGAGCCCGCAACATCTGCATTTGATGCTAAGATTGATAGCCTAGTTAGAACCATGGAGAGACTGATGGAGAGAATCAACCTGAATGAGAGAGATATTCCTAGGGAAAATCAACCAGCTCCTCAAAATATAAACCAAAACTTTAGAAGAAACCCTCCTTAAATAATACATAGAGAACAGAGAGGACCTGACTAGCAAATTAGGCCTCTATTCCAAGAAAATTATGTTGATGAAGATGAGGGAGTGGTTGAAGAAATAGAAGAAAGTCAAATTAATCTAATGGGAATTAATGATGAGGATATTGTTTTCCTTACTGAAGAAGAACAAGTTTTATTTTCTCTCACTCAAACTGAAGTAGAAGCCGAGGATTTTGAAGATTATAAACAAGGGTTTGAGAATGCCATCATGGAGGTGCATAGAAAATATAATCTTTGAAGCAACAAAAACTATGATATTCCCAAGAGAAAATTATGAAAATTATTCTAAAAAGGTCCCTGAAACTGATCCCAAGAATATAATAGAAAGTTCAAAGAAAAGTATTAATATCCCTGGAAAGAATGATACAGAAAGAAATAGTAGTAAACTAGTTTTCAACCCTATAAAAACTGTTCAAGATGACATCCCCACTACAAGTCAACAGACTGAAGTTGCTACTAAAATAGTGATTGACAAGACTGATTTGAATCTTCCAAAAACACAAGCACCATTCAGCATTGAGAACGAAATTACCAAAATAAAAATCTCTATCCCTCTCACTGAATTAGTAAAAAAATGTGTATACATATCGCAGGTCCTAAAGGAATTAAACATAGGACAAATTACTTACACTATTAATCTAAATGATCATAAACTTGAACTTTTGTTTGGGCCTAGATACCAGCTAAGAGTCTAGTGATGGATATAGTAGTGGCTGACATCCCTCCTAAATATGGTTGCCTTTTATCACGCTCATGGGGAGCCAATATTCAAGGGACCCTCCAAATGGATATGAACTATGCTACCATACCAGTGTTTTTCCAAAAAAGAAGATTGTATAGGGATACTTTAATGAAATACATGGTGAGCAATCAAGAAAATCCTCGTAACTACCCCCTTTACCCTATTCATTTTGACCTTGACTCATTCATTCTTTACAATGATGAAAAGCATTAATGAGAAAGTATCTAGAGAATATGAGGACCAGAAGAGAGAACAGTAAGACCAAATGGAAATTGTACAACATAAGGCTGAATCTGAACCTTTTTGGAACATGAGTTTCAATGACTCTGGTGGCAAAGCAAGCTCAGGTGCAGGGGTGTGGGTATGCAATACTAAAAATAACCATGCAGAGGGTCATTCTTACAAACTAAACTTTCAGTGTACCAACAGTATAGTATAATATGAGGCACTCATTTTTATTTTACAACTACTGAAGAGATTAGGAGCGAAAATAATTTCTGTTCATGGGGATTTTGAGTTGGTTATTAGAAAAATCAAAGGAGAATGTTTAGCCAAGCATCCCAGATTGAGAGCATATAGGAATGCTTCCCTTAACCTCTTGAAAACATTTGAAGAGTATGACCTTGTTGCAGTTCTAAGAAATCAAAATATCCTTGCCAATGGATTAGCATTTTTGGCCATCACTTGTTAATTACCTCATCCTATTCAACAATATACAGTGCAGGTTAAACACCGCCTAGAAGTCTACGATAATATGAGATATTGGAAAGTCTTTGGAGATGACAAGCAGATTGAAAATTTCTTTCAATCTAAAGGTGATTTTGAAGATTCCAATTTTGACCTAGAGTGTGAAGAAGATTGTCTGACTAAAGAACAAATGTGAAGGGATGAACCTCCTCATAATTCTGATATTAATATTTCAGCAAATAAAGATCTACATAGAACATAGATATAGGAATATATATAAAAACAAAGGGTTTGAAGTACTATAATTCATAGATAGCATCCTTCCTAGAGGACTTGTCCCGTTGGAGGAACTATTTTATTTTAATGACATGGATAGGAAACCAAATATGGAACCTATAGAGGAAAATTATGACGAGTGCAATATAGGCAGTGAGAAGGATCCCAAGATAATAAAGTTATCAAATACATAGTCAGCATCCACAAAACAGAAATACATTTCTTTGTTTAAGGATTTTATTTAGGTATTTTCTTGGAGCAATGAAGACATGAAATCCTATGATACTAATGTTATCCAGCACAAAATTCCAGCCAAGGAGAACCATAAGGCTTTCAAACAGAAACCATGCAGGATAAATCCTGTCATAATACCCTTGGTTGAGAAGGAAATAGAAAAGATGTATGAGGCCAAAATAATAGTCCTAATCAGATATTCCGAACGGTTTCCAATATTGTGCCTGTAAGAAAGAAAACAGGTCAAATCAGGCTCTTCATTGACTTCAGAAATCTAAACAAGGTATCACTTAAGGACAATTACCATTTACTAAAGATGGACCACATATTGCAGGAACTAGTGGGCTCCAAGAGGATATCTTTGTTATATGGTTGTTCAGGGTACAATCAAGTGTTGGTGCATCCAAATGATCAACAAAAAACAACTTTTACCACTCCCTAGGGAACCTTAATGTATGTAAAAATTATTTTTGGATTAATGAATGTCGGTGCCACTTTCCAGAGAGAAATGGAAATTTCTTTTTCAGAAGAAATTGGTATTTTCATTGTGATTTATCTTGATGATATTACACCATATTAAAAAACTGATGAAGAGCATTTGGCCCATTTGAGAATATTTTTTGAAAAGTTCAGAAGGTACAGACTCTCTCTGAATCCCAAGAAATAATTATTTGGTCTTGAAGAAGGAAAGCTTCTAGGCCATATTATATCTGAAGAGGGAATCAAAATTGACCCCAACAGGATTGAGGGCATACTTAAAATTAGTCATCCCAGGAACATTAAAGAGATGCAGTCCTTCGTTGGAAAGATAAATTTTTTGAGAAGGTTTATACCAAACCTTGCAGAGCTATTGAGAAACATCACCAACATGCTCAAAAGAGACTCGGGTGTTAAGTGGACCATGGAAGCTAAACAATCCTTTGACTTGGTAAAGCAGGCACTCACTCAAGCACTGATTCTGATCAGCCCTGATTTCACCAAGGATTTATTTATTTTTTCCTTTTCATTAATGCACGCTATTACTGTTGTATTGCTGCAGAAAAATAAGGAAGGACAAGAGAAGCCCTTAGCATTTTTTAGCCAAGCTTTAAGAGATGCACCCTTGAAATACAATATCATGGAAAAGTAAGTCTTTTCCTTGATCAAAGAACTGAAATATTTCAAGGTGTACATCCTAAATTCACATATCATTGCCTTTGTGCCCAATACAGTTGTCAAAGACATCCTAATGTAGGATACTGATGGAAAAAGAGGCAAGTGGATTGTTGTTATATTGGAGTATGATTTAGAGATCAGAGACACCAAACTAATCAAGGGATAGGGATTAGCCAAATTCATGGCTAAAACCAATTTTCAAGCACTAGATATCAATATGATTCATTTGCTAGATCAACAAGAGGAGTTGGTGACTCCACCTATTGAGGAAGCATTCCTGAATTCACCCTGGTACGCAGATATATTACATGTTATATTCAATTTAAATTCTCCTCCTGGTTTGTCCAAAACAAAAGCTAGATTCTTGAAATTGAAAGCTCTGAAATTCTACATCTCAGAAAATGTTTTGTACTGGAAATATTCTGGGGGTATACTTCTTAAATTTTTTCTTAAGGAAGATGTAGATAGGGTTATGCATTAATTTCATGAAGGGGATTGTGGGGGAAATATCTATTGGAAAACCACTGCTAACAAGATCCTTAGGGTTGGTTTCTATTGGCCTACTCTCTTCCCCAACATCCACAAAATTGTAGCCACCTGTCATAAATGCCAAAAGTTTGAGGGAAAAAGAAATTTGCTGCCTTTTCCCTTACAACCAATCTCTGTTGAATATCCTTTCCAACAATGGGGTTTAGACTTCATTGGGGAAATCCACCCCTCCTCCTCTGCCCAGCACAAGTGGATCGTTACTGCCACCGACTATTATACAAAATGGATAGAGTCCATACCTTCCATAACTACTACTGAATCAATGATCATCAAATTCCTTGAAGCCAACATCCTGTCTAGATTTTATTGTCCTAGGAAAATCATTACAGATAATGTTTCTTCCTTTAAATCCAAGAATATGATGGGTTTTTTCCACAAATATCACATCTCTTTGGGGGATTCAACAACTTATTACCCTAAAGGTAATGGACTAGCTAAATCCTCCAACAAGAGTCTGGTCAAAATCATCAAGAAGTTGTTGGAAGACAATAATAAATCTTGGCATAAAAAATTGGTATATGCATTGTGGGTTGATAGACTAACAACTAAAAAATCAATTGGCATGTCACCATACTAGTTAGTCTATGGGATGGATGCAGTTTTTCCAACATCCTTAGGAGTTCCAACCATGAAAATCATTCAAGAGGTTCAGGCAAAAGAGAACGATGTAAAAAGAAGAATAAGCCAAACCATTCAACTACAAGAGTCCAGAGAAGAGGTGTACAACAGAACTTAGGTGGTGCAAGTAAAAATAAAAAATATCTTTGACAAAAGAAAAAAAGTGAATGATTTTAATATTGTGGATAAAGTACTAAAATGGGATTTCAGAAGAGAAGATAAAGGTAAGCATCGCAAGTTTTACAACTTGCGGAAAGGCCCATATATTATTCATTCTTTCAGAGGAAATAATCATTTTTCCTGCAAGAGATGGATGGAACATAGCTACGTGGTGGTCCTGTCAATGGAAGGATGCTAAAACATTAGTTTTTCTAAAACACAGGTGAAAATTTCATTATTTTAAATACCACAATCTTACAGTGTTTCAATAATTCGTTGGACAAGGTTGAAGCCCGAAGTGAAGGCCCTAAGCCTAGTATGATAAGCAGAAAAAGAATGAGTTGAAGAAGAAAGGAAATAAGTCAAAATGCCATAGAGAAGAAGTATACAAGGCTATTGGTGTGGGTGTTCTTGACACTTCTCTAAACAAAAGTGCCATCCTCAGCTGGAGCCACTATTAGAGTCCTGTAATTTATAGTATCATAAGGTGACTGTGTATTCCTTATTTTAAATTTTCATACTGTACATATATTTCAATATTCAAATTTATTTCCAAAGAAGATAAAAAGAAACAAAAAGAAAAAGAACAGAGGGTGTTAAAAAAAAAGGAAAAATAAAGCCCCACAAAAAAATGAATATTTCTGAAAGTTCTGCAAATCAAAATGCCACTATTATTGAGGAAAGTTTGTGCTATCATACAACTTAAGCATGGTTGTACAATTTTAAATTTTCTGCAGATAGGTTAGAAATGAAGATTTTCCAAACCATTTAATCTTGGCTTATTAGTGGATAGGTAGAAATGACATTTGTTCAACAGCTTAATCTGAGCAAATAGGAGAAACAAGGGATAGGTGATAGGTTAGAAATTAAAAAGAAAAACGATTTCAGGGTATTCAAGTCTCAAAACCAACCGGGTCACAAGTTTCACCATCAAAGCATTATGATCATGGTCCTTTCTATTCTCTCCCTTCCCCAATATCAAATTTTCCCCTCTCTGCTCCCTTTTCTTATATCCCATTCTCCATTACAGATTAAAGATCAGTTACAGTAGAATTAACCATGCCTCCTAAGAAGGACCAGGAACTTTTCAACCCCATGGTTTACCCACAATTGGACCTAGATCATACGGCCTTGGCAGACCAAGATTACAAAATCCATGAGATAGAGTCAGACTTCGACATGTTCGATGTCTACTGCTGGCTCGAAGACAAATTTCTTGATGAAGCCAATGATATCAGCCCATGGGAGACCCAGTTACCTATGTATATTTTTCCCAAGACCCACAGTTGCCTCGAATTCATCAGAAAATGACAGGCCTTCTATGACATCAATCAGAGGGCCATAGTCACCCCAACAAGAGAAATCTTGTTCACCATCAATGCCCAATCCATTCAACAAATGATGCAGCCCCCCACACCTGAAAAATCAGTCCCCTTTTCTTATGAAGCCCTTAATGAAATTTATCATAGAATTGACTTTGCCAGCAGAGCTAAAACTTTGCAGCTTTTTAGGGCCACTGATGCACCAATGCCTATAAAAAACCCACCCTACCCTACATCTATTTTTCCTGAAAGAACCAAGCAGATTGTCACTATCCTTTCTTATTTATTGGGCTATCACTTTGATAAGTGGTTTGATGAAGCTGTGATAGGCTTTTTGTCCATTCTCTCCTTAGAAGCTAAGCCCACCATTATGTTTAATTATGCCCAGTTCCTAGAAGATGCCATTCATGAGAAATTTCAAAGGTTTCACATAGAGGTGGTATTCAAATACACCTCTGTTTTGGTGTATATGTTTGTGTATTTCTAGCCCAGTAGATTTCAATTTCAAATGACCAAGGTAAATCAAGATGATGAACCTCAATCCATCATTTTTTGGACCACTATGTTATTTAAGGTGAAGAAGAAATACACATATAAGGATTTTGTGGATATGTTTGTGCATCTAGCCATCAACGTACTCTGCAGTGCAGCAGAGCCCGGGATGAGTGAAGAGATCAAGAAAACCATGTAATTAATAGAGCAAGTGAAGATAGCCGATTGGTACTTGTACCAAAATTACACAGATATTTGAGTTTATAGAGTGAGCTAGCCCCTTATAAATTTCCAATTTTCCTCTCTATGAGGGTCTTTGCATTGGAGTACATAAGGCAAATGATAGGTGCAGATGAGCTTCATTTTATTTATGCAAAGAATAAGGCTCAGTTAAAAATTAAGACCTAAGTTGGGCCTTTCATCTGCAATAATAGAGCAGCAGGGGAGGAGGCATATAAGATATTGAAGAGGATGGGTTTCGGTCATAGTTTCGCTTGCTCTTATGACCCTGCAGGGATTATCTCCAAGAAAAGGGTGGAAAACAGATCCACACCCTATGCTCATACACATAGACCTGCGATTGATTAGTATGCCAACCAAACAGAATGGGTGGCCAACACCCTCCAAGAATATGAAGAACAAATTATCTCCACTTCAGGTATTTAAAACCCAACACCACACGGAAGGAGGAATGTAGAAGAAAAATAAGACAAGGGGAAAGAACCAGAGAAAGAGAAAGGGAGCAAGAGACCAAGAGAGGATCAGTCACCTTTGGTGATTAATACCTATAGCAAATATTTCAAGCTAAAATATAGGAAAAGGGCCCGAATTCATATGGAGATCGACCAAGGAAGTGAATCAGAGTAGTAGACAGTGATTCACATCATGGATACCCCTAATTCATCATTAGTAGGTGGAGAGACAATGCCCTCACCTACATCATCAACCATAGTATAATCTCAGCAACAAAGTCTACAATCATCTTCTTCCAGACATGCCATAGAAGGTCAAGAGAATTTTGTCTTTGAGGTATTCAAAGAGATAAAGTTGAGGAATGAGGTACTGAAAAACAATACATACAATCAATTCTGGAAGTAGACCTCAAGTTCACAAAGTAGGCTCCTATCTGCCTTTAACACTGAAAAAGGGAGGATGCATATGGCATTCCTAGAAGCCTTGGTCCCACAGCCTCAAGCAGCAAGAGATTATAAGAAAGAATCATTTGAGTTTAGTGCCAAGGACATCCATCCTATTGACCATATGGAATTACATAAGCAGGTCGATGAGATGGTAGCTTTAACCTTGACAAGCACTGCTATGAGTTTGTCAAAATTGCAGGTGTCTTTATCTAGTACCGAGTCACAACTATATATGGAGAGGATATATGCAATCCCCAGAGACTCAAGGATCAAGACTTTAGAATATATAATATTAAATCTTAGGTATGATCCAAACAATGTTCAAGTTGTGGAGGAGTTGTTCAAGAAAAATAATGCTAACATAGCAGCCCTCAGGAAACATCTCAAGATGCCAGTGACATAATACCTCTTACCAAAGGTGATTGAAGAAGATGAGACACATAAGGCATAATTGATGAAGTTGGTTATTGAACAGTCTACCCAAATCAAACAAGTGGAAACAGAGATGGAGAAGCTATTGAAGGAAAAAGAAGAATCATCTCGAGGGGCACTCATCCCATTAGAAGTTGTTCCTATCTCATCAGTTCCATCAGTTGTTTCAGCAACTGCTAGAACATCCAGGGGGATAGATCAGCTATCCAAAGCCATGGAGATCATGACCCTGCAATCACAAGAGATTAAGAAGTTGGAGGCACAAATTGGTATCCTGAGGGATCAAAAGGCTAGATCAGAAAATGCCCATGAGATAGCCAAGAAGTAGATAGAAAGGTTGGAGAAGGTAGAAAAGGATTTTTCTACCAGCATCATATTGGGAAAAATGAAGTTGACAGTTTGGGGTAGCATCATAGAGACAGTGGATGGAATGTGGCATTCCATCTACGTTATTTTGAACAGAATGACCTAATTGAAAAATTCAAGGTAGCTATTGAGAGGGAAACTTAGGAGTTGGGGGATATGCCAATAGCAGTCCTTAAAATCATTAAATTATTGAATTCCAAGACCAGTTTTGAGTTGGAAGATATGGATGTGCAGGAGAGAATAGCAACCATACTAGATGTAAGAATGGTCCTCAATAAGAGGAATTTATTGAGGCAACTGGAGGAGAAATGTCATGAATTGGACATGGACATTGGTAGATTCCTGAACAAAATTGAGCCCTTGAGAGAAAAAGGACTACCTTCACTATATGTAATCAATAACAAAATGGTCCAAAAGGGAGATCACATGACCATGATTAGGGAAGCAGCTAAAGATATGAACAAGTTTGCCAACATTAAAGGGAACATGACTATGAAGGTTGTTTTGGATCTCCTGATCAATGATATTTTCATTCAACATGAGATGAAGCACGTTTTCCTCACCAAGCCTACCTTCAGAAAATACACAGAGGTGGATGAAGTATACAGACAGGTCATAGGTACGAGAATTCCAAACAAGAAAGATTGGGGCAAATTGTGCATGTATCAAGACTAAAAAGTCACGATGGACATGTCACCACAACCACTGATCGATCAGAAAGGCCAGCATCATGTAATATTTAATAATCTAGTGACGGTGACCCAAAAATCAGAGCCAGATGTCAAGGTCACTATTGTTGCCTCTTCGTGACCACCTCATCCACCTTCAGCCTCCTTTTTGGTCTACGAAGAGTTGCCATAGTTAATGTTACATTCAGAAGTTAATGTTACAGTCGATTTTGCAAAAGATATATTTTTTTGGGCCTTGCATGGCCACAGTTGTCAAGTTTAAATTAAATTTGTAGTTAATGTAGATGACCGAAGTAGATTAATGTAGCCAGCATAGTTGCAGTTAAATATTGCTCGTATTTTCATTATTAAAGGTTGGAACTTGTTAGATTCTACGTTATAAAAGATCATTTTTGTTAGTATGAATCTTTTGTTGAAGTGTACGAAAAAAGACCACTTTAGCTACGCATAAATTATAGCCCTAACATCAAATATGGCTGCCAATATCTTCAGATCTGCAGTTAGTTGATCAAGACAAATGCTGCAAAAATCCATATCTATGCATAAAGAGACATTAAGCAGTAAAAGTAAGGTTTTGCTCCATACATCCAATAGACAAGACAAGAACAATATTTTTGAAAGAATTTTTGTATTAAGGGCACTTGGGAGGAAAACAAGAAGGTGTTTCCAATTCTCCTCAATGGGACGGGTTCTTGGAAGTCTTCAGCACTTCAGATCTAGTATTTCTCTCTCATGTTGGTGTAGAAAACCCAGACAAAGATAGAACTCAAAGGGAGCTCACATAGCAAATAATGAAAAATATGACAATGATAATGGCTCAAAGTTAGACCAAGAGTATAGATCCAGAGTGATCTAATAGGCAACAAAAGGTCAAGAACCGTAGGACAAACCCTCCTATTTATAACAAAATATTGGGTCATTCTAGATCTTGGTGCATGATTAAAATAACATTAACCAAATCTAGATCCACCTTTTATGGAATATTTTATTATATTTGTTGGAGGGAAAAAGTATTTGACTTGGGTCAAATCCCTTTATTTGTGAATAATAAATAAATAAATGATTTATTTATCATTTTAAGGAAGTGGTTGAAGGATAATCAAATAAATAATGATTTATTTAATTATTTATGGGTGATTTAGTCACATTTAACAAGGAATATTATTTAAATAAGATTTAAATAATTATTCCTAGAAAATAATAAGATAAATAAGGATTTCTCTAATTAATTTCTTTGTTTTGGGTTAAACATGACCAGGAATAATAATTTAATTATTTTTAATTAATTATTCTTTGAGGAAAATCAAACAAATATAGGTTTGTTTAATATTTCCTTTTGGGGTTTCCTGTTTAGACCATAAACAACCTAATAAATTTGTTTTAGTAAGTTATTTTACATAGTGAAAGAAATTTTACTTAGGGTAAAATTGGTCTTACATGGTGTACTTGGGTCCATCTAATGATAGTAGGTTAGATGACCAAAAAATGGTGTAACAGATTTTCCCCTAGTGTGTGAGTGTTAGGAGCAAATCGTATGACCGAAGTACGTTGTAAGAACTCAATCACCAGACATCAAAAGGGAAGTCAGAGAGAGAAATGTAAGGTAGACTAATGTGCTGAGGAACTAGACCCTGAGGAGACGAGACTTGCAGGTGCAACAAGTCAATTTTTATGAGAGGGTACTTGTGCTAAAGGCAGCGGGGGAGGCATACCTATGCCCGCCGAGACAAAGTACAAAAGAATAGTGTTTCCAGTAAACAAGGGACCGAACCATAAAGTACAGCTGGCATAAACATGAGCCAGATAAAAATACAATGAGGGATCCCATATACATGCTGTGCTTGGGATAACAGCCAGGACTTATACAATAATATCTGAGTACATGAGATACAAATACAACCCAAATGCCCCCTACAAGCGGGGAAGGGCTCAAAAAATCGGACTGATACATGCAAATCAAAGAGGCGGTGCAAGCGGCTAAGGCCTACATCATCAAATATATGGAGCAGCATCGAAGGCTACAATGAAGAGGTCATCCGGGAATGTGGGGGGCTACCTGCAGGGCCACCCCCTCATGAGGGCTGAGACATCTCACACACACCCGGGAATCACCAAAAGCTATTGTTGCATCACTGAACCATCAAGCATATGGATCTTGATCATGCTGAAAGGAGCTGGAGTGGAGAAAAAATCAAGTCAAAGGGAAATGAGAGATCCCTTTGCCTAATCCGAGGCACCGAACAAGAGAGGAAGCTGGAACCAAGGTACACGGCCCTCTAGACCTGTCTTCGGGAGTGAAGGAGCTGATGTTGATAGAAGGAGGTCCGCCATAGGTGAGGCAATGAGAGATCCTCAACTAAGGCACGAGAGAAAATAGTAGAGCGACGAAAAAACTAATACCAATGATGATGTAATGGAGGGGACTGAGTAGCAAATGGATGACTTCCCTTGCTAGAGCATAAAAGGCATGAATGACATGGCAGTGACTAACACAATATCATAAGGGATAGGTGACAGTGGGAATGAAGGCCATAATGTGCAACACAAGAGAGAGACCAAGCAGTGAAGGATGGAGGACTATAGCGGGGTACAAAGGGACTCAGGATGGACTCCATGAATGTGATGATGACTCAACTTGGATGCTCTAAACAAGGGCGACTCGATGGTGCTGCCGCACAGAAAAGGTCCCATGCGGGACCATGTAAAAATGAGTACAAGATGGTATCTCATGACAAAAATTGACACGAACAAAGACAAGTATGGAGGCAAAGTGGTGCCTCAAGTACGAGTGTTGTAAGTGAGGAAATTCGATTTTGGGGGGAGGTGAAGTGACCCATCTTGGACAAAATGTGTCCTGGTGAAGTATCAAATCAAAAAATACTAATAGATACCCATTTGAGGGCTCGGTGAGAGCTTTCCAACGGTGCAGACGGTTTGTCAAACGGAGCTACGGTGTGGTCGCAGTAGGCGAAAGAAAAAACAAGGGTTCTCTTTTAATAAGGCAGTTTGCCCTCCAAATTCACTCATTTGCTAATGTTGCTGTGGTGAATGTAGAGAGGAGAGAAGGCCCTAAATTTTGCGGCGAGCGTAGCGGAGAAACCGACTGTTGGAATCGAGATCCGTGAGTTGCAAGTAAGAGGCCTAACCTTACTCCTTCATTTTGATGGATTGAAAGTTCAAATTAGGGCCCAGAATCTCAGGAACAGACCCTCTTTCACCTCTACGGCCAGGTCGCATTTTTTGGGTCAAAAACTGCGACCTGGGAAGCAGGTTTTGAGCAAAAAACTGTGACCTGGGAAGCAGGTTTTGAGCCAAAAACTGTGACCTATCCCAGGATTGGGCAAAAAAGTGTGACCTGGAGGATGAAGGAGATTTCAGTGCTATTTTAGGGATGAGATTTGGGTTTTTGTGAGTGGTTACAGTGTTTCCTATCTGTATACTGACAAAGATTATGTGTTTGTGCAGATATGGCATATATACGGGTCAACTGGAGAGAGAGAGACCTGGGTACATTACGATCAGAGATCCAGGCAGATCAGGGTGTCCGTCGTGTATTGGCTAGATTTTGGGTTCTAAAGTTTTTGGAGAACCCTTTGATGAGAGAAGGGGAGCCCTTGTTGGCCCAGATTGTTAGTTATTGGGATCCAGATCATGAGGTCTTTGTAGTGCAGGGGCACAGGATCAAATCGACAGCCAGGATCTGTATTTCCTGACTGGTCTCCCGCCACTTGGGATGGTGGGAAATACACAGCCAGTGTTACCGTGGGGGTTGAACATCATGGAGTTTGTGGAGCGACATTGTCGACCGGGTCTCCAAGTCAAAGGGACTAAGATACTGATCGGGGACCTAGAGAGATTAGAGACCCGTGCAGTGGCCGCGACGGTGCTGTGGATCTTGGGCAACCAGGCGCTCCATCACATCACTGGGGGGCAGATGATGATTGTGGAGAGTGTGTTGAGTGGGACCTACTATGGGTGGGCCCAAATGATGTTGGTGTCGTTAAAACGACAGTTGTCGCTTTGCAAGCGGCAACTAAACCATGATTGCTCATATGGGACTTTGTTGTGCTCCTTTTTTGAGAAGATCCCAACCTTACGACCTGGTATACAGCTCCCAGATGGGGGCCCGAGAGAGCCAAGGATGCGCCAGTGGGGGCGACTACTGTGCAGAGGAGGAGGGGCGGTCGGATGGGTGTTTCGACCTGAGTTCCTTGCCCATTGGGATTAGATGCCATTATACATAGACGACTATCCCTATAGTGGGATGAGTTATTGTGGGGATCTGGACCTACCACTTCTGCCTGGTCGGGTATGGGGACCCGATGGTAAGTGACGAGTGAATACTCTTTTTTGGGCATGTTAGAGTTATTGAATAGTAGATAGGGTACTGATTCATGTACTTTTGGTATGCAGATATAGCTCCGGTAAAACCGGCAGGATATATGGGACGACCGGCAACATCAGGAGCTGCAGGCCCAAGTGGATCGAGAGCGACACATAATGAGGATGCGGTCGCCCTCCTGGAGGACATATACCATAGATGCGAGAGGTTTCTGACCAGTGTGTCAGAGCGCGGGTGGCAAGACTTAGACGACCAGTACATAGAGCCATGTATTGGTCTACCCTCGGAATGGCAAGGTGTCCTACAACGCATGGCGATGGCCGGTCAGGGGATACGTGATCTACAGGCTGCAGGAGCAGAGCCATTAGCTAAAGATCCGCTAGATAGTGATTAGGTGTGGGATAGGTGGTGCCCCCTAGTGGGTATGTAGGGATAGGTGGTGCCCCCAGTTTTGAGTTTGTTGTAACATGTTGTTTGCATGTCATATGTATCAGAGTAAATGGACTTTAAACACATGTTTTGCGACACATATTATGGATATGCATATTTTTTAATGATTATGAATGTTATTGTCTTGTATAAGAAGCGTGTGATAAATGCTAATCTAGAACATGGTTTGCAATACTATCTACATAGTGATTTTGTTCTCGAGGTACATGGTTGAAAGTTATGGTTTCAAATTCATGTATCAATAGTTTCACTCGTAAATATCATCTAAAGAGGATAGGATTATGCACACGATAGACACCATTTATTTGCATGACAAGAAGCAGGGAATCTAAACAAACGTGCAGATGGAGGATGCGATGAGAGAGGGCATCGACTAAGAGACCACACACTGCATCATATTCGGCCTGATTATTGGTGGCAGTACCAATGCAAACCCCATTCGAGAGAACAAGGGTATGCAAGGGGGTGAAAATGGCCCAACTTGCCGAGGTTAGATTCCGGGAGTAACAACTTGCACCATCGGTGTTACCGATATAGGGTGGGGACGGGAGGTCCTACGGAATAGTGTTACAAGACAAAAAATGGGGGGAGGAGGAACAATGACGGCAGCGTGAGTGTATAGTAGACATCGAGCGGCAACTGCGGGAGGGATTGTGATGGGCAGGATGGTTATGACTCATATACGAACTAGATGGTGGTATATGAGGGCTATAGGAGGTATGGCTGGGACTCGGGCTGCGGAGGTCAACATAGATACGGGTGGTGTTATCCCGTGTATGGGTGGGAAGGATGAGGTCATGGGTGGAAAAGGTTTCCAAGGGGGCATCCTGACGGGGAAAGAGGGGATGATGAGTGGAAGGGAAACCACATGACGCGGCAAAGCTACCTAAATCATCCGTATAGGAAGAAAGGCTCACATACGGATCGTCACAGGGAATGATAGAAGAAAAGAGAAACAAATGGTCAAATGATGTTGAGCCCAGGGTGGTCGCTGAAGGGGGATCGAGCAAAACAACAGGGGAGGATTCAAAGGGAATTTTCTCCAAGGGTCTCATAGAGGATGATAGGTAGAGAATGGTGGTAGTAGACTCCGTCATCTGGACATCAGGGGGGGGATGTCAATGGGAGCGGGGGGATCCTCAAGATGACATGAAGCATACTGCGCAAGTATGGGAGAGGCGGACTAATTTTGTTCAACCTCATACTCTCGAACTACCTCTAAAGAGGCGCGGTAATGCGTCAGGTGAGGAAAATGGTGGGAGTAATGGCCATGGACAACGCATAAAGCACAGAGTTTGTTGGTGCGAATAATCTTTGGGTTCTTGGTTACAGACGAGGATAGAATAGAGGGGTAAGGGACCGTAGACTTAGGGAACGCAACTTTAACCATGGGTTGAATATGGGGCAACTCAGGACAAGTATGGGTGGTGTGACCGACGACATCACACAACGCGCAAGGCTTTGCGGGTGGAGGAGGAGCTGGGTCAGTCGGGGTGGCCTTGTCTTTGGATGCCCCCTTGTGAGCTTTGCCTTTCTTTCCTAGAGCTGTCACCATAGGGGTCGGGTCTTGGGGAGGTGCAGGGGCATGGTGGCAATGGAGGAAGCGAGGGGGACCGGTTGAACCGGTGTCAAAGAAAGATAAGGTTTTGGGTGACCAGGTGGGGTAGTGGCTGGAGGGTCAAGGTACCAGACGGGTATGCCCAGGGTCATGTTGGAGAGAGAGAGGGTGGCCATGATGGGGGCCGTATAGACTCCGGGAGGGGGAGCCAGGAAAGTTATCTGACCAGCGAGATAATGACCAGGAGGGACGGCTCAGAGATGGTTGAGGCCTGGGGGAACCGACCTAGGAGGATAGAGGGGTTCAGGGATACCAGCTGTAGGAGAAGGGCCAGAAGGAGGAGGTCCGACTGGCTGAGATGAATGGGTAGGAGCGGGTTGCAGTGGGCGAGGTTGAGTCCGAGGTTGCTGACTAGCCGAAGCGGGTCGCTTAAGGGCAGCCCGAGACGATTGCATCATGCAAACATTCGATAAGTTGGGATCAGAGATAGGAGGAGGAGGGAGACCAATGAAATTTTCAAGCAAAGAGGAGTCTTTGTAGATGCCAAGAGAGACACTGGTCAAGGAATCGACAGTTTTCTTTTTGGCTACAGAAGAGATGGTCGTCTCAGGGGAGGTCTGAGACTTTGGCTCATGATAAGTCAACTGGTCGATGGTGACTATCTTTCCATTGTGAGGAAAAGACATCTTACAAAAAACCCGGGATGGGACAGCAGACATGGCATAGGTGTAGCTTCGCCCCAAGAGAATGTTGTAATCTAGAGGGGCGTCGATGACTTCGACGTCAACCTAAACAGTCTTGCCCGCAAGAGTGATAGGACAATTACAGAAGAGGCCAATGGGCTGGGAGGCGTGGCCATCCCACGCTCGAAGGGTGATCGTTGAAGGGGCCAACTTAGGAGATCCAAGTTTCTTACAAACCGAAGCGGACATCACGCAGGTGGACGCCCCCTCATCAATTATACACTGAGAAACGTTAGCGTTCCGGATTTTGTCTAGGACTTGGAAGGCTATGGAAGCAGGAAGGGGAGGATGTTATGATTAATGGGCGTCGAAAACAATCATTTGGTCATCAGCAGGATCCACAACGCCCATGGAAGATAGTAGAGCCTTCTTTTGGGAAGGGCACGACTGGAGGAGTTCCAATGTGGAAATGGCAGCAGTAGACTGCGCCAAATCATCTACTATGTTATACGAATGAGCAGCTCGACTAGGAGTAGCATTTCCGTGTAATGGTCCCTTAGGAATCTTGGTATGAACCTCAACTTTGGGTTGAGGGATATGTAAGGGACCATTGGATGTCGAAAGAGGCTTGGTAGAACCTGAAGAAAGGGACTCAGAGGAAGACTGAGCGGGAGGCTTGGAGTACTGGCGAGACCGAGTTTGAAGGTTAAGGTCGACGGTTGGGGATGGATCAGAGTTCATCATGAGGATCTGGTAATCGTAGGAACCAGAAGGTGAAGGTTGAGTGGCGATCTGTCTGTCAGGTGGTTGGGCAGCCACGAATCCTTGCTGGGGGAAAGGATCGGTAAACACAGCCAGTTGAGTAGTGGCCACATTAGGGGGAGCATGAGGGGAGGCATGTTGTCCTCGCAATGTGGCTTGAGACTCCCACATCTGTCACATCTGTGGTAGAAGGGGACAATCATGAGTGTAATGACCGTAAACACCGCAACACGAACAAAGCTTATTTGTTCGAATAGGCATGTCCGGCTTGGGCTGAGTGCCCTGTTGCTGGTTAGCAGTGTTAGGGTTAGTACCTTGAGGATTGGGTCCATGAGTACCAGGGGCAGATTGATTTTGATTGCCTCTCCGCCTTCTTTGAGAGGAAGGGGGATTAGTCGCGCCCTGCTGTGCAAATACTTGCCCTGGAGGGGGCTGTAGGTGCTGTTGCTGGGGTTGAGAAGGCAAGGGAGGTGGAAGTGCATATGCTGGAGGAGCTGGAGCACCAGGTTGTGGATAAGGATAATGGTTAGGTTGGGAAACATTGAGGTAAGAAGGAGGTTGGGCAAAAGGATGAGGCATGTCGTATCCTGGATACATGCTACCTGGAGGGGGAAAAGTGCTAGAGGTGCTGGCCCCTCCTGGATGGAGACCATAGCCCATAGGAGGTTGAGCATACAGATGAGAAAGGGCTGCAACGATACCGTCGGTGGAATGAGATGCCCCCGGGGCGTTAGCGCCACTGGGCCTGGGGAGGTCAGGAAGGACGGTATAAACATAACCAGACTGAGCGTAGATCAGGTCATACTTCAAGGCTATTTGAAGGGCGGCTTCTTCGGTTTGAGGGAAATGGGAGGTGACATCTTTGCCAATGGGAGGTAAGAGAGTGTGAAGGAACCAATCCATATAAACCCGATCTTCAAAGGTGGGAGCTCGACATAAGCTCCATCTTCTCCGCCATTCCTGGACATGAGTGGAAAGGCAGGTCGAAGAGGATTGACGGAAAGACGTCAAAAGCTCTGTTCCAGTGTCGTATCGGAGAGGGAGATGGAAATAAGATAAAAAGGCTTGGGCAATGGTTGCAAAGGTGGTATGGGAAGAGGTGGCCTGGTCAACATACCATTTAGAAGCTTCGCCCGTAAGCATGCCTTGGAACAACCGAAGACGGATGGAATCATCGGTAATGGAATTGGAGGAACACCACATGTGGAAAGATCGGACATGGTTGGTTGGATCTTCTCCAGCAAGGCCTTCGAACTTAGGGATGTCGGAGGGGAGCTTGGTTGGCATAGCAGTCCAACCAACATCGTGGTGGATAGGGTCATTGATCAACTGATAAGGGAGCAAAGGTGCAACCGAGGTAGTTCCTGTGGCGGTTCCGCTAGGAGTAGTCCTGACATTAGGGCCGGGATTACCGCTAGCATTAGGCCCTGGACCAGACATAGTGAAGGTGATAGGGGGAGAACCAGAAGTAAAAGGAGAACCCAATGAATCAAAAGAGGAGTCGGAGTGTGGACTCGAAGGAGGACTAAGTCGACGACGATGGGAAGGAGTAGGTCGACCGATCGGAAACTGAGGGTGAAGGCCAAGAAGTCTCCGGGATGTGCGCCTTGGGGGCGCAATGGTGACAACACAAACATGGCACAAGGGGAAGAAGAATGACCAACAAATGCAGGGAGGTGCAGAATCAAGTGATTACAATGTCGAAACAAGGGCAGGAAGGTGTAGTGTCAATTGATTTTACAATGTTTTAAAGTCTTTGCCTGGCGGTGTTAACTAGGCTCTTCTTCACTTAGGGTGAGTGTGTGGCGTGCGTTAATTTTAATTTTTAAACCCAGACATTTTGAGAGAAAAAGAAAAAGTGTGTTGTGTAACTGAAAATAAATCTGCATAGAATAGTATATAATGCTGAAATAACAGAAAATTAATAGCTAACAATGCATCGATCGAACCCAAAAAGGTGGGCCTCTCAAAACTAGTCTAAAAGAGGGAAAAAATCTAGTCAAAACAGACTAAAAAGAGGC
Organism: Pinus albicaulis; assembly: GCA_034641835.2. Lineage (NCBI taxonomy): Eukaryota > Viridiplantae > Streptophyta > Pinopsida > Pinales > Pinaceae > Pinus > Pinus albicaulis. Next base: position 1,086,279,290 of record CM076577.1, on the reverse strand, counting down.
CAAGAGATCTAAGGTCGGGAGGGACAGGGATCTAGAGGAGAAATCTGCCTAAAAGAGGTGCAGAACACAGCCAATAGGCAGAGGCAAGGTGGTTGTAAAAAAGGAGGAAATCAACAAAAAGCAGAAGGGACAAGGAGGAGGCCCTAAAGATAGATCCAAAAAAAACTTCAGGAGGCGATTTGAAATGGAGAAGCGCTGATTAAAAGGGATCTGACAAGGAGGTATCAGATCTGAGAAAGGGGAGGGTGAAACTCTGAAAAATCAGACACCTGAAACAGTTAAAACTCTTCCACCAAAAGTGGAGGGTACTGAAGCCCTAGTGGGCTATGTTCCCACTTAGATGAGAAAAACAGATCAGAAACAGGTCTAAACGGGCTGAGACAGAGGCTGGAAAACACTGACAGAAGCTTCAGAAAAACTTAGAAAAATTGCAGAAAAATAGCAGAAAAACTGGAAGGTCGTAGGTTCTGACCTGTTTTATATGCAGGTCGTAGATAATGGGCTGAAAAGTGCGACCTGGAGGCCAGGTCGCAATTTCTAGGCTGAAAAGTGCGACCTGAAGCTCCGGGTGTCTCGGCGGCAGATTTCCGAAAAAGTTGTCGTCTCAGTTGCGGCTGATGTCTGTCACCTATGCAATAGGTCCAGAAACATGTGGAAGTTAGAAATTTTAATGTTTTAGGGTTTTATAGGTGAAAAAAAACATAAAAATAGGAAAAACAAAAATCTGAAAAGAAACCCTAAGGTCTGAAGTAGCTGGATATGCAGGAATATGAAAAACGACAGTGGTCGTAATTGAAAACCCATGTGGAGTCGCCAGTTGTTAGTATGAATCTTTTGTCAAAGTGTACGAAAAAAGACCACTTTAGCTATGCATAACTTATAGCCCTAACATCAAATATGGCTTCCAATATCTCCAAATCTGCAGTTAGTTGATCAAGACAAATGCTACAAAAATCCAGATCTATGCATAAAGAGACATTAAGCAGTAAAAGTAAGGTTTTGCTCCATACATCCAATAGACAAGACAAGAACACTATTTTTGAAAGAATTTTTGTATTAAGGGCACCTGGGAGGAAAACAAGAAGGTGTTTCCAATTCTCCTCAATGGGATGGGTTCTTGAAGTCTCCAGCACTTCAGATCTAGTATTTCTCTCTCCTGTTGGTGTAGAAAACCGAGACAAAGATAGAACTCAAAGGGAGCTCACACAGCAAATAATGAAAAATATGAAAATGATAATGGCTCAAAGTCAAACTAAGAGTATAGATCCAGAGTGATCTAATAGGCAACAAAATGTCAAGAATGGTAGGAGAAACCCTCCTATTTATAACAAAATATTGGGTCATTCTAGATCTTGGTGCATGATTAAAATAAAATTAACCAAATCTAGATCCACCTTTTATGGAATATTTTATTATATTTGTTGGAGGGAAAAAGTATTTGACTTGGGTCAAATCCCTTTATTTGTGAATAATAAATAAATAAATGATTTATTTATCATTTTAAGGAAGTGGTGGAAAGATAATCAAATAAATAATGATTTATTTAATTATTTATGGGTGATTTAGTCATATTTAACAAGGAATATTATTTAAATAAGATTTAAATAATTATTCCTAGAAAACAATAAGATAAATAAAGATTTATCTAATTAATTTCTTTGTTTTGGGTTAAACATGACCAGGAATAATAATTAAATTATTGTTTAATTAATTATTCCTCGAGGAAAATCAAACAAATATAGGTTTGTTTAATATTTCCTTTTGGGGTTTCCTGTTTAGACCATAAACAACCTAATAAATGTGTTTTATTAAGTTATTTTACATAGTGAAAGCAATTTTACTTAGGGTAAAATTGGTCTTACATGGTGTACTTGAGTCCATCTAATGATAGTAGGTTAGATGACCAAAAAATGGTGTAACAATTGTATTGGAGCACTATAGTTTTTTTTGGCCATCAATAATAAGAGACCATTCATAGGGTTCTTGAGCTATGTTAATGGTGATGTTTTTTCCTCTATGTTAATTTTTTTCCTTAGTTTTTTAATGTTGTGCATTAATTTATTTGATTGTAAAACAAAAAGTTTAGATTAAGATTTGTTGAGAGAGCACCTTAATTATGTCCATGTTTTTTATCTTAATGTTTTCTTAAGAAGTATAGTGAAGGAATTCTTAACTGCTCTTCAGCTATTACTTAACTCACTTCTTTCCTTCCTCTCATATTCACACTGCCAGTAAGATCTAGTCTACATAGTTAGCTTTCCCTATGAATTTAATTCACAATTCAACTCCTTTGACTCCATATCCCAATGGATTAAGTTTCTCATCTCTATCTGTCCAACCACACAATCAATTAAAATAAAAAACCCTCATAGTATCTATAACTAGCCTAATATCAACATTTATAATCATCAAGTTAAATCATAAAAATAGAGAGAGCCCTCTTTGATTTTAGGAAGGTTAGTTTCTGGACTTCAAAGTGGTTTGATGTTGTCCTCTGTCATTTATTCTTGCCAATATTATAAATTATAGGACCATAACATCTTTGACAATAGGTTGTGTTAGTGTCGGTATGTTCATCCCTGCGTCAGTGATCAAATCCTCTTGTTGCATTGCATATTAGGTGTCTCATTCAGTCAGCTGCATTCCATTAGGAGCATGGGTCATCTGACAGTAGTGGCTTTTTTCTCATGTCCCTCATGTCCTTTACCTACTGGCCTATTTATGTCCATTAAGATCATTTGCAGTCACAAAGGGTCATTTTTAGTTCGCAAAGAGTCATGTTTAGGGTTTTAGTGTCATTAGGTCTAGGGTTTCATTAATAAGGTTTTCAAAATCCCCAATAATGGTCAGCAGGCACATGAGGATTTTGAAATAAGGATTCAGTACTAAAAATTTCATCATCATATGCTTAATAATGTATTTTTCTTCAAAACTCTGTTTTGAAGAAAAATAGGGTATTTCATCTTTTTATGTACAAATGTAATGTAATTTCAAGTTTTCTCAGTTGTAACAATATTTTCACTGGAAACCCTGGTCACCTTTGTCAAGCTCCAGCCATCCATTCTCTGCAAGACAAACAAAAAGCACATCATTCAGTCAAAAATCCAAAATGAAGCAAAACAGAGTTTTTAAAAAAAAAGTGTCAAAATCTGAAACATTACAAAGTGGGTTTTTTTGAAATGGAGAATTAAAATCCTTGGTATATAAATAATTTTTATGTTTCAAGAGTTCATTTGTATGCCAAGAGGATAGAGTGAGCCAAGGAGAAATCATGGGGAGCGAAGGAAGAAATTTGAAGCCGAAATTGTGCAAGTTCAGCTGCGTGACACATTGGGTGGGTGACGCGATGCATTGGGTGGGCGCGACACATTGGGTCGGCCCCCACTGTGTTTAAATTGCTCCTGTGCAATGCATTGGAGCCACACGATGCGTTTGGTTTTCTACGCAACGCATAGGGCCACAAAGTGATTTGAACCACAATTGTATTCAATCTTCAAATTTTCTCGGTTCCTTTTGGTCCAAGTAAGTCAAGTAACCCCTCCACTGCCAATGAACATGTGCCTTGTGTTGTTTATGAGGATTTAATACAAGAAAATTCAAACCCTATTATCTTGTTCAAAGAATGCTTCTTTAGGGTTTGTAATTTGGTTTTGTGCCTATCATTTCCACTTTCCCACATTGCTATTCCCTCATCACCGTTATTCTAGTCCCACTAGCACATTTACCTATCCCTAAATCATTCATTCCATATTCCATATTCCCATTCCCTATTCCATTATCCCATCCTAATTACAAATTTTCCAAATCCCAAATGCTATCCCAAAAAACCTAGTGACTGCCCCTAAACTCTTCAATTGAAAATTTTCAATTGGCAATATCTCATCATTCCTCCTACCCTCTCCCTCCATAGTCCCCCAAATATTATCACACCATTTGGCAATAAAAACCAAAGACACCGAAATCCTCATATTCACCTAAGGCAACATAGACTTTGGCAAGCATGGAGACAGATTTTTCTTATGACCGAGACAGTGACTCCACAACTGAATTGCATGCACCTAGGAGGCCTCATAAGAGTGGCAGACATGTGAGGGAGGAGCCTACTTCATTGGTTGAGCTACAGGCTTGTCCTTTTGCTGTTTCATGTTTTCAACAACAGTCTTGTTATCAATTTTGTGAAATGGTTGCTAGAGTTCACCATCATCATGATCTAGCCCGATTGTTTGTGTTGCATTTACATAATGGCCAAGTCACTCTTGCAACTGTGACATTCACTTTAACACCTGAAACTATCTCTTAAGCAACCAGAATTCCAAATTTTGGAGAGCAATGGAACAAAAGGTAGTAGGTTGACAGGGAACACTATGAGCCATATATCAAGCCTAGTTTTTTGAGACAACTCAGTAGAGTTTTTCCCTTTCGATTTCTAAAAGATTCATATGCTCCTTTGATGAAACTCATCATCAAATATTTCAGTTGTGAGGGTCGATTTTCACGTCTCTATGCCTATCATATCAGGTTGCTAATGCATTTTACCAGGGTGAGAATAATGAACCTCCCTTACCTCATATGCTGAAATATTGAGAAGATGACCACTCTTGTGTAAAGGAAAACTCTTGAGCAACAGTATAGCAGTATCTATCACTTTGCACTCATCAAAATTGTGGTTATGCATCAGCTCGGCTTGCAGGATATTTCATGGGAAAATTTCATTTCTAATGATTTCTTCATAGCTTCTCAGGTACCTTCGGAGGCGTTTCATGAGGCAGGTGAACCTTCATATCAGCATGAAGGTCATGAGACATAGACCGCTAGTGTGCCGGTGTTTGTCACTTATCAGAGGGCACTAGAGGTTTGTTTGCAGCAGCCAGGCGAGTATTATCTCCAACCGCGGTGGAAGGGGTCTCGCTTCCTTCATCAGCGGTACAGTTACAGGACAAGGGTAAGAGGCCAATACATGATGAGGGGCCTTCAGGAGGCCAAGATACAGATTTCATACTCATTGATGATGAGTTGGGATCTCCTAGCTCAAAGCTGAGAGAGGTTGTTCAGGAGCAGAATGCGGAAATAAACACTTTGTCCGTCAAGTTACAAAGATCCCAATGGATAATAAACTACCTTAAGTAGAGAAACAAACAGTTGGAAGATCAGCAAACTATCATGGGGTTGCAAAATATACGTGAGAACTGACAAGCTGCCCAAAGGAGCCAAAGTGAGATGACATCCATTGAGAAAGAGATTGAGGCTGATCACGAAACTTGGCTTGAAAGGGTAAATATTCATTTGGAAAAGTTGTTGAAGAAGGCCAACAAGGAAAAGAACCTATTGAGGGACATGGAAAATCATTATTGGGCAAGAAATCATGTTTGCAAGGTAGGAAATCATGTTCGCAGTTTAGATCTTGTTGAAACAGCTCCTAAAATTGTCAGCTCAACCCCTAGAGGCTGGGGATGAGTTATTTTTTGTCTATATCTTGTAGTTTTTCAGTTATTTTCTTGGTTGGACACTTGGGATTTCTTTGAGCATCACTGTACATTCATCTCTGCAGTTTGGCAAAGGAATAGACCAGGGTTTGTAGCACTCCTTTGGATTCATGTGTCTCTTTTTTTTATGATGTGTTTCTCTATGTTTATGTAAGTTTACTAGTGTTTCATGTGTATCATTTTCCTTCTTCTTTCTTCTTAAGTTAAACAAACAAGAATAAAGGTGGAATTCATTAAAATTTGCAGTGCTCTACCTAGGGTTTGTTTAGTTTTCTATGTTTTCAACTGTTTGAAGAGGATTCCTGAACGTTTTTTGCCCTCTTCAACTCCTCATCATTCTGAGCTATCCATTTTATTCAAAATTTAAGTGTCAAAACAATTTACTACCTTGCCCCATTCAAATCTTTGCACAAACTAGGCCTCATTCCCCAGACCCAAAATCTGCTTTTCCCTTTGATCCAACAAATACCCTCAAAATCAAATAAAACTTTTTTACATATATACCTAGCCTAAAATCAGCCTTTATTCAAGTCATCTCAAGCCTCACTGATCATATTTTGCTGAGATTGACCAGGAGAGAGCCCTCTCCTGATCTGGTAGGGCTAGCTACCAAATTAAGTGTGTTTTGATGTTACCCTAGATTCTGCGTTTCTCAACCTGAGGTAGATTTAGGCCTTAACAGGTTGAATGTATTTTGCACATGCATAACCTTGGTATGGCATATTTTAGAATAAATTTTCATTGTATGCATGGGTGTATGACTCGGACCTTCTCGTGTAAGCATTGTTGAAAGAGATGCTTATAATGGCATGGGTCTTCGACTAATTATGACAAAGGGCAATGGTTGTGAAGTACGATACCATATTGACATGAAATATTGTGTTGAAGTCAAATTTCAGGAGGATCGATGACATCAATGTGAAATGATGATTCCCATAGTGCCATATGGGGATGCCCCTATTGAGATGAGGATTCATCCAAGGTACCGATTCCTTTTTGGAAAATGGTTGTTAAAGTCAACAAGAAGGAAGCCCCAAATGATTGAGATAAATGTTGATGCAAGGGACCAGGGTCTCCGATATGATAGGTTAACATAGGCATGATGGCAAGAAATTTATTAAAACCAATGATGGGATTTCACTGGCCCAAGGTCGGAGCTTGAAAAAACACTTTAGCAGTAGTCATAACGATTTCTAATGAGGAAAGCTCTAGAGTTAGTAGGACGTCTAGGGTGGGTATATGTTTGTTATGAATGTCGTGGTGGCTTTTCATGAAAGGTGTGAAGCTCAGACCAAGGGTGATTAGGGACTGTTTCCTTGGGAGAAAACATGGATGGATGGGTAGGGGATGTTCTCCTAAGAAATATTTTTACACTTGCAAAAATAATATAAAATGGGTTTGGATGTACAAACAAGGATATAGGTGCCCAAAAAACATGAAAATGATCGCTCACTGATGATGTGAAGAAGGTGTTTTTGCTAAGGATGGGGGCCCCATTAGTTAGTCTCGGTGTAGGGGTGGTGAAGTGGATGGAAAATATCACAGATGGGTTATGATGATGGAGGGATGGTGGGCCAAATGCGAGATGCGGTGGTGTGTTTTTTATCTGCTTCCGAAAATGGTAGTCTGGGAAAGGGGTTTTATCGTGATATGGTAAAACTTGAATTGATGCATGATGGATGAATGATCATGAAGTGCTTCCCAGACTGGGTGTTATGGCCATGTCATCACATTTTTTTATGCATGGTCTACTTGAGTGATGGTCAGCATGGAGGGGGAGTCTCTACTGACCGACGATAATGTGTATCATGTGCAAGGTGGGGAGATGATAAACATGGTCACATTTTTGGAACCTATGGTTGATTTTTGTGGAGAAATGATGTTATGATATGCAAAGCTTCTCTCAAACTCTATCATGTTGAGGGAAGAATGATACTTGCTCTGGAACCTTCATTGAATGGGGAAACAGGTGGTTTTTCATCCTCTGTAATACCTGCAAAAAATACTTGAAGTGAAAGTATATATTTTATTCAAATATATTGAAAAATTTGCTGAAATAGAAAACGATATGAGAGGGCATACCTGTCGGAACTGAAAACATTATTTTTTTGGAGGCATGAATGTGTGAAGCCTCCTTTTGGAATTATGAGGTGATCCTCACTATGTTGATTTCGTTTTTGCAATTAGGATTTATTTTCTCCCATTATGGTTCCTCAAATAATTTGAAAAGGGAGATATATTGGTCAATATGGATCATTTCAGTTCATTTGTGTCATTTGAGACTTGTGAGGACAGATCTTGCTGTCGAGCCTTTCTTGTCATTATGGTCAGCCTATGTACCAGGGATTCATGTTGTTAATGCAAGGTAGGCCCCTGAACATCCAACATTTCAATTTTTTCATTTTTACTATTGGGGGGTCCCTATAAATTAGGTTTGTACAGAACCCTATTTTTTTTTGGCCTTGACCGCACGAGCGATCAATGTACATGCGCGGAGACTTCCGTGGAAATTTGAGGATTTCCATGGAGATTTCGTGCGTGTGGGAGTTTTTGTGCATGGCTTCCACATCTGTCTGACATACAGACACATGGTCTATGCGCCTATCTGAGAAAAAAAAACGTCAAAAATCCAAGGAATATTTTTGTTTTTTTTTAAATGTTTAATTTTTTATGTCATTGATGTTTGTCTGTTTGGTGATAGGATGTTGTGGAGAGAGAGAGACCGGCTGGATCTTAGCATGGATGTGGCAGAGGATGCCAATGCCCATAGGAAACTGGCTCATTGGGATCTCCTCACGTTCCTTGAGAATGACCTCCTCAAGTCGCAGGATCATCTGCTGCGCTACTTGGTCCATTGTTGGAACAGGAGGCACAAAGTGATGGTGTTGGGAGGGCATGACATTCCTATCTGTCTAGAGATGGATATATATTTTACGATTGGTTCCTGCCTTAGGGTGAGGCACTCCCCCATTCACTCTTTTCTGGGAGGGTGGATCTCCTTCATTGTTTAGAGCATCATTGTGGCAGGGCATCCCTCTCGGATGGGTGCATTCTTATATCTTCAATGACTAATCTAACTAAGTGATGTGCGTTGCCTATGATCGTGTGATTGAATGGGTCGTCTTTGTTGCACAAGGCATCAGGACCCCAGATCGTTGTTCTACGCTGGCTTTGGGCCAGACATTTCTTTGACTTTTCCCGTCATTTTTATGATAGTATGGTGTCACAGCTGGCAAAGGTCTGAGGAGGATCTATAGCATCCTGTGTATCATTATGTTTGAGAGGGTGGTGTTGCTACGACCCATGGTGGCAGTTCCTATGGGGCTTCACCGAGACCCTCAGATGAGGCGATGGGTGCCAATGATGCCTCGAGGTGGGGGAGGAGAGGTGGGTGGCTATTAGAATGTGACCATAGAGGCTTTGTTGGGCCTCGCAATTGTCACATTTTCATCTGTTTATCCTCGCCATTCCTCACATTCTATCACCTCATTTAACCATTTACCATACCATATTCATGGGATCACCTCAGTATTTTCCATTTTATTTATTTTTAATATTATAAGAGAATTTAGGATTAATTTGAGTAATATCTCAAATGTGGATGAGCTTTGTAATATGTAGGATTATTTGGAAATATTATTCAAAGAGCTTCTCAAATATTTCCTCCACCATTTCAAGAATTCAAAGGATAATTTCTCAAGCTTATTCTAAGGATAATATCATGGAGATTCCAAGGAGAAGATCATGGAGATTTCAAGGAGAAGATCATGGAGATTTGGATAACATATCTCATTCGAGATTTGTGAGAGATGAGTGAGGATTTGAAGGGATCATGTCTTGTAATTGTAGGGATATTTTTTGAGAGAAAAATGGATTTGTAATTATGAGTTCCTTATCTTGTTTTCAAATCACTCATGTATAAAGGAGAGTGCTCTCTCTTTATTTTTATATGGAAGATATAGGGAATGTAGAGAATGTAATGGAATAATAGAAATAGAGGTATGATAGAGAGGATAATTAGAATAAGTTTTGGTTTTGTAATATTTCATTGTTTTTCTTCACCATTAATATGTGCTGACACAATGTTATTCTTCACATGTTGTTGTTCTCGTATAAAATTACACATTTCCAGTTTTTGATATGATGTGGTGATAATGCTATTGGAGTAGAATTGTTGAGGAAGGACAATCAGGTTCTGCTAAGTTAGGAGCCTCTTCTCTCACATTCTACACGTCACATATTTTTTCCCTTTAGTCTTTCTTTTTAAGGAAAATAATATGAGGAAGGATGACCAGGTTCTCCTAAGTTAGGACCCTCTTCTGTCGTTTACTGCATCTGGAATTAATGTTGTTGGAGTATAATTGTTGAGGAAGGATGATTAGGTTCTCCTAAGTTAGGACCCTCTTCTCTCATTTTATACACATCACATACTCTTTCCCTTTAGTCTCTCTTTTTAAGGACAGTAATCTGAGGAAGGAAGACCAGGTTCTCCTAAGTTAGGAGCCTCTTTCGTCATTTACTGCATCTTTAATCAGAGATGAAAGAATTAGTTTAACTTCAGTCATGCATTTCCAGTGCATGTGCTTCGTAAGTCTACGAAACCCTCAGATTGATAATTTAGGTTAGGGAACTTATTTGGCAACGATAGTTTCGCCCAACAGGCTTGGTTCGAGGAAAACGCTTAGATGTTCCTCAAGTATCCATACCCTAGGATGGAATTTTGGGGAGATTCGGATATGGGTGTTCCTGCTAGGTATGTGTGGGGTCCTGCAGGTATGATTTTTATGTTTTTCTGCATTTTTTGAGTATTTATGATGTGTGTATTTATATGTGTATTTTGGTGACACTTGCACTATCTTTGTTTCTCTTGCAGATGTGGGAGCGGTTGGACAACCTACTACTCGGTTGGTGGGACAAAAATCCATTCAAAGGGTTCAAGGTAGAGGAGCTTAGCCCCAGGGTAGGGGGCAAGGTGGAGATCCAGGGTAGCCTTAAGGTGGTGATGGTGTTGGCCCTTCCGAGGAGGGTACCACCTTAGCTTTTACTGAGTGTGTAGCGGAGATCGCTCGTGCTGAGGTAGTAGAGGCATGGGTGGCAGAGATGGCAAAGAAGTTTGCTACATCCGAGGCCTGATCCACTGACTTAGCAGATGCTTAGGGTCGAGTTGAGAGACTGTCCCAGGGTATGTCGACCTGGAGTTTTATTGATGATCTGGATGATGCCTAGTTGCAGAAATTGATGTCCGGAGAGAGGGAATATTATCTGATTTTGCACCATGTGGCGCTTTCTATTTTCGCTGATCCCTAGTGTTGGCACCGGGAACAGTTGTGGGTCCGTATGGCCCATCTGGTGGGGCTCAGCCCTAGAGACACTTTTTATTTAGGGAAAGCACCCATTATGAGGATGTTTCCCTTATTTTTTATGACATGTTTATATATATTTTTTGGTTGACATGTGGGTTAGAGACATGACTTAATTTTTGTACTCACACATATTTTTTGGTAGATATGCGATATGTATTTTTTGCAGCTCTTGATGATGTATCTTATGGTTATATTATTTTATGGATGTTGTGTATCACTGAGGGAGATCTATATTTTTTATTTTTTTGTTTTATGTATGATGGTTTATACGAGATGCATTCCAATCAATGATGTGGTTAGCTATGTGATCTGCTATCTGGTTTTGATTTCTTGGTACATCTGTGAATGTAATATGATCAAATTTACGGCTTAATATTTTTGCATGTAAATATTTTCTAAACATTTTTTAATCGATACTTCAAATTCCCGGTTTAGCTGCGAAACCAATAATTGGAAATCAAGGTAGATATACAGGTGGTAGATGCCTTGGTTGAAGGCTTTGCCCATGAGCCTGATGAAAACATCATATTCTGCCTAATTATTGGTAGTTGATCCGATGCATACTCGATCGGTGAATAATGGTGATCAGTAAGGATAGTAGATGACCCAGCCGACTGCTGCTAGATTTTGAGACCATAACAATGCTCCATCAGCGTATCCAAAGTAATGGTTGGAGGGATGATCCATCTGTGACACCAAATCTCTTTTTAGAATAATTCTGTGATGTTTGTGATCAAAAAACAAAATTTTTTATATGCATGTTATCTCTAGGGTTGAAGCCTACTGACCCTTATGGGTAAAATTTCTTTAGGTAGAGCCCATTGAAGGGGTTGCTTCGGCATGTTTTATTTGGCTATGATAATATGTATGCCCCTTTGAGGAGACAATGTTTTATGGCATAGGGACCTTTCCACAGGATTTCAAAATTCCCGAGACCTAGAGCTTCTTTCGCAACATCATAGCGGAGGACCAACTCCTCCTCGGTAAATGATCAAGGGGTGATGTTGTGATCGAATGATGCTTTAACCAACTTTTTAAGGGCCTCATTGTGTTGGACCGACTATTGTTGACTTTGTCGAAGAGTTCTAGTTGTACTAAGCATTGCTCTAGAGGCTGGGTGTCATCAAGGAACTCAATGGTGGCGTGTAAGGTTGGGATCTCGTGTTCTATGAGAAGCATGGCTTTGACCCCATACACCATGTGGAAGGGTGTGAACCTTGTTAATGTTTTCACTGCATGTGGTATGCCCATAGAGTGGAGAAAAACATGTGGTGCTAGTTTGTTTTGTGGTTATTCACCATGCGTTGTAACATCATTTTGAGTACTTTGTTCACAAATTATACCTTTCCATTGGATTGGGGGTAGTATGGTGAAGAAAATTCAGGTGTGAATCCAAGGTGATGAGATAGCTCATGGAAAACCCTTTTTTCGAAGTGTTTTCCATAGTCAAAGACTAACTCTTTCGGTACACCAAACTGGGCGATGACATGGTTGAACAAAAATCGTGCAGCAGTTCCTGCCACGTTGTCATATGTGCGTAGAGACTATGCCCATTTGGTGAAGTAGCGATGGCTACGATAATGCATTTTTTGTTTCCAGAAGATGTGGGATTTCAAGTCATGAAGTCGATCCCCCATTTTCAAAACAGACCAGCTACGATGAATGGGTGCAGGAGAGCGGGTGGTGCTCTTTCCTTGTGAGCAAAGCGTTGACATCGTTTGTACCTTTTGACTATTGAGATGTAGTCACAGAATAATATGGAAAAAAATATCTTTCCCTCAAAAATCTTTTGGCAGTATCCATTCTGAAGAGGTGGCCACCAAAAGCTCCACTTTGACAGTGATTAAGGGCTTTATCAGCGTGGTCGTGAGTCAGGCATCGACGTAAATGGTGTCGATGCCCCGTTGATAAAGGACATCTCCCATGAGGAGGTATCAGGGGGCCTAGTGGTGTATGCACCTGTGGTCATCATGAGTGAGCCTTGGTTTGAAATATTGGGTTTGTAGGAATAAGAGAATATCTCCATACCAAGGGTCGTCGGTCGTCACTAGAGAGAGATGTTCATCCGGTAGTGAATGGTTGACTAGTGATTCTTTGGTCTCACTTGGGAGGTCAGTGATAAACTCAACTAAAATTAAAGCCTTTTTGTTTTTGGGTGAGGTAAAATATAAGTCGAACTCTTGTAGTATAGCTATACATCGAGTGTATTTATGGTTCATCAAACAACGAGTGAGAAAAAGTCTCATGGGGTTGATATCTACAACGAATGTTGTATTAATTAAGATAATGTAGTGTCAAAGTTTTTGGACTACATGTATTAATGCTAGAGCATTCTTCTCTTCGAGCTCATACCTCAATGTGGGGCCTGATAAGTTTTTTCTAACGTAATAAATTACATTTTCTTTACCATCAGAGACCTCCTGGATTAACACCCCGGCCAAAGCGGTTTCAAATGCTGATAGATACAAGGTGTAATATTTGTTGTAGTTTGTTGGACTGATCAATGGTGCTGAAGATAATGTGTCTTTCAACCCCTCAAATGAATTTTGTGCTTGATTGTCCCATTTGAATTGGATGTCCTCAAGGAGGAGGCATAGAAATCCCTGAGTGCAAGTGGCATAGTCTGGTATAAAGCATCTCCAAAAATTGGCCTTTCCCTGCAAGCATTGGAGTTGCTTAAGGGTTTGAGGTGGTGGTACCCCTTCGATAGCCTGGACCTTGAGGGGGTCCACTCTAATCCCTTTTTGGGACACAATAAAACCTAAAATTTGTCCTGCAATGATGTAAAAGACACACTTGAGGGGATTCAAGCATAGGTTGTATTTCCAAAATCATTGGAATACCAACTGCAGATCCTCAAGATGATCAAATTTTTTCTTGGATCAAATAGTGAGGTCTTCCAAGTAGGCGAGGATAAGGTGTGCCAAGTTATGAAATATAGAATTCATGGCCCACTCGAAAGTAGCTCCAACATTTTTAAGACCAAATAGCATAATCTGATATGCTAACATCCCCCATGGGGTGGTGAACGCAGTCATATACTGGTTAGTGTGCCATATTTAGATTTTTTTATACCCAAGGAAACCATCCATGAAGGGGAGCACCTCCTTTCCCATGCAATTATCGATAAATTGGTTGATGAATGGGGTAGGGTAAATCGGTATAGACATGAATGGTGCCATGTCTTCTCATGATGGGAACAAGGTTGGAAACCCATGAAGTGTAAGCAACGGGGTAGATAAATCCAGATTTGTGAAGCTTATTGATTTCTTGTTTAATTTATTTTGCCTTGGATGGGTGTAGTTGACGTTTTTTTCTGGTGTACTGGAGGTACATTAGGCCAAGCATCAATTTCACACTCTAATATAGTGGGACTAAGCCCTGGTATTTCTGAGTAGTCCCATTCGAAGATGTATCTATACTCTTGCAACAAATAGGCATAAGAGGTTACCTTGTATGGGGAACATGCTGCCCCGAGTGAGATTTCTTTGACTTTCTCATGATTTCGAGATATATTCACCTTGATGGCAGGATAAGTGTTTGACATGTTCCCTTCCTCGAATGCATCAGATGCTGCAATGGGATTTTGGAACCAATCAACTTTCCCAGATGGAAGGACATATTTTTAATCGATGGCATGAATATCTTGGGTTCCTGGATTGTTAGGGCCGAACATTTTTTTAGGAAGAAAAAACGAGCAGTGATGCATTACATCCCATAGATAATATGATTCGTCATGGCCTCAAGAATATCCTCATCTTAGTGGAATAAGGATCCTATGGGTGATTGAGTCTACGTAAGGCTATGAGGAGGTAGTATGGTACTAACAGAGCTAGTCCACAAACATGAATAAGATTCCATCATTGATGCGATGGAACCAAAAGCGGTAAACAAGGTGCAGATGGATTGAGTTTGCACTATGTTTGGTACAGCTACTATCGTAGTTGCATCTGAGTTGACACCTATCACCGATGAGAGGACAACACGAGTCACGGTTCCGATACACGATGATATGAATCGTATATGATGTATTGTGTCATTTTCGTTTGGTGGGGGAGGAATTTCCATCATGGCAGCTTGCGTAAGAGAAATTCAAGGTTCCTCATGAGGCATACCAAGAGTACTCTCACTTTCCTAGATTTGGAAATTGTGCTTGGTGCAGAGGTTCCTGAATGCTTCCATTAAGGGGCACGCCTCTATTTCTTGGTTATGACCGGTCCAAATGGTACATGGTACCACAATACCTATCGAGTGTATGGTGTGAGAACCAACACTAATCTTTGTCCCTGAAGTGGACACTCGGAAAGGATGAGGCATAGGGGAAATATTTCACTGCTACCATCTCTGATTTTTCTTTTTTTTAGGAGGTCTAGCTCCTTTGGGGGTACTAGACTCAAACACTGCTCTTTCCACTCTTAGCCTTGGGAGGTGCTCCCAATTCATTGTATGGTGAAAATGTGAGTAGATCCTACAATAGAAGTGTGTGATCTTCTCTTTATTAGAGAGTTTCTTTTGCGAGATAGGGGAGACCATGAAAAATTTGTTCGTGAGGTGTTTCAGTTCTTTACACTGATTGACCTGGTAGTCAATTATGTTACATAGCCTGCATGCTGCCCTAGACTGGACATGGGTCCTATTAGGTTGGTGTGTATTTTTGACTTACTCAATGTTTTGTTATTGATATGGGGTAGGTTGCATGGGGGCAGTCTGCATTACGTTAGGTTCTCTAAACTCAGGAATGACTATATCTCGACAGTGCATTTCTAATGAATGTGTGATTTTGATTAGCGAGAGAAATTGAGGGATGTAAGTGTAGTGCTGAGCATGATGGTTTCCCTGAAATACTAAAAAATAATGTCTTCCTTGGGTATTCCCTTCCCTCAGAGCTAGTGAGGTGATTGGCTACCATCTGCGTAGCGATTCTAGGCCTGGGAATTTGGCGACAAAATGGTTGTGTGCGTTGTATAACGCACAGGTTGGTCTTCTCTGTGGAGGGTGGTTAGGGGTGACTATGTGCCCCCCAACCAGTGCTTTTCTGATGATAGAAATAGGATGGATATGCTTATCACCTCCTCTTGCATTTTTTAGCTCTCCATGGATTCTGTATCTAAGTCATCTTCTAGGGAGAGGAAAATTATGGCCATGCGTAAACTAGTTAACGCTAAATGAAATCGAGGGATGTAATGGCAATGATGTAATGGGTGATTGCTAGAACATATCTAGCATGAATATTTGGTTGCTCATAGGCCAACATAGTATACACGATTAACCAAATACCATCTTTGAAAAAGCTCCAGGGTTTCACATTTGGCGATGAAATGATCACATTTGTCATAGAGTGCACAACATTGGACAGGAGGAGGGGAAAAGACGTGAGGCTTTCTGGTGACTACCCTACGTCCTGAAGGTATGATATGACCCGTGGTTCTTCCCCACTTGTCTGCATGAGGGGATCCTCCTGATATGATTGTTCTAGGACATGTAAGGCATCCCTATATTGCGGTATTTATGGACAATGATGAGTGTAATGCCCATAATTTTCATAGATAGTGCATGCGTGGTTGGTACATAATTATTTGCCTTGGTTTTTTGTGGTTGGTTCCTTTTTATGGGAAGTTATGGTCGTGGTATTTTGATCCGAGTTGAGGAGAGGTTTTAATTCATCCAACACTAGGAAGATATTGGTTGGGTGGCCTACAATGTCACACAATGTACAAGGTTGCAGTTCCCTTGGTATGATGGGGTTTTCTATATTTTTACCTTTTTTATGGGTTTTCCTGGTTGCTTTAACTGGCGTTGCTATGGGAATATATTTAACTAGTTTCGCCTACTGAGGAGGAATGGGGATTCTTCCTATAGATGTGATGCCAGGGGTTCCCATCATGTTTGGTGGGACCAGGTACCAGACATGTATTTTGAATGACATGTTTGGCAATGTTAGCACCTAATTTGAACCTCAGGCTGAAGGAAGGCAACTCAGGGTAACTTCAAACCATGCTCAGCCTTGTAGCTAGCCCTACAAGGTTAGTAGAGGGCTCTCTCCATGAAAAATGTTCAATGAAATATAACTGCAAATTGATTTAAGGCTAGGTATAGTAGCTCGAAATGTTTATTCAATTTCCTAGGTTGTATGGATCAGATGGGGCTGGGCAGTTTGAATCTGGGGAATTAAATCAGAGATACAGGGTATTCCATGGGGCAAGATAGGCATGGATTTTAGCAACTTTGTTTTAAATGATGATGGAATGTTTAAGACTGGTGAGAAGATGAAAAGGGCATAGGAGATGGATCCTCTTCAAACAAAAGAAAACATAAAATATTGGATGATTTTCCCAAGGCAGAGCATTACACAATGGATTCTACATATCTATATTGAAAACATCCAAAGAGAAATATGAATGAATGAATGGCAAAAATAAAATTTAACAAATGATTACAAAGAAAAGAACAATGCTAAAATCTATACCACTGGGATCCCATAGATCAGTGCTGCATTTATTTATTAATTCCCTGCCAAACTGTTACAAAATGGAGCGCATATCATCCTCAATAATTCCAACTTATTCCACCTCCCCCCCCCCCTCTCTTACAAATGACTCGGAAATCACATTAAATAGACAGAATTTTAGGGGACGCATCTGCAGAAGGAAGAGCTGTTTTAACCACTTGGGAACATAAATCTGAACATAGAAAATGAACCAACAATAAGCCCCCCTAAAAGAGGGGAAACATTATATTTTGACCATCTAGAAGATTTTCTGTTAGAGTTACTCAAACAGAAGAGAAGAAAGACAAATCTGGAACCAATCCTCCTCTTTTATCATTGCCATCATGTGGTAATGATCTATGTGTTTTATAATAGTTCATGGTCCTAACAGAATGTCTTTTCCTTTAATCTCGAAGAAAAACCCTTTGCCAAAGAAAGTGCTTTTGCAACCAAAGAAAATCACATTTTCTGGTTTAATGAAGAAAATCCCCTTTTTTCATTGAAAAAGAGCGAAAGGAAAGGATGGTGGGCCCAAATCGCAATCGCAAATCGCATCGGAAAGGGGAAGGGAGCCCTTGCATAATGGAGTGATTGTAAAGAGTGGAAGAGAGCCCCTTTTATTTTGAAAAGAGAAGAAGGCTTTTCAGGTGGGACCGAGCATCGCAATTGGAGATTGGAAGAGGAGGGGGTTTGGAGTTAAATGTTGCGGGAATTGCCGATTGCGATGGGCGATATGTGATTAATTGCATCAGGAAATCGGAAGAGAGGGGTCATGAGTTTGCGAGAACACTACAAAGTTGCGATGCGATTAGACTTATCGGATTGGAGGAAGGGGATAAAGATGATGCGATCGGACTTTGCGATGCTTTGCAACGCGATCGGATCGGTGGTACCAGGAATGGGTCAATCGCATCGGAAATGTTGCGATCAACGGCCTATGTAATTTTGTGATGCGATAAATCACGTCGGAGGTTTGTAGGAGACGGAAATGAAAGATCAAGGGGACTTTTGTGATGAAGATTTTAAAACCATATGAAAAGATAGAAATTATAAATTTTAAGGGACCAAATGAGAAAAAAGGGTAAGGTTAGGCTTTTGGGGGCTTTTATTCACTTAGGCACATCTTCCAATTGAGAAGTCAGTTTTGGGAGTATGATATACCGTTGGAAAGCTCTTTCCAGGATCATTCTGATGGAAATACTTAGAAAATGATCTTACACTGAAAATACTATGGAAAAAACCTTTGGAAAACAGACCTGACAAAGAAAAACACCAGTGGAATAATTTTATATCATGACCTATTAGAATGATTGAAAATTTCTTCAGAATGGGACACCTAAGATGCACATGCAAATGTTTTTTGATCCCTGGTGGAAGTATGCAAATACTGACACTAACAAGCAATGTTACCGTTTCCAAGACCTTTTGTGACACGAAGCTAGATGGAGGGTATAGAAATGGAGTTTGGGAGATGGAGTAGGGTAGAAAAGTCATGCCCATGGCCTCAATTTCATTACTACTAGTCTCTGTCTCTTGGATGGTTTCAGTGTTTGATGATGACATCATGCACACCGAGGACCCTGTGATATCAATGAATGATTCTAGTATGACAAGGGGATCTCCTAGGAAAGACCCAAGGATAGATGATGGTTTGAATTTTCCGAGGCCATATTCCTGGTATCGCATGAGCGATTCCTTAGATGTGTCTACATAGGGTACCATGACATTGGTGCTCGTCATGGGTCGCTTATCCTAGTACATCAATTGGTTGATGGTGATGATGCGATCCTCATGGGGGAACATCATGATCCAGAAGATGGAGGATGTTATCACAGACATGGTGTACATATAACTATTCCTAAGGAGTTTATGGTAGTCCAGCTAAGTTTCCAAGACTTCAATGTATATAAGAACCATATTGCTAGCCAAGCAGATTCGGACATTTTGATAGAGATCGACAGAAGAAGAAGGGAACTTGTCATATGCTCTAAGTGTGATGTCCAATGGCTTCATTTCAGGAGATCCTAACTTCTACCAAATACTTTTGGACATTATGCGTGTGGATGCACCCTCGTCAATGATACATGGGTGTAAAGTGATGTTCTGGACTAACACTGATGTCTAGAAGGCAACCAATGAAGGAATCATAGGGGTGTATTTATCTAAGTCAAAATCCATGAAGCGCGAATCGGTAGGGTTGATTGTGTGTAACACAGAATGTAAGGGTTTCCTTTGCTTTGGGCAAGATTGTAGGACCTTTAAATATAACATGGCAGTGCGAGATTGTGCTAAATTGTCCATGATCTTATAATTATAGGCCACTTTGGAGTGGTGTCATGTTCGCCTTGTTGGACCCTTATCCAGTTTTGGCAAAGGTTCAATAGGAATTTTTGATATAGTCAATGGTGTTTTAGGTGCACTCGTGCTAGCCCCTGACGAACCAGTGTCTAGCAGTGTATCATAGCCTTGATTCTGTGTCTGAAAGAAATTTTCCTTGCCAATCATATACATTTCGTGGCTGTAGTTTTCAGAATCGTTGGGGGGTGATTGTTAATGTTGGTGACTAACTGCCCCTTGGTCGGGGAAGGGCTCCTGCATTACATTTTTTTGCGGTGTAGGTCCCCCGTGTCCACGGTTACCCTAAAGCTTCTTTAGCTCGGGGAGTTTGGGATGGTGATGAGTGTAATTTCCATACTAACCACAAGTAGCGCAAGAGTGGTTGGTCCGTAGATTAGCCCTCTTGTTCTGCCCTTTGGAGTTTTTTGGCTCTTCATTTTGATTATGGTTTGGCTTCCTCCTAGCCTTGGATTGTGGAGGGAATTGTTGGCTACTGCCCCCCTATCCAGGATCTCCCTTTTTTTATTTTTTGGCTTTTTCCTTACTGCGTTAGGTGGATGAATACAATTCTCCTGGTCATATGACTGACGTAGTAGGGTCTGGGAAGGTTACATGAATTTCACTGGTGCATTATTTTTCATCACTAGGTTTTGTTCTGGGGAGTGTGAATATTAAGGTCCCTGTCCCTGTTTTGTATATGGATTCTGGGGGGGATCTCTTCCATCATCATTCCTAGTTGCATACTTGGTCCCCTGTGTGGGAGGGTATGATCCTCCTTGTTGATGACTTTAATCATAGCCTCTTTGCAAGATGTTCTGGTTAGGATCATACATATAATCGACTTACGGGATATTGCTGCCTAGGTGACTTTGTGTTAATGACCCTATCAATCCGTCTGTAGTATTTGATGCGCCTGGAAATTCTTTGTAAGTTTGCATGCATGGGGCATTAGGCAAGATTTTATAGATTTATCCTGACTAATTGTATATCAGCTCGAGTTGTTGGGATTTTATAATGGCATCTTCTTCAGAATTAGGTCCTTGAGTTGTCACGTCCTTTGAAATCTATGCAATGAGAGTTTTCATGAATAGTTTCAGTAAAACTCGATCGTCAATTTTGGATTTACACAAACTTCGACGTCGCGACCATTCATGGAGATGGTATGATATATGGACGGATGGCGTTTGACTAAAATGAGTCAGTAACTCCATTCTAGAATCGTGGTGGATGGGTAACTGAAAATACATGAGGAACGTGGTAGCGAGGGCGTTAAAGGTTCCACGTGAAGTAGAAGGCTTCTCCACATACCATTTCACATCTGGTCCGATTAACGTGCGTTGAAATAGTCTTAATCGAATAGTATAATCAATAACACTCTTTCATGAACACCATAGGTGGAAAGTCATTACATGGTTTCCAGGGTCTTATGTTGGCTTCACTTTGAATTTTGGAATGTCTGAAGGGATATTCGTAGGCATGGGAGGCCAAATGAGATTGTGCGCAATGGGATCATTTGTTAACTTTGATAGATCATGTAAGTTTAAAGATGCTAGGAAAGGTAACTGAGTGTTGAGCGCCATTGTAGACTGTGAAAACACGAGATTCTAGTTGTGTATGGAATTTTTCTGTGACGTACCCGACTGTGTATTCTTTTGGATCCTCAAATGGTTAGTGCTCCTCTGCCCTCTAGGGGTTGTGGGAGGAGTGGTGTATGGTGACCCTGAGGGGGTTTCCACTGGTGTGGTGTTGGGTGACTCTTGTGTGTCCTCTTTGATGCCTAAATGGTGAAAGACCTAGAACTCCTCCATTTAATGGGGGGAGGTCCAAAAAACGTCTACATTGATGAGGTTTAGTTGGGTCTGTTATGGAGTCGACTCAGTTTAATTTTGGAAATATTTTTTATTTTTTCTGAGAATTTATTTTTTCTGAGAGGAGAGAGATTATTTATCAAATCAAAATGCGATCACATATATAAAACAAAGTGAAAAATAAGAGGTTAATTTTTATTTAGATTAATCCTATGTGATCTTTCAATCAAACACTAGTATAAAATGGATAATTAGTTACTAAAAAAATGACTAAAATTTACATATAAATGACCATTTTTCAGTTGGTGACCGGTAGTAGCTAATTTACTATATCTTATAACATGACCAAATTTTAGTCATTTTTAGCTTATTCATTAATTGGTTGTCTCAATTTTATCATCTAGTATTATATTTAGTCATAAATTTGGCCATTAATTTAGCCATTGATTTAGTCATTAATTTCCACAATTAATGACCAAATATACAACATAATATATTACTATATAATCACCCTAGAAAGCTAATTAATGACCAAATAAATATGACCAAAATTATGGTTGTATTATAAGATACTATAAATTAGCTACTGATAGTCATATATATGCAATATTTAGTCATCATTTGAAACCAATTAATGACCAAAGAAAATATTACTAAATTTCAGTCATGTTATAAGATACTATAAATTAACTACTAATAGTCGTATATATGCAAAACGTAGTCGTCATTTGTAATCACAAATTTATCATTTGCAGTATTCATTTATCTTTTCTTGGTAGCTTCATATTTATTAAATAAACAACTAATTTAGAAGTTTATATTCATTTAATTTGCTTTCATTAATAATCATTATCAACGACTAATTTAGTCGTATATTGATTTTACTTGTGTTTATAATTAATTAGTATAAACTACTAATTTAGTAGTTTTAGATTGATTTTATGTGTTCATTATTAATCAACATAAATTAATTATTATGGTTTTGTGACTAAATTAAAAAAAATGTCATACAATGTGCATGCTCATCTAATATGAAAACACAAAGTTACATATATTAATTACAATACTAAATAATATCAAATGAAACTATAAATAATTTCAACCAAAAAATTTATATTATATGAAATGCCAAGTATTATAATATGATTTTCCAACTTAATATTGGTTGGACTACAATTTAAACATGAAATATTGTCTCAGCACTTCAAAACATTAGCATTGTGTTGTCAAGGCATTGCAAGTGAATTCACCAACTCTGAAGACTTGACCATTAGTCTCTATGTGCATGTTTTATGTGGGATATTTCCTTTAATGGTATCACTATACTAATTCTTTTTGCTCTCTCTTTTTTCATTTGTCGCTCCAGTGTTATTGTTCCCCTCTTTCTTCAATTCCTACTTCTTACCATTAATACTGAGCTCCTTTTCTTAAAAAAAAAGAATATGCAATGCAGAGTATAAGACATGAAATACGATGAACACTAGAATATAAAATAAAGTAGACTACAAAGGTTTTATACGACATATACCTCAACATTACAAATTTCAAAGCCATTTTCCCCATAAAACAAAGAAAATTGAACAAGTTTTCTTCAGTTAATGGCCACTATGTGGCTAGATGACCTATATAAACAAATCAAATAAAAAATCACCATATAAAAACACCTTAGTAACTCAGTATTCCACCTTCAGGGAAAGTTTAGGCACAATCATGTTAACTAAGTTACATTCTAAAAATCTCAGGCCATAGATAACTTGTGAAAACAAATAATCTAAGATGTGATTTCTATTCCTTGTCATTTTATTTGCAATAACATTTCAATCTCTAACACATGAAATTGGTCAAGTATATAACAACCTATGCTCAAATAACAACATAAAATTAAACTTTTCTAATAGTCATTAAAATATTTCAAAACAAAACAACTAAAGATTTCAGCCAATTAAGTGTAATACTAATTTCATATTCAATCTTTGGTTGTTGTTTAAATGGAAATGATACCATGTATTTTCAATTTCATAGTTAAAAGACAAAAAAAAATCAAAAGAAATATTGAAAATAAAATCAAACAATAAAGAGAGGATATCATGAAATGGACATTGCAATTTTAAAAGAATTATTTACCCATCCATCGATGTCTTGTCTGAAATTCCTAAAAAAATTTCTTGCCAAAAATAACCATGAGGTGAAACAATCACAACATTAAAAGCCATAGGAATCCTCACTAGAAACTTGAACAAGTTTTCTTTAGCTGGGAGATAGTGGCCACCATGTGGCTAGATGACCTGTATAAAGAAAGAAAATAAAATGTCATCATAGAAAATAACAACTTAGGAACTTAGTATTCAACCTTCAATAAAATTCCTAGGCATAATCATGCAAACTAAGTTACATGTTTTAAGAGGAAAGTGTTGAATTAGCATACCAGATTTCGAGCCCTCCATCTTTCATTACACCAAACTGACAAACATGTAATCCAAAAAGCCAATAATTTTCAATATAGTGGATCAATAAACTTTCTACATGCAACTTATTAAGAATAGCCTTCTCCATTCTCCACTCAAGAGGAAAATTCAATGCCCAATAAAGATGAAGATCCCCTTTCTGACAACTCTCAGAAATCATGTATAATTGCATATACAAAACAACACTGTACGAGGAAAGTGTGTAGAAAAAATATCAATAAAATTGAAATAGATGTCAACGATGACATAATGAAAAAACGGAATGAAAATTAAGAACCCTGATTTATTTGCATAAGGTAAAAGTCATGTAGAAATTAGAAACAAATCTCAAGATTTATGCAAGAAAAATGCCACTTTTATTACCATTTTGTTCATACCAGTGCTCTTAAAAATCATCAAAAGTGTTGCTATTTTAAAGTGTACCCTTAAGAGGAGGATAAACGGATAAATTCACATGATTTTAAACTAACAAATTTAAAACAGGAAAAAAAAAATGTTGATCTTTCTAGGTTACAGAAACATTATTTCAATATTAACAACCTTCTTTACAAAACAAAGATGCATTAACAAAAAGCCAAAGGAATGCATTTTTTCATTCACCGCATACAAATTTTCTGCTATTACAGTTTACCAATTAATCCTAATGTTGCTCAAAATCTTCAGAAAACTATTGGGTGTGGAGCCTGATTATCTTGTTTATTTTGTATCACAGTGTTGGACCCCTGTACCTTAATGGGGCAGCAATGATGCCCGTAATTAAATGCTGCCTGGGGGGTCCCAGGGGGGTAGCTGCGATTTTATGGAGCGCGCCCCCCCCCCCGGCAGGGGGTTTCGGGGACAACACCCTCGAAGCTGAAAACAGATGTAAAATTGCATTGTAAAAGTATAGTAATTTCTAGTCCATCTAGGTTTTTCATTAGGCAGATGATCTGATAATAGAAGTTATGTTTAGTTTAGGGTTTTTTGCCCTAGAAGGAAACCCCTCGCTATGTATGAGGGTATTGTATTGCGGCTGTGGATTGTATGTGTATTCTCAGAGCGAGAAACATATAGGGAGGTTGTGAGAGAGAACATATTATATTACAACGGATCTGTTGTAGGTTGTGTCTCTTCATTTTGATGGATAATAGAAAGGAAGGACTGGCTGTTCAGGGTGGACATAGCCCAAACTGGGTGAACCATGTATATCTGTGTCTCTCTGGTTTTATGTGTTTTGTGTGCTTGTGTTTTCTGCATATTTTATGTGTTGCATTGCTCTATAATATATAATTTTCTAACAACTAGTATCATAGCCGAAGGTCTATTTGGCTGATAAACGCATAGGAAAGAGTGTTCCTGGTTTGAGTGGGAGCAATGGCGGAAGATGGTAAGTTTAGGGTCGAGAAATTTAATAGCCAAAACTTATCATTGTGGAAGATGCAAATGGAAGATTATCTGTATCAGAAAGATCTATACCTACCATTAAGTGGAAAAATAAAGAAGCTGACTACTATGCCAAACACAGAATGGGATATTCTCGATAGAAAGGCACTCGGAACAGTACGGTTGTGCCTTGCGACGTTAGTAGCCTTCAATATTTTGAAGGAAACAAAAATAGAGGGTTTGATTAAGGCGTTGTCAAAATTATATGAAAAACCCTCGGCCTCAAACAAGGTATTTCTTATGAAACATGTATTTAATATGAATATGTCGAAAGGTGGATATGTTGCAGACCATTTAAATGATTTTAATACAGTTACTAGTCAGTTAAGTTCTGTAGGGGTAAACTTTGATGATGAATTTAGGGCTCTTTTATTTCTGTGCTCATTGCCATAAAGCTGGAATGGTTTAGTTATGGCCATTAGTAACTCTCTCTCCGGATCTAGTACTTTAAAGTTTGATTATGTTTTCGGTGCTATCCTTAGTGAGGAAATGTGACGGAAAAGCTCCGATGAGACATCGGGTAATGCTTTGAGTGCAGAGTTTAGGGGAAGAAAAATGGAAAGAGGAAAGAGCTCCGGATATTGTAGTAAATCAAGGTAAGGCATATCCAAGTCCAGATCAGGGATAGTGTGCTGGAAATGTGGAAAAAAGGACACCTGAAGAAATACTATAGATCTCGTAAGGAAAAATAAGGAGACGCACAGCATGAAAACAATCATGAAGAAAATGTGACAAGTGATGTGTTACAAGATGCTTTGATTCTTTCTTTAGAAAATGTTACTAATTCTTGGGTTGTAGATTTATGGGCCTCATTCCATGCCACACCTAATAAGAAATATTTTCATGACTATGTTAAAGGAGATTTTGGACAACTCCTTTTGGGTGATGATAAACCCTGTAAAATTGTTGGAATGGGTAAGGTTCTTGTAAAACAACAAAATGGAAACCAATGGCTATTAAATGAGGTAAGGCAAGTTCCAGATCTGAAGAAAAATATGATTTCAACAGGGCAGTTAGGCGGTGAAGGTTGTGTGACAACTTTCACAGATAAAACTTGGAAGGTCACCAAAGGAGCCGTGTTAATAGCAAAAGGCGAAAAGGTTGGTACATTGTATTTATGCAATGGTATTTCTAACTCTGTTAATGCTTTAACATCCAAAGGAGTAGATGCAACATTATGGCATCATAGGCTCGGACACTTAAGTGAGAAAGGGATGAAGATTCTTCACTCAAGAAATTTGTTGCCGGGTCTGAAGAATGTTGATTTGGATTTTTGTGACATTTGTATTTATGGAAAATAGAAGAGAGTCAGATTTCTCAGAGTTGGGAAAGAAAATAAGAGCAAAAATTAGAGCTTGTGCATAAAGATGTATGGGGACCTACTCAGGTATCATCTCTTGGTGGCTCTCGTTATTATGTTACTTTTATTGATGATGAAACTAGAAAATATTGGATTTCTTGTATTCATAATAAATCTGATGTATTTGATACTTTCAAGAAATGGAAAGCTTTAGCTGAGATTGAGACAAGAAAGAAGTTGAAGTGTCTTAGATCAGATAGTGGAGGTGAATATTGCAGCAGAGTTTGATAGGCACTGTTCAGAGCATGGAATTCACGGAGAGAAGATAGTTCCAAGAACACCACAAGAAAATGGTGTGTCAGAAAGGATGAATAGAACAATCATGGAGCGTGCAAGGTGCATGAGATTTCATGCAGGATTGCCTCTACAATTTTGGGCAGATGCTATAGATACTATTGTTTATCTAATAAAAAAAGGGCCTTCAAGTTCCTTCGATGGTGGTATTCCAGAGGAGGCATGGACGGGTAAAATGGTAAACTACTCTTTTTTAAAGCCTTTTGGTTGTGAGGCCTTTGTCCATATTAATAAAGAAAATAGAACAAATCTTGAGGCAAAATCAAAGATTCAATGTACCTTTATTGGATATGGTGTTAATGATTTTGGCTATCTCTTATAAGATTATGAAAATCACAAAATCATTAGGAGAAGAGATGTAATTTTTAATGAAAGGTCTTGTATAAGAATCAGTTGCAAGAAAAGAAACATGAAAAATAAAACAAACAATACACAGTTCTTGATAAGATCACAGAAAAAGTAAAGGTGCCTAAAAATAATAATAATCAACAGCCATAACAACGACAACCCCCACAACAGCAACAGGCACCTCAAGCACCTGAAAGTGGTGTCAGAATATCTACCAGGATAAGTAGACCCCCTGAACGATACTCTCCTTCATTATATTATTTATTGTTGACTGATTATGGTGAACCCGAATGTTATGAAGAAGCAATGTAGTTTGAAACCAGGAAGATGTGGGAGCTAGCCATGGAAGAAGAGATGGAATCCTTAATACATAACGAGGCTTGGGACTTAGTCAGGTTTCCTGCAGGAAAAATGACATTTCAGAATAAATGGGTTTATAGGCTGAAGGAAGAAGATGGAGGAAAATATAGGTACAAAGCTAGACTTGTGGTGAAGGGGTTTGCACAAAATAAAGGTATTGATTTTGATGAAATATTTTCTCCTGTTGTTAAAATGAATTCAATCAGAACTATTTTAAGTCTTGTAGCAGCAGAAGATTTTCATCTTGAACAGTTAGATGTAAAGATAGCATTTCTCCATGGAGATTTGGAGGAAGAGATCTATATGGAGCAACCAGAAGGATATGAGGTCAAAGGGAAAGAAAAAATAGTGTGCAGGTTAAAGAAGAGCTTGTATGGCTTAAAAAAGGCTCCAAGGTAGTGGTATCTGAAATTTGATAGGTTTATGTCTGAACAAGGTTATACTAGATGTCACTCTGATCATTGTGTTTATCTCAAAAAGAAAAATGATGGCAGCTATATTGTATTGCTAATGTATGTAGATGACATGCTTGTTGCAAGGTCTAGCATGCAGGAAATTAATGTGCTCAAAAGAAATTTTGCAAATTCATTTGTAATGAAGGATTTGGGGGCTGCAAAACAAGTCCTTGGTATGAGAATAACTAGAGACAGGAAAAATCGAAAATTAACACTGTCTCAGAATGAGTACATACAAAAGGTGTTGAAAAGATTTAATATGTAGAATGCAAAACCAATTAGTACACCTTTTGCTAGCCATTTCAAACTTAGTAAGGAGATGTGCCCCAAGACCCAAGAAGAAATGGACTATATGTCTAAAGTTCCATATGCATCAGCAGTTGGAAGCTTAATGTATGCAATGGTTTGCACAAGGCCTGATATTGCACATGATGTGAGAGTTGTAAGCAGGTACATGAACAATCCAGGAAAAGAACATTGGATGGCAGTGAAGTGGATTCTCAGATATCTAAGAGGTACCACAAATCAAGAATTATGCTTTGGTGGTTCAAACATTTCTCTATAGGGATATGTTGATGCAGATATGGCAGGTGACAAAGATAACAAGAGGAGCACTACAGGATATGTATTTATTTTAGGTGGAACGACTGTCAGTTGGGTTTCAAAACTCCAAAGTTTTGTTGCACTTTCAATAACAAAAGCAGAGTATGTTGTTGCTACAGAGGCTAGTAAAGAAACGATTTGGTTACAAAGGTTTATGGATGAACTGGGTAAGAAGCATGATATGGGAACGTTATATAGTGATAACCAAAGTGATATTCATCTTGCAAAGAACTCAGCATTTCATTCCAGGACTAAACACATACAGCTCAAGTACCATTTCATATGGTCAATATTGGAAGATGGAAAGTTGAAGCTGGAAAAGATACACACTAGCTAGAATCCTGCAGATATGGTAACAAAAGTTGTAACCAAGGAGAAACTGAGAATATGCTTAGTTTCAATTGGTCTTCAAGGATGACGATGAAGATGATAAAAATCCAGTTCCAAAGAGGAGTCATTGTCCAGCAAATGAAGCAGTGGTGGAGTTGTTACAATCAGTGTCCAAGTGGGAGATTGTTGGGTATGAAGCTTGATTATCTTGTTTATTTTGTATCACATCATTGGACCCATGTACCTTAATGGGGCAGCAACACTGCCTGTAATTAAATGCTGCCTGGGGGGTCTCGGGGGGGGAGGGGGCTATGAATTTATGGAGCCCCCCCTTAGCGGGGGGTTTCAGGAGCAGTGCCCTCGAAGCTGAAAAAAGATGTAAAATTTCCTGGTAAAAATATTGTAATTTCTAGTCAATTTGGGTCGTTCATTAGATAGATGGTCTACGGTAGAAGTTATGTTTAGTTTAGGGTTTTTTTCCCTAGAAGGAAACCCGTCACTATGTATGTGGGTATTGTATTGCGGCTGTGGATTGTATGTGTATTCTCAGAGTGAGAAATAGATAGGGAGACTGTGAGAGAGAACAGAGGATATTACAATAGATCTGCTGTAAGTTGTGTCTCTTCGTTTTGCTGGATAATAGAAAGGAAGGACTAGCTATTTGGGGTGGACGTAGCCCAAACTGGGTGAACCACGTATATCTATGTCTCTCTGGTTTTATGTGTTTTCTGTGCTTATGTTTTCTGCATATTTTATGTGTTGCATTGCTCTATAATATATAATTTTCTAAAAAAATCCATTTACTAAAAAAAATGTCTCATTTATATTTGACAAGATGAAGTTTGAAAATTGCAAATTGATTTTGATTTGGAGTTGGTGAGACTCAGAGCTTCCACATAATTTTGTTCTTATTACGTACTCATGTTCTCATCATGGCTTATGAGGTACACACAAACCACTTTGATAACTCTATATTTCAATCACCATGACTTGGGACTTTGCCATGATCACAATGGGGAGGGTGAATGGTAAAACACCATTAGCTGACCTATACGAACTCTCAAGAGATTACATGTCCTACCCATTTAGGTATTGGCTCATTGAGCATTTAAATATAAATAACATGGAAGAAAAAATGTGGAAAAATATTGTAAGAAATGCATGTATCAATAAGAATCTTATGCTTAATGTTAGATCATAATTGTATAGAAGTTACCTAGATTTCAACAAGTCAACTTTAGTTCTAATTAAACAAGAATGCTAATGAAAAATCCTTCACTTCCAAACATATGTTTACGAAATCACATTAATAAGATATATATTTCCTCACCTTCCTATCATGGTGAAAAACATAAGGATAAGAAAGATGAAACTCTTCATCTAAAGTAATGCCTAAATGTTGCCAAGTGGCTCTCGATTAATATTTTTTCCACCACTCTCCTGACATTGTGATAACATTCTTTGTCTCAAGGAATAGGTACATAACATCTCCCTATACATCAACACCATATGAATGAGTTTATGTTGAACAAGATAACTAACATATTAAGTAATTTGATTGAAAAAATTCAATCTTGAGCTAACTATCTAGAAGCCATATAACAACTTGTAGTTTCAGTATTCTACCACAACTCACCAAAAAGAAAAATAGAAAAGCATCAGAGAATTGTATGCCATTATTCCCAATCCATTAAAATTTAAGAAATATAAATAATAAATAATTGGAACATTTTGACAAAGCATCAAAGTTTGATCCTACATATTGGATTCAGATGTGCTTCCATTTATTGGAGGTCTTATGTGAAAATGGAAAACTCACAAAATAAGATGGAAGTTATAATAACACACAAGATACAATTTCCATATCCTTTATAGCTTTGGAAAAATGAATGCATGGGAACAATGGGACAAACAAACAACTTGAATGTCTAAGCATGGAAACATGGTCCCCCACTATCCCAATCCATCAAACTCTAAGAAAGATAAGGAATAAACAATAGGCTCATTTTCACAAAGCCTCAAAGTTTGATTCTACATTTTTTTTTTTTTTTTTTTGGCTAGTTTAGACTAATCCTACACCCACGGGTTTCGAACCGGTGACCTTGCAGAACGGAGTGCCTTAACAGTGCACCCCATCACCGACTGTTCTATTGATTCTACATATTGTATTGAGGTGTGCTTCCATTTATTGAAGGCCTTAAGTGAAAATGGAAAACTTGAAAAATAAGATGGCAGTTTTAATAGAACCTTGAGATACAAGTCCATATGCATTTTATTATACTTATAAATTTGAAAAAATGAACAAATGGAGAATAAAATGGTTAGGAAAATGTGAGGCAAACTAGTGGTTGGAGTAATTTTGCAAGGTGAACTCAAGGATAAAATCAAGGGAGGAAAGTAAAACGATGTAAAATTTCATATGATAAGCGGGGAAAGGGGAGAAATCTCTAATTTTTGAAGAAATTAATACACTGCATACAAAATCCTACTACTTGTGAACAAATTGTTCTATTTTTCATGGTGTTTCAGGGATGGGGGCGAGGGGAAGGGTTTCAAGGATTGCTAGAATATAACCCCAACTTTCAGAGAGAAAGCTACAAAGGCCGTAAATGTAATATTCCCAAACGAGAAAAGCAACAATACAGTTTATAATAATGGAAATAGCAACAATTGTTAACACATTACATATGATCCAAATGATAGATCCATGGTATTATGTATAACAACAATAAATAAGCATAAGATCTTAGGGATCAAGTCCCTCAAGATACGCAGAAGAAGCCTCAAATGCCCAAAAGCACCCAATACATGTGATACCACTGCTACACAAAAATACTAAATAAAGTAAAATGCAGTTTTAATGCCTAATACTGCAGCTGGGAAATACATATAAATGGATCTAATGTTACCATGCTCATATAAGGCCAAAAATGGATATATATGCTCCAATACACTTTTCCTAGATAACCGAGGAACGGTTTCTGGAAATACACAAAATACAAATGGCGAATATAAGGCCCTAGGGCTGAAGAATCACTACAACAGAAGCACAAAGAGGATGTGGTTGAAACTGATGTATATTTGAATGGAAATCCTCCAATAGAATCTCTAAATTAAGGGTTGAACCCTTCAATGGAAAGTAAACACTCCAAATGGAACATTGAACTCACCCCTGCAATAACTCACTAAAATAACACAGTCATGGACTGGAACTGCATTGTAGGGGATGATGATGTCTTGGCCTGATGCCAACATATGATATGAAGCATAGGGACCTCTTTTACTAATCTCCCAAAGGAAAGAAAGCTTCCTCCACTAAAGACAAGCTCATAAATTATCCAAAGAAATCCTCCACTGCTACACCCTACAACTCAACACATATCTAAATAGAATCTGCACTGTTGAAGAAATTTGTAGCTTGGAAAAACTCCAAAATGTGGAAATAATGCTCAAGAACTTATCCTGAGTAGACACTCGAAGTCCCTCGAGGATGAAGGTGGGATTCCAACTAGGAAAAACCATTTTGATAAACAACACTACAAGCTTAGCTAAACAACTGAAGAGAGTGAAAGTCTTAACAGACCATAATCAAATAATAATCCAAAAACATATCCTCAATGGCTGCCATCCTCTTCCTTATATTCTTGGTGAGATTCCTCACCCTTGGCCCTAGTCATTAAAGGAACTGCTTCCATGCAAAGGATCTCCCTCCAAAATTGCGCTATCCCTCATTGATGTCCACTAATTCCATACCAACACTGTTGATTTGGTCAAAGTTGACCCAGTCCACATGCTTCTTCCCTTGTTCACACATAGGGGAGTTTTATCCAAATATTTTGATGCTCTCTGTTCACATTTGGAGTGGTTCTATTCCTACTAAGGAGATTTATGGGTCTCACTACCCTCTTATTCTTCTAACTAAGAAGCAAAATTAGATTTTAATATTCCAATTTGTTGCATGATAATTTAGGAATATTACAATCCTCCCCTCCCAAATGTTGTTTGTCCTCAAGCAACTGCAAGGATAGATATGAAAAACGTAGGGAACCTTCATTCCCATGTGAAGCTCCAATATCCAAGCTATCATCCATATAAAATGAATCACCCTACAGAATGGTAGTTCATAGAAAAAATCCTCCCACATGCTCATGAGAGGCTCCTCCCAAAGGCTCAAGTCAACCATATGGCTCACCTCATAAGGAAACAAGTGATATAATGTAGCAGCCATATAATGTCCCATGGTCCTCTTGAAGCATGAAGAAGTGTGGGAAGTTTCATTCCCAATGGACACATCCAATCAATGTGTCATCCCTCCAATCATGTTCCCAACAATAATAAGAACATCATCAACATATGGGATCACAATCAAAGTCATGCTAGCTACCATGTGTAGTAATGGAGAAGCAAAATGGTCCCTCAATTTAAACCAGCGTAGTTTTACTCTAAACTAGATAATAATATGGCATGATAAGTGGTTTCCCAACCACTTTTTTGCTGCCCCAATCTTCTCACATGCTTGGAGAAGGTGCATGATGTATGGTGAAAATTGAGCACACCCTGAATAAGATATCATCTTCGGAATATCTCCTAGGAAGTGGCCATCATCAATGTTGCTTACGGCCTCAATTAGACCATGAAGTCTAGAGGAAAGAGTTCCCCCTCTTGGAGCAATGCCCTTCACATGAATGGTAAGGAAATGAAAATACATACTAATTGAATCATGATGTACAAAAATACAATTTTTACCATAAACTTGGTTCAAGCTAGTAAGGTGGCTCATAGATGGGCCTCCTCTCACTTCCAATGAGAAAGGAAGTGGTTGTGATAACTCTACCAAGGAGTTATGTCTCTCCTCATCCTCCAAGCAATCCATGCATCTCCTCTTTGAAGACTTCCAAAATGAATCCCTCTAGGATAGTACGATATTCTCTTATAAAACCAGTGGGTTTGGAGAGAAAACCCTCATATGCTGCACCTAGTAGTTTCTCCTTGAGATTAGAAGCTCTAGTGAATAAGATCCTACTCTGAAAATAGATGACGCCATTTTTCAGTGCATATCTCCCATCAGATAGCTAGCCATCAAGCACTATGCATGAAAAGAGATCCTTGGAGTATTCAACTAACAGTTGGGATCTTCAATATGGGTCAATACTGAATAATGACAGTGTTGTTGATCTATCATGTAAATCTCCTATCATGTTGTTGCTCTCTTCTTTGACATCTCCCATGCCAGAGTCATACACTGGGATGTTGCAATCTTGCCTTTGGTGCTCCTCCTAGTTGCTCATGATCTAGTGAAGGTGGAAGTTTTAGAGGCTAGCCTTCCATGAAAAGATATCACCCATCAAAAATTTTCTGATTTTGGCCAATGTAAGCATGAGTGGCCACCAACCTCTACCATATGTGGAAGATCCCTCCCAATGTGGAAGTATCTTCTGATTCTCCAAAGCCATGGAGCGGTCTCCTTGCACCCTGATGGTGCCATCCATCCTTAAAACATCTTCTCTGAGCGTAAGATGTTTGGTGAGAGTGGGTGACACTGATATTGGGAGAATTTCTCCCTCCTCCTTGAGCCTACCCCAAACTCTCTACGTTGTTTCAAGTCCTCCCAAGTTTTTCACCTCTCTGGGATCTATAAGTGGTGCGACCTGATGTGAGGCATATCTCATAAACTCCTGATCTGGTGGTCTCCCAGGTGGAATTCCTCCATGTAATGAGACATCAATGTCAAGAGTAGACTGCATATATGAGTGGACTTCTTTATCCCTTCTCTCACTGTGGAAATCAGTCTGCCTCTTTTGTGCATCAACCTTTGGAAATAGATAGGGGTGTGTGCTCGTAATCATATGATGATGGCTATCCTCCCTACCTTATTCTTTCATCTGCAAGGTCTCACAACCTATAAATAATGGCACATGCTACTCATGGATTTTGCCTTGATCTCCACATATGAGATCCTTTGGAACTCCTTGCAAGGATACAAGGGCTCCTCCAATTGGAGAAACTGCTCCATCTTCCTCTCCATGAGGTACTAGATACGCTCCCGATGTGACATCGTATTACCTCTTGCCTTCTCTTCCCCTTCATCATGAATGGAGGTTACCTCATCATTATTAAGAGGCTCTTTGTCTTGATCCTCTTTTGAAAAATGGATCTCCATGTGTTCCCTTTGAGAATAAATCTCTTCTTGAAGTGGGTATCTTGCCTCTAGCAAGGTATTCTGCAAGTTTTTGATCCCCTCAATAGCATTCTGGATTGGAGTTGGATTTATGGATTCTTCCAACTGGTGAAAAGGTTTTGTTTGTTTAGGCTTGGCTAGCTCAACCAAGGA
The DNA here is from genome assembly GCA_034641835.2 of Pinus albicaulis. Classification (NCBI taxonomy): domain Eukaryota; kingdom Viridiplantae; phylum Streptophyta; class Pinopsida; order Pinales; family Pinaceae; genus Pinus; species Pinus albicaulis. Next base: position 1,086,243,844 of record CM076577.1, on the reverse strand, counting down.
TGTTTAAGAATGTTTTGCATCAAATATTTTCACTAATCTCCTAGTGAACTTTGCATAAGTAGATACATTTACATGATTCAAGGAAGAAGTTTCATAAAACCACCAGGCATAAGCCTTACCTTCAAAATGCAGCGTTGCTACTCTAATGCTTCATCTTCTGAAACTTGGTGCTATTGCAAATAGGTTTCTAGGTCTTTCACCCAAGCCTTAGATGTACATTTAGGTGACCCATCAAAAGTAGGTAGAAAGAATCTTACCAAGTCATGCTGCTTACACCTCTTACTTCTATTATGATTGCTAGGCCTTATATTCTCCTTGATATTGCAAAACCCTTGGAAGTTTATATGATCTCTAAAACTTTGAGATTGAGATTCATACTCTTGAAGATAGTCACCAAGAGTCTCCTCCTTTGGTACATCTCCTTCCTCCATCTCTCTTGCTATGAACAGAGACATGGTAGAGCATTGTAGATCTAATTGTGTGGCTGAATGATCACACCTATAATATGAAGAACTAGAAATGTCTTCATGTGCACATATTTTTGATGGATTTTCATGTTTTCCCCTCCTCATTCCCTTGATTTCTCTATTAAGCTCATGCATAGTTTGGAGAAGAAGTTCTGAAAACTTCTTTCCCTCCATTTCTCCAAATAATGGAGACTTGCCTTTGTCTCTTATGCGAGTATTCTCCTTTTTGTGAGAATCTTCTTCTTCTTCTGATAACATATATGTAATTTCTTCACAGGATGAGAAAATATTATGCACGGATACCACTGTAATATTCCCAAATGGGAAAAGAAACAATATAGCTCACAATAATGGAAATAGCAGCCAAAAGCACCCAATACATGTGATACCACTGCTACACAAAAATACTGAAGCAAGGACAGTGCAGTTTTAATGGCTAATACTACAACTAGGAAATATATATAAATGGATCTAATGATACCATGCTCATACAAGGCTAAAAATGGAGCTCTATGCTCCCATACACTTTTCCTAGATAACCCAGGAAGGGTTTATGGAAATACACAAAATACAAATGGTGAATCTAAATCCCTAGGGCTGAAGAATCACTGCAAATGAAGCAAAAAGAGGAGGTGGCTAAAACTTATGTAGATATGAATGGCACTCCTCCAACAGACTCTCTCAATGAAGGGCTGATCCCTTCAATGGAAAGTAATCACTCCAAATGGAGCACTGAACTCACCCCTGGAGCAATTCACTAAAATAACACGGTCATGGACTGGAACTGCATTGTAGGGGATGATGCTGCCTTGTCCTGATGCCAAAGTATGATATGAAGCACATGGACCTCCTTTACTGATCTCCCAATGGAAAGAAAGCTTCCTCCACTGAAGAAAAGCTCATAAAATGATCCAAAGAAATCCTCCACTGCTGCACCCTACAACTCGACACATATCTAAACAGAATTTGCGTTGTAGAAGAAAGTTGTAGCTTGGAAAAATGCCAAAATGTGAAAATAGTGCTCAAGAAATTCTCCCAAGTAGGCACTCTAAGTCCCCCAAGGATGAAGGTGGAATTCTCGCTCGGAAACACCCTTGTGCTAAATAGCACTGTAATCTTAGCTAAACAACTAAAGAGAGCCAAAATTCTTTACAGACCACAATCAAATAATAATCCAAATGGATGCTATCATCTTCCTTATATTCTTGGTGAGCTTCCTCACCCTTGGCCCCACTCATTAAAGGCACTACTTCCATGCAAAGGATCTCCCTCCAAAACTGCGTTGTCCCTCATTGAATGTCCACTACTTCCATACCAACGCTGTTGATTTGGTCAAATTTGACCTAGTCCACATGCTTCTTCCCTTGTTCACACATAGGAGATCTTTATCCAGCGCTTTTCATGCTCTCCATTCACATTTGGAGTGGGTTTATTCCTACTAAGGAAATTTATGGGTCTCCCTACCCTCTTATTCTTTTAACTAAGAAGAAAAATTAGATTTTAATATTCCAATTATCTGCATGCTAATTTAGGAATATTACATTAAAACCAATATAGACGACCCTCCCCATAAAAAATTTACTTGTAGTTAGCTGAATATATAATTCAAAAAGAGGAAGCATATGATCTATTATTTTAAACTCAAATGCCATAAAATAGTAATGATGCTTTTATGGGTAGAAATGAACCGTAATTATTGCTGTTCGAATTATCAAAGTTTACTAAACTTATTTGTTGTTCTTGGTCTTGCGCATTATTAGCAGTATCTTGGAGTAGTGAAGACATGATTGAATTAGCAAAGTTTACTCAACTTATTTGTGGATCTTGGTCTTTCTAATGTTATTTCTATAATAAATCAACAAAAATAAATGTAAAATATTATATAAATATTATTTAAAAAAATAAAAATAAAAATTTTCTTTTTATTAAAAAAAATTCTATTGCAAAATATGCCTCTGCTATGATATAACACTCCTGGTATTTTACTGCATTCCAGGCACATGTTTATAGAATATATTACTCATTGTTGTTAAAAAAAATTTGAGTAAAAATGATAATAAATTCAAAGGAAAACTTGAACATTTTCAACTACTGCAACCTACTAATTGTTGTGGATCTCTGATTTTCCTCACAAATCTATCAATAAATCCACAAACCAGGGTTGAACATGTCACTTACCTATCAATAGATCCATAAACCAGGGTTGAACGATAAGGATTGGAAAACCCGTGGTCGTGAACTAAGTTACCTTAACTTTCATAGAGAAAGCTACAAAGACCTTACAACCATGGATGACCCTACCCATAATATTTTTACTTGTAGTTAGCTGAAAATATAATGCAAAGAGAGGAAGCATATGATCTATTATTTTAAACTCAAAGGCCAGATAATTTAAAAGAAATATTTATTTTCAATAACGGTTTAATTGGATGGCAAAGCATTATGTTTGATAGCCCCCAACAAGACTCAATTTCTGAGAGTCATGCTTTTCCCATGTGAGCCGTCTAATCCATTCAAGCGGCCTTGTTACGAAGACATCTTGTAAAACAGAAGGAAAAATGCTAGATCTTGAATATAACTTTAGCTTGAAGAGAAACATGAACATCAATGAAATAGGGAAATGGGCGTAAACAAAACCTATGGAACAAGAAGCTTGCAAGAAGAATATTCACTAAGAATGCAAAAAATACATTCCCAAGGACAAGACATCCCTTCATGAAAAAATATGAGTGCCCGAAATCCACACGATCCATTACCATTCGAAAACTAAGCAAAATAGGCACTAGAAAAAATCCCAATAGAAATTTAAGGTGGTGTGTCTGAGATTCGAAGCCTAGATCATTACACCATTTAACAGTCCAAAAAAATCTTAATGGAAATTTAAGATGGCTTGTCTGAGATTCGAAACCCAAATCATTACATCATTTCATAGTCCAATAGAAAAAACGTTTTGAAGACATATTAGATAAACAAACCATCACAGTAAAACTAATAAATGTTGGACACGAATAATAATAGAAATTACCGTGAATTGAAATCACATTAAACAAAAATGTTATACCTCTCCTTTGTGTTCCACGGATTTCTCTTTGTAAAAATTTGTCACAAATCATCTCCCGAGCTCTTTGTGCGACCTACAGAGTAGAAGAAGAAATTCACTCAATCTTGTACTGAAATGAAAAAAGGTAGTGATCACAGATAAATATGACAATTATCAGATTGCAGAACCGGTTATCAGTTACCCAAGGAAGCATACTTGCAAGCTTTATCGGAAACCCAGTAACCCATTCAGATCCCAGCTAAAGAAAAATATTATCATATTGGAGAACCTATACACAGTTACCCATGAAAGAAAGCCTGTAAGTTTTACCAGTAACCCATATGGATCACAGTTGAATAAGATGAATTTTGAATTGAAAAATATGTGCCCAGTTATCCATTGTAAACAAAAAAGTTCTCGTGGGTCTACAAACAGATTACAGAATCAACATCTCTTCAACAATCTTCAGCACTTTTGAATCAAATTCTATCTGAATTGGGGTCGAAAAGGAGGTCGCTCCCTCAGCCTCCTGTAGTTGTGCTATGGTTTACTCGTATTTCTCCATGGAGAAATTCTACCCATGCAATGTTCTCTGAATGGTCCAGCTCAATTCCTTATCTGATCAATGAATTTCTCTCCTCGAGCCTGGGTCATGGATCTCGCTCCTCAAATTCTCATCTCCACGGTGTTGTTTGTCTTGGTGCTCGATTCGATCTTAATTCCTCATTCCCCTGCAAAGAATTCAATGCCAATGTTGATCCTTATTCTGCTGAGATCTTAGATCCCGGTGAAGGATCAATAATTGCAGTGATATCTTGGAGAGACTTCCTCAGGGGGAAATGGAAATGGCATGAGAGAGGCAAAATAATAAGAGGAAAATGGGGGAATTTTCTTCTTTTTATATTCTTCTTCTGCAAGAGAAGAAAGGCTGCCCACAATCTGTGGGCGAAGAAAAGGCTCTTTAACTTCCACCTACATCTGCATCTCCATTAGCGGTGATAATGAGGTCTACATTCTGTCAAAAAAGTGAAGTAGACAGTCAGAAGAGGATGAATGAAGGAAAGGGAGCCGTGTTTTTCATGCATTTGTAAATTTAGATTATTCGATTCAATTGTGGATTTTCAGAATTTGATATTTGGAATTCAACGGAGATATTTGCGAGGTTTCAGTTTTGGGAGAAGGAGGGAGAATGTAAATTTCCCAAATTCAAAGCGAGGCGGAGGGCGAAAAGTTGAAATTTGAATTGGTGTTTAATGAGGGGTAAATCTCAACATTTTAGCGGTGGCAGTTGAGGTGAGTTTGGGGACACTTCTGCCGACTCTTTTTGTCCTATATGACATTGACGGTAGTGGTTTTCCTCTTAAATTTAGAGAAGATTATCATTATCACTTTAAGGGAAAAATGTCTTATGCTATATTGAAAATTTTATTTATGTTTTTATTTGGAGTTATATGTGGGAAAATGTGTTATATTTCGTTTTTTAATAAAATTTAATGATATAAAATTTAATGAGATTATAAGGATATGAGATCTCATCATTGATCATTATTTCGTTGAGATTTCAGATTCAGGTGTTCCTGCCTTGGTCGTCAAGCTTTTGTTTACTGAATGTGATGTTGAACTTTCTTGGTGCTTCAGTTCTACCCCATCGACTTTAGAGCCATTTTTGTCCTCGCATGTAATGGAACCTCCATGGATACAAAGTGAGTGGGCGTAGTGGTTAAGAGCATGTGTTTCCTCCTAAGAGGTCACAGGTTCAAAATTAGAGGGGGTAGAGTATGTATGCCTCCGTAGACTTAGCAGTCAAATCACTACGCGTAGGTGGGTCTCTTGTCCCACAAACAAGGGGGTCTCATACACCAATTTGGTGTCTGGCTTGGTCGTGACCTTAAAATTGGATAATAGTAATAAACATGCAAAGCCCCTTCTCTAAACTTGGCCTCTGCTTGCAACTCAGCGTCCAGCATTCTTCCCTGTAATCATTTTCCCATTGGCACCCATTAGGAGGATCCCTCATCCCCAAGTGAGTGGAAGTGGGAGCGCTAATTTAACCTCTCATAAATCTGTAGCTAATGAAAATAAATTATCTTATAATATTTTAACTCAACACTTTTCTATTAATAATAATGATATGAATATAAATATTTTTAATAATAGTATTATCCTTACCAATAAAAATATAATAATAATAATAATAATTCCTCTCATTTTTAAAAAAAATGCCATTAATAATAATAAGAAATTTTCCCATACTCTTCTTAATAATAATAATACCCTTCCCCATTTAAAAATAATAAGAATACCCTTCCCCATTTTAAAAATGTTATTAATTTCTCCAATAAACATTTTGATCTCTCCCTTTAAAAAGATCCTTATCGATGACATTATTTGTAACATCGAGTATGGTATTAGGGAACTTCATGATAAGGTTAAGGAGGTTATTAGGCAAGATTGTGTTATCCTTTTTAGGAAGGCTAAGCCTCCCAAAAGAAACCTTAACAAAGAAGAATTTCTTGCCCTTAAAACTCTTAGGGATAACCCCAATGTTGTCATCCTTAAAGCTGAAAAAGGTGAGGTCGTCATCATTTTAAATAAATCCGACTACGTTAACAAAATGAATGACCATATTTCTAATAGCGGTAGTTACATCAAGGTTAATAAGAATCCCATTAAGTTTGTTACTAAGGATCAAGGCTAGAAATTTAGGTTGGAAATGTTTATCAAGGAGGCTAAGATTTGGGAGCATATTATTAAAGAGATCACTGCATTTATTGATCTTGTGCATTTGACCACTTACATTAAGAATAAGGTTAGAAAAAATATAATTTCTTTTTCTAAATAAGACCAATTCTATTAGGAAAAAACATATAGTACAATTTGAGCTTGCAAACAAGCGAAGCTGAAAAGCAGGGGAGCAGGAAATGATGGACTATCAACCTCAGTCCCAAATAGCAGCCATGGAATAAGCAAAAGATAACAGGGATAACAGAAATTAGAGAGCTAGACAAAGGAATCTACCCAGAATGGGTTGAAGCTTCCAAACAACATTTTTTCCCTTTCTTCTTACTAACTTTGACCCAGCTATTGTGACTTGGCTGGGCAGTAACCAATTGTAGACTATTCTGTGCTGAAGGACGAGTCTCCTTATCTGAATCGGAGGATGAAGACTCATGAGTGCGTTTCTGTGAGATCGGAGGTGCAGAGGGATCCTCAGGGCTGGCTGAGGGCTTGTCCTTTGGGTGCTCAACATTCTTCCCTTCCGCTTCAATTTCATCCTCATCTGAACTAAAGGATTCTATGTCATCCATGGGGGGTGGATCACATGGTTTCCAGCTCTTGGATTTGGATTTTCGATTGATATTCTTCTTTTTGTCGAGGAACGTGGCACATGCGTTCTGGAGATGCCCCATCTTATGGCAGTGGTGACACTGGAAGGCAGTGTTCTCATAGTCCAAGGTTTGTGTCCAATGGAAGTCCCCAATTTTGAGGTTGATCTGATCAAACAACCCTTTACTAATGTTTATTTCCGTGCATTTTTTGCAAAAGGTGTATATTCCTTTCTCCCCCCTTGAGGTATCCATAGCCAAGAAATGGCCTAAGGTATCCCAAATCCCTTGGAAGATAGAGAAGTGCCATAAATGTGCAGGGAGGTTTGGAAGCCTGACCCAAATGGGAAGCTTGGTGATGATTACTGTAGAGGGGTCGAATTCTAGAAACCAAGGGGTGAGGAATAACCTTGTCATTCCCCAGAACCAAGGGCCTCCCATTAAGGCTTTATGACAGTATTCATTGGAAGCAAATGCCACAATAAACAAGCCTTTTGAGCATAAGAAGACCTTGCTGTTGTTCGTCTAGTTGGAATGGATCCACTCGGATAGATCTGCAATTCGAGGCCATAGTCCATTAAATCTGCAAATGATGGTTATTTCTGCAAATGTCTGAAATTGATCATCTATCGATGGATGAGTTATTTCAATGGAGGGAGTTTCCTCCATTTTATTCACCAAGAAAGGCTTGGGAGCCTCAACTGGTTGAGCAGTTTTCTTGGAATTTTGTGCATGGACTGCATATTTACAGGAAAAAGCAGGAGCCAAGGAGGTTTGCCCAGATGCTCCTCCTCTCAGATGTAGGGTGAGCACAACTGAAGCATCTATTTTAATATTGTAATAAGACAAGGGCAGAGGGTCCTCGATTTGTTTACCTTCATAAAGTAGTCTCTGTAGTGCTGAGGATATCCCCAACCTGGGTTCAATATCTCGCAGGAGGTCTTGCACCAGATCCGTGGCGCGCACCCAGAGCATCATCGTTTTTCCTAAGAGAAGTGACATCTAGATCTGATAGGTGGAGGGTGAGTGATATGAAGATCTTTGCTCTCCGCTTTGAATTTTTGTCTAAACGTCACATGATCCTTGTATTCCCATAACCTTAATGCCTTTGGCCTTGGTTGAGACTAGATGATGAGCATAGCCCTCCTGTATCTGGGTAACTTCAACCAGCAGAGGCACCCCTTCAGACCTGACCTGCCAATCTGCGAGGCTGAGCATCTACAAGGCCGCGACAATGGTCAAGGCTGTGAGATTTCTTGAGCATGCTTCCTCTGTATTGCAGAGGCCTTTAACTTGTTCAAGAGTGGAATGTCTTGTCCCTTCTTTGACATAGAAGGAGGCAACAACTTCTGCGGTCTCTGTCGCTGCTAGAGCTCCAGAGGCGCAGACTGGAATATCCCCAAGCCCTTCATTCTTGACGATGTCAGTGGCTACTTGAAGGGGAGGTGCCCAGAGCCAAAGTGGATTCGAGAATAAGAAGCCGCAGGGAGCTATGGCTATAGAGACCTTAGGATATCCTGGATCTGCTGTGTTGACAGCGGCAGAGCCCAACGAGGCTGAGGCTGTAGTAAAATTGGCATCGGTGGTCAGACACAAAGAAACCCTAGTAGAGGCCATTTTCTAATCCTGAACAATGTTCTCAGCAAACGAAAATTTTGAAACTTGAAGAAAATATAGACAAAAGATAATTATTCTTGATTGAGTGAAGGATTATTTGATCCCTCACATTGCAAAGAATATGAGTAAGGATATATATATGGAGCTTTGGTTACTTTATATCAGAGTTCATGTCTCTGCAAAAAAATTCTCCTAAGAAACAAATGTTTAGCCATCTACATTAGTAACAAAAATATAATGGTGAGCTAGCTAGCCAAAGTTACAGAATTGAGAGATCCAGTAGCTACACAAGAACATAAGTGAATGATAAGGAGATCATGTTCATTGTCTTTAACAGACTTATTTCATCTTCTAGTCCCTTTGGCCAAGGTCTTTTTGGTCGTGACACACTACCTAATTATGAGAAGCATTGTGACAACCACGTAGAGGAAGAGATCATGTTGGAGTCTAGTTCAACATAGAAAAAGGAAGCATAATGCTTAGATCTTGTTGGGAGGATGATAAAGGAAAGAAAGAAAGGATATAGTAAGGGTAAGAAGAATCATAAAATGGAACTAACTTAAAAGGATTCTTACTTTAAACAACATTTACACTTCTAATTTTCATTAACAAATGAACAGTTATATACATGTCCAAAATCAACATTTTCATTTTTCTTTTGTGAATTCAGGTAAACCACAAAGCTAAAATATCTATGTTATTTAAAGATTGACAATGCTAAAAAGGACCTGCCCCAATCACCTAAGACTGGTCCTCCACCAGTAGCTCTGGATTCTCTACCATCTTCTGTAAATCCATATGCTACTATTTGAGTCTAAACAATCAACACACAACCATGAATTTTCCCTGTCGTTCCACTTGTGAGGGCTGCTACAAAATCATTGTGAACAAAAAGCTTCACATTTTCTGGGAAAATATTTCTAAAATGATGACAAAAGCTAGACTAATTTCTAGACTCCAAATTTAACCAAAATTAGAATACATCAAATCTTCTAGGACTGTGAGGAAGACTGCAATGAAAATAAAAGGAATATCTACATGGTGTTGTAGTTCAATTCCTAGATTATGGTTTCCCCACTAACAACGCATTCCTTGATTGCAATATTTGGCATACAACAATGCATCCTTCCCTTGAAACATTCTAAGCAATGAGGATCCTAAAGGGGGGAGGCAGGAAGAGTAGCAGAAGTAGAAGTAGGTCTACTACTGTATTTATTTCTCATGAAATGATGGTACATGGAATGATGACCCACTTCTCCCTTGGGATTCTAAGGTAATGGCCTTTTCGAGTGCTCATTGTCACCTACAATAACCCCTCATTCCCTTACAACATTCACAATTTCCAGAGACTGAGGATATTGAGTGACTTTAGGTTCTATGCATGCCATAGCAGGACCCATTCCTGTCTTCAACGCCTCCAGTTTTCCATACAGCTACACTTCAAAAACCTACTATTCAAAAATGAAAAAATGAAAAAACATGCCCATGGTTACAAACTTATTTCAGAAATCCAATGATATAATCTCTGCTATGGGCCGGAAGGGAAGGAAAGATTGGTATAGGGGAATAAGAACTCAATTTAGTGAGTGACGTTACCTTGGGTAGTTGCAGTCTTCCAGAGTAAGATTTTTTTGTGCTTTGTTAAAGTAAAATAAATAATGGAATCCTTCAAACTCTTATACTTAGGTCACATGAAAGAGCCCCTGCAAGATGTTCTGAACCAAGTTCCCAAATAGCATAAAAAAATAATAAGAATTACTCCATGCCCATTTGTTGAAGTGGTAGCGAGGAGATTGATTTTCTACTGATAGGATTGTTTTTCTAAGGAAGCCTCTATCCCTCAAGGCTATACCTCATGAAAAAAAGTTATTTTTGATGTGTTCTTTATCTATGTTATTATTGCAAAATCCTGGTTGGTTTTCAACCCTCCAAAAGTGTAATAAGGTCGCACACCTCCCTGTTGTTGAATCCAGAGAGGGAATGAGTTATTGCCATCGCCATGAGGAATGAGTTAGTGGCTTAATGAGTGAGTAGGTTAATCTTCTTCCTTCTACAACAACCTTGTAAAAAATACCCAATATATCTAGTTTCATCCTTACAAAAATTCCAATGAAACCACCTACACCTATTATAACCCTATTGAAATCCATTACCAATGATTGATTAAATTAATCTTACTGTTTAAGTTATTCTATGCAGTTGAAAGCCAATCCTTGATATAATAATAGTTGGGTATTTAAACATATTGAAATTTTCATTCCAAAACTCTTCGAAATTAACCTCAACATTACATAAAATCCTTGGATAACCTCACGCGGAATTTATCAGAACAACATGAAGTGACCCTAAATGAAGATTACCAATACATTTGAAATAATGACACTAGAATTGAAATGTAATAAATGAAGTCAACATTTGGGATGAACTTTACCTTAGGGTCGAGTAAGACAGATTCTGGATGGCCACTTGTTCTCCAATGCAACAATGACAATCAAAAGATACATTGAAAGCGGCATTTGAAACATAAATTAAAATTTTGGGATGTTGAAGCTCCCTCCAAATTAGTAAGTGTCTATATAGAAATTTAAAATGAAAAATAAATGTAAATGTGTTGAGGGAAGTTTTAAATGAAAAATAAATGTAAATTTTTAGAGAGATATTTAAAGGGAAAAATAAAGCAAACTTGTGATCACTAGAGAATATGGAGGGAAGGAAATAAAGAGGGATTTGTTATAGTTTCACCAATACCATATGTTAATAGTAAAAAAGGACCAATTTCCTATGTCCAAGTGTTTATTCCACATTGATACACGGATTTTCTCATTCTATGTATATTTATATATTGAATTCTTAAAAAATAAATTATATTAAAAATGTGGTGGTCATGATAGTCATTAAGAAGAACCTTATATATATATATATATTATTTTTTCTATTTATGACAAGGATACTAACTATGTTAATATGTGTTGTGGTTAATCATTTTAATAGCAACTTCTATGTTGTTTTTATAGTGATTGTATATGTGTTATTATTTCAGCATTATAGGTGGATTCATGGAACCTTTTAAGGGGGTCATTGAATCCATCTACCTAAATTTTAACATTGCAGATGAGGGTCTCTAAATTTTAACACTACAGATGGACTCAAAGATCCCTTAGTCTCTAAATTTAACACTGCATATGGATTCAAAGAAGGGGGCCTCTAAATGCATATGTAGTGTTAAAATTTAGAGACAAAAGAATATTTATAATTTTAACACTATAGATTGATTCAAAGACCCCTTTGTCTCTAAATTTTAACACTGCAGATGGATTCAAAGGCCCCTATAGTGAAATGTAACACTTTGGTATCAACATTGCAATTTTCCATTTCTGGAGTGACACAATTAAAAATTAATAACATAAATGACTAATTCATATACTTGTTGTACTTTTTATTTGGTCCTATTTTTATTCTTGGATTGTAATAGTCATTTATGTTAATCATTACTAATTTTATCACTTATTATCTAGTCATATATTTTAGTCCCAAACTAAATTAGTCATTTAAGTTAGCCATTTTTAGTTTAGTCACTAATTATCTAGTCATATATATTATATCACTAGACTAAATTAGTCATTTATGTTGGTCATTTTTAGTTCGGTCACTTAAAATTGCTCAAATTAGTAGTAATTCACTTGAAATAATTGCAGTGACTAACTTTTTTACTCAGCTAGTCATTAATTTCATCAATTTCTACTACTGAAAAAATGGTTTTGGTTGTTTCACATATGATACTCAAAAATCTTAAAAGACCTAATCGTCCTCACACTCTCAATTGTAACTGGGTCTTGCGAAGATATATTCTAGTGGGTACTCGGGCTAATGTCCTGAAAGAGCAGGCGACGCTTTCCAGTAGCTGAAGAATCGACCAAGGTAATGGAAAGAGGATCTAGTGCTACCTGCACCATCACCTATAGGCAAGGATTCCCTAGATTTCGCCACTAAATAACCATCATCCCACGTGAGCATTCGAGGCTTGAGATTCTTGGTATTTAGCTACCAGTACTAAGCACTCGATGGGTCAGATAGCCCTAAATAGTACTGCACACACTGGGCCTAAGCTTAAACCCCTCTGAATCGAGTCTTTATGGCGCTCGAGAATTATTTTCCATGGGAAGATAGGCGGGTTTAAAGCTCCCTAAACAATCAAATTCTATGTTTCAATAATGTAAATTGGCCATTATGGCTTATTGGATGTGTACCCCCAATGGTCCTAACCTGAACTATTAATTATCTTGTGGCCCATGTGGGGAGATTTAATGGGTTTAATTAATGGTTATTTTTAAGGACTCATACTTTTCTTATGGTGTGCCAATTTGTATGATGAAGTGTAAAATCAAAATGTTTATAGGATGTGGATATGGGATGATCCTTTGTGCTCCCCCCTAATTAAACTATTTTTTTGTTGTTCCTTTCAAAAATTAAATGATGTGCGGATAATAGGCCACTTACAATTTTTCCTATTTAGAATGGATGTTGCACTATAGGGAGATGGAAAACTTGTTGATTAGTGGTTATCATTGATGTCAACCCAAGGAGCACCAAGGGCTACCCTTATCTTGCATGGGAATTTTGACTTGAAAAATTACTTGATTCCGAGTCAAGGATCTTTGGGACGGATTCGACTTGTCAAGTTGTTTTTGTTGATATATCGCATGCCACGTAATTCTTCATGGTTTGAGAGATATTTGTGTTTGAAGTCAATAACCATAGTTAATGGGCTAAAACCGCATGGGGTTGTGGCATGACACTAATCATTGGTTGTGATAATTGAATAGTCAATAATTAATAATTTTTTAAGCTCCTAAAATCCCTCCAAAATTCACTTGATGAATACCCTTTCAACCTAAGTATTTATATACATTGTGATCCTCATATCCTCCTCATGTAAGGATTTCGCTACTAAAAAAAATTCATGATAGCATTTTTCCTATAATGTTTTTTCTGCGAAGTTTCAAATGCTGAAACAAAAAGCACAATTGGGTGAAATCCTGATGAAGCGTGTAGACGAATTTTAGATCTTGGTTCACTATATTTATGAATATATTAAATGTGGAAGATAGGGTTTTTTCAGGCTTTTGAATTTCATCTCAAAGAGGTGACCTTGGGAAAATCGTCATAACTCTCTCTTTGAGAAGTGGATTGGAATTTTGTAAAAAGTGGCAGATAGGGCACGGACAGTAGTTTTATGTATATAAATTTCAAAGCCGAAGGAGGAAACATTGATAAGTGGCATGCCATATAAGTTAACTCTACTGCACTAGTCCATAATTAGGTCATTCTGATAGATTGGGTATAACTTTGTCATGAAGAATCCAAATTGGTTAAGACTTATGGCATTATAAATAAGACTTAGAGGGATACTACAGGACTAAATATCAGATATTGGGGATCTGAAATCACAGAGACAAGTCAGATTCTATATCGTGCTCCTAGAAGGCAAGAAAAAGCTAGATCATGTGTTGTTAAGGGTTGCAAATGACCAAACTTTCTAGGGTAGAAAATAAAAGAAAGGTGCAACAAAATGATGCAACAGAGGTAAGCTCTAGGTAAGTATATTTTGTATATGCATGTTCATATATCTTAATTTCATTAGGTTCTTTGTATTCTAATTTTTTGTTTTTGTTTAGCACTGACATATGCTTTGTAGGATGAAATACGTTTTTCCATTATCATGTCATGGGTATCTCCTTGATGACATTTTGCAGGTATTATATATTCATCAAGATAAGACTCGATGCATGATCTAATGTTATATAGAGTGAGAAATAGTAGCATGACAAGAGCAACAATCAATGTGCAGAACAATAGCAGGAAGTTCACCACATGAAGTCTTCAAGTGGGAAGGACTGCATACAGTCATTGTAAAGGTATCATTGTATCGAGTCATTGTAAAATCATCACTGTAAAATTTTTGCAAGTGTATATCTACCAAGAGTTGAAGAGGCAGTGTTAGAAGGTCTAGGATCATCATTAGGTGGTTGTGTCATAGTTAGGGTTATGGTCTATTGTGTCTTCTTCTTCTGCATCATTCTATATCATTGTAAAGTGGACCATTTTCCATGGTATGGGAGTCCATTCTTCTTTTATTATTCTATAGGGGAGTAAGCTAGTTCTAGGCTGGCGCATGAAGTCATGAACAGGTTCAAGCCTGTGAAAAATTCAGGGTGGTAGGGTGGTGCTAGGGTGAGTTGTAGCTCATTGGGTGTTGAGGCATCCATTCATTTGACTACTGAAGAATCTCGGGCATTGGAGCGTCCATCCAGTGAGAGCTGGAGAAGAATTATTTTCTAGATTCTAGGAAGTGGGAGCTTTATTTTCAGTTGGAGTTGAAGATTAAAGAATTATTAGAGAATCATTTAGGTGGTTTTTGTCCCGGAGAGGGTTTCCACCTTAAAAACTATGTGCATTTTGTTCCTTTTGTTTACTGCTATAATTTATACAAACACTGATAATAATTGAAGATTAACTAATGGTATGAAAGATTAATAATAATTCTAATTGAAAGGGACAATGATTCACCCCCCCCTTAGTATTTCCAACATTTGGTATCAGATCTTGGTTCCTCCAATAGCAGGTTAATAGCTGGAAGGAGGTCATGGAGCATAGCAAGGATGGTGTAAGTATGCTCAATGAAAATAATTATGCACTCTCGAATGGAATAATGGAGGTCTATCTCTTGGCACAAGGTTACAGGGTATGGGACACTATTCCAAATGGATTTACACCAACCACAAATGAAAAAGGTAAGACGAATTTGGAAAATGATGCAAAAGAAAAGATATTATTATCAGTGGACTTATTGAATCTGCTTATCATAAGGTGTTGGGTTGTAAAAACACCAAAAATGTATGGGACAAGCTCAAGAATATATATATGCAGGTGAATCAAATGTCAAAGAAGTAAAGCTTCAAATCTACAAAGAAAAATTTGAGCAACTCATAATGAAAGAAGATGACAACACGGCTGCATAATTCCAACACGTTGATGAAATAACCAACACTCTAGAAGGATTGGGAGAGCTTGTTGACGAGAAGACTATTATATGAAATATTCTTAAAATGTTACCAGGAAGATTCAACCCAAAGGTATCAGTCTTAGAATACAGTGAAAATCTGGACAAACTCAGCAAAGAGGAATTACATGGAGTTCTCATAGCATATGAAATGACACTTGATCAAGAAGAGGGTACTTCACATCTAGAAATTGCATTCACTGAATCTAAGAAAACCAGTAAGGACAAACAACCTTCAAAGGAAAAGACCTGCACCTGTAAGTGTGAAGAAAAGGAAGATGATGAAGGAGTTCTTTCAGATGAAGAATATTCTTACTTTACGAGAAAACTAAAAATTGGTAAGGGAAAATTCAAAGGTAAACTTCCATTGATATGTTTCGGCTGTGGTGAGGTTTGTCGTTTCGCGGCAAAATTTCCGAACTAAAGTGATGGAAACTCAAAAGGAAAGAAAGGCTTTAAGAAATTTAACAAGAAAGGCAAGAAGAAAGGATTGAAAATGAACTTTCTCTCTAAATAAGATAGCTCGTCATCCGATGACGAAGGTGACAATGAAGAAGAAGCAATGCAAGGGTATTATTTATGGCCAAGCACAATAAACAAGAGGCATCAAACAACGAAGAAGAAGGGTTGACCATAGAAGAATTTTCTAAGGAGGAAATCAAGATTTTAAAAGAGCTCAAGGCTGAGAAGATCCGTTTCAATACTCTTGAAGAACAAGTTCAAGGTCTCAAAATTGAAGTTGAAGAACAAAAAGGTATTGAAGAGTCACTTCAAAATAAGTTGGAAGAAAGCAACCAAGAAAAAGAAGCATTAGAAGTCGAACTAGTCTTGTTGTGTAAGGAAGTGAAGAAGGGAATTAAAATTGTCCAAAACTTTTCGAACAGCTCAAGGGCATTGGAGGAACTCATCAAAAATCAATGATCATATGATGATGGAACTGGCCTTGTTTACAAATAAGAAGAAGCATGATATTCTAAAACAAAATACAGTGAACCTATGAGATGTGACAGGAATTTAGACTTCATTGGACAAGATTCGCAAGAAAAACCTTGTAAGATAATTCCCCGACGAATATTTCCATCTAGGTACCAACATATTTTTCATGGCTATTGTTATTCATGTGGAAAATTTGGTCATAAAGCTGTAGAATGTCACATGTACCCTAGGAACCAATACAATTCCAGGAAATTTGTCAAATATGAACCTCCCAAGGCTCAACGAAACATCAATAGGTTTGAACATTTAAGAAATAATATTGAATGTTACAAATGTCGAAAATTTGGACACATAGCCAGAGAATGTAGACTTGAAAATCCTCCAGAAAAACCTTCGAAGCCACAGAACGAACGAACATGGAAGAAGAAGAAGACTGGTAATTGTGCTCTCACTCTCAAGGCTCAAAACAACAAAGATGTGTGGTATGTTGGTAGCAGTTGCTCAACGCATATGATTTGTATCTCTAAAAGAGAAGAATGATGGAATTGTGTCCTTTGGAAATGATGGATCTTCAAATGTTATAGGATCAGGTACCATCACTCTCAGAAGAAAATATGCTCTAGCTGAGAATGTTCTATTAGTTGAAAACATGAATCACAATCTGCTCAATGTTGGAAAAAAGTGTGATCAAGGACACACAATGTCATTCAACTCCACAAAATGTGAAATCATGAAAGACGGGTATGGTATAATTGTGGCTTCAACAAGTCGAGTTCCAAACGACATATATGTTCTGGATGAAGCATCTAAAGCATGTATACTAGCCAAAGACTATGAAAGTTTTTTATGGCACAAACAAATGGGTCACATAAACTTTGACAATCTTGTCAAGATAAGAAAAAAGGAAGCAATACGAGAAAAGATGAAAATATCAAAACCTTCCAACACACTATGTGAAGCCTGCCAGCATTTCAAGAAGAGAAAAGTCGAATTTAAAACAAAATAACACTTTGCATCACATCCATTGGAATTGATACATATCGATCTATGTGGTCCTGTGAGAACAAAAGGCTTAGATGGAGAATTATATTCCATGTTAATGATAGATGACTAGACTGGGATGACAATCATTAGTTTCCTAAAGAAATAATCTGAAGCATTTGAGTGCTTTAAGATCTACAAGGATTTGGTTGAAAATGAAACTGATTTGAAAATAAATTGTCTAAGATCAGATAATGACGTAGAATTCACTTCCAAATTATTTCAGCAATACTGTGACAAAAATGGAATAAAAATAAAATTTTCAATAGCACGAACACCTCAGCAAAATGGAGTTGCCAAAAGAATGAAGAAAATCATACAGGAAATGGGTAGAACAATGCTGAAGGACTCAAAATTGGATGAAATATTTTGGGTTCAAGCAATTGATACGAGAGTCTTCATTATCAACTCAAGTCTTCTCATAAATAATTGCAACAAGACCCTGTATGAATTATGGAAAGGAAAACTGGCTAATGTAAAATATTTCAGAATCTTTGAAAGAAAATGTTATATCAAAAGAGAAGATCAAAATTTGGGTATGTTTTAATCATGTGTTGATGAAGGTATCTTTTTTGGTTACTCATGCAAAAGAAAGGCCTATAAATGCTATAATCTAAGATGAAAACAGATTGTGGAGAGCATAAATGGTACATTTGAGGAAGATGGTGTTCTAACAAATAATGATGAGGATCTAGAATCTTTGAAACTTGAGACAAAGGTTGAAAAAAGACGCAGAGAAAATTCTAGAGCGAGAATCAACTGTCAACTAGGAAGAAGTAAATAATCATCATCAAGGTATACAGGAAAAGAAACAAGAAACTCCTCCAAAGAGAACAAAATAATGGATTCAAAAGAAACATCCATGAAATAAAATTATTGGTGACATAAATTAAGGTCGACAACTTCGTTCATCAGAACAAGCTCACATTGTGCAACCTTTGAACCGAATACTTTTTAGGAAGCCAACCAGAATGAACATTGGGTAGCAACTATGAATGAAGAATTGGATCAAATAGAGAATACTAACACCTAGAAATTATTTCCACAAGAAAAAGATAAAAATTTCATTGGGACTAAATGGGTGTTCATGAACAAATTGAATGAAGATGGACAGGTTACCAGAAACAAAGAGATATTAGTTTGCAAAGGCTATCCACAGGTGGAAGGAATTGATTTCGACGAAAGATTTGCTCCAGTTGCTAGAATGGAAGCCATGTGGATGTTTCTCACCTATTCATGTTCAAGAAAAATCAAAGTCTACCAAATGGATGTTAAGTCAACATTTTTGAATTGGAAATTAGAAGAAAAAGTTTACATTGAGCAACTTGAAGGTTTTCTACTATCTGAAAAATAAGACTTTGTTTGCAGGTTAAAGAAGTCTCTATATGGTCTCAAGTAGGCTCCCAGAGCATCGTATGCTCATCTTGATGGATATCTATGTCAACAAGGGTTCAGGAAAAATATAATTTAACAATCATTGAGGTATATGTGGATGATATAATCTTTGGTAGCAATGATGATCGACTAAGTAATAAATTTGCTACAAAGATGCAAAGTGAGTTCGAGATGTGTTTACTTGGTGAGCTGACATACTTCTTTAGGCTTCAAATAACATAGTAAGAGAAAGGAATATTTATATGTCAAGCCATGTACATCAAGGAAATGCTCAAGAAATTCAAAATGTAAGATTGCAAACCCATTCTTACTCCAATGGTAATAGGTTGCAAATTGAGCATAGAAAACTCATCTAAGGATGTGGATCAGAGGTTGTACATATCTATGATTGGTAGTCTTCTATATGTAACAACCTACCAACCAGATGTTATGAAAGTATTTGGACAAGTAGCAAGATTCCAAGCAGCACCAAAAGAAGCACATATTATTTTCGTCAAAAGAATTCTTCAATATCTAAAGGGTACACCAGAATATCGCTTGTGGTATCCCAAGTGTAACAATCTCATTATTCAAGCCTTTACAGATGCCGACTGGGCATGAAATGCTGATTATCGTAAGAGTACTAGTGGAGCAACATTCTATCTAGGTGGTTTTCTCGTATCATGGTTGAACAAAAAGTAAACCTCAATCTCGTTATCTAAAGTAGAAGCAAAATACATTGGAGCGGTATCTTGTTGTACTCAAGTCCTTTGGATGAAAAAAAATTTGAAAGATCATCAAGTACAATTTAGTGATACTATTCCCATATTTTATGATAACACCAGTGCCATCAGCATCTCCAAGAATCATGTCATGCATTAAAAAAAAAACCCATTTCGATCAAAAATCATTTTTCTAGAGAACAAGTCGCTGAAAATAATATAAAACCCGAATATGTTGGTACAAAAGAATAAATTGATGATATATTCACTAAACCTTCACCTCATGAAGCATTTGAATATCTTCAACAGAAGCTTGGGATTCTCCCAAGTTATCATTATATTTTACTTATTCAGAAAATAAAGGGGGAGTGGAAGTGTGTACAGGTCTATAGGATGGTTGTGTTTCAGGGGAGGTTACCCTTTGCCATTGACGTCAAAGGGGGAGAGAATGTTGTAGGAAGATGTGTCTTGATCATAGGGGGGAATACTTGTGTTTCCATCAATGCTAAAGGGGGAGATTGTTGATAAGTGGTTGTCATTGATGTCAACCCAAGCAGCACCAGGAGCCACCCTAATATTGCAGTGGAATTTTGACTTGAAAACTTACTCTATTCCGAGTCAAGTATTTTTGGGATGGTTTCTAATTTTGAAGATTTTTCCATTGATATATGGCACGCCACATAATTCTTCATGGTTTGAGAGATATTCGTGTTTGAAGTTAGTAACCCTAGTTAGTGGGATAAAACCGCATGGGGTTGTGGCATGACACTAATCATTGGTTGTGATCATTGAATAGTCAGTAATTAATAATTTTTTAAGCTCCTAAAATCCATCCAACATTCACTTTTTGAAGACCCTCCCACCCTCAGAATTTATATAAATTGTGATCCTCATATCCTCCTCATGTAAGGATTTTACTACTAAAAATAGGCCATCGTGGAATTTTCTCTATAACCTGTGTTCTGCGAAGATTCAGATGCTAAAAAAAAAAACCCACTTGGATGAAATCCTTATGATGCTCGTGTCCTAATTTCAGATCTTGGTTCGTTATATTTACAAAGATATGATTTGTGGAAAGTAGGGTTTTTGCAGGCTTCAAAATTTGATCTCAAAGATGTGACCTTGGGAAAATTGTCATAACTCTCTCTCTAAGAAGCATATTGGAATTATTTTAAAAGTGGTAGACAGTACACGGAATGCAGTTTTTTTGTATCAATTTCAGAGCCAAAGGAGGAAACAATGGTATGTGGCACACCGTACAATTTTACTCTACTGAACTAGTACATAATTAGATCATTGTGAGAGATTGGGCATAACTTTGTCTTGAAGAATCAAAATTGAGTCAGACCTATGGCATTGGAAAGAATAATCATAGGGCTACTACAAAAGTGAATATGAAATATTGGGGATATGAAATCACAAAGATATGTCATATTCAATATCGAGATCCTAGAAGGCAAGAAAAAACTAGATCATGTGCTGTCAAGGGCTGCAAAGGACCAAACTTTCTAGGGTAGCAAAGAAAAGCAAGGTGCAACAAAATGATGTAGTAGAGGTAATCTCTAGGTAATTATCTTCTGTATATGCATGCTCATCTCTTAATTGAATTAGGTTCTTTTTATTCTAATTTGTTGTTTTTGTTTAGCACTGACATATGATTTGCAAGATGAGGTAAGTTTTTCCATTATCATGTCATGGGTATTTCCTTGAAGACATTTTGTAGGTATTATATATTCATCAAGATAATACTGAACACATGATCTAATGTTCTAAAGAGTGAGAAAGGGTAGCATGACAAGAGCAACATTCAAGGTGCAGAACAACAGCAAGAAGTTCACCACATGAAGTCTTCAAGTGGGCAGCAATGCATATAGCCATTTTAAAGGTTTCACTGTACTGAGTCATTGTAAAAGCATCATTGTAAAAGTTGTATAAGTGTCTATCTGCCAAGGGTTGAAGAGGCAGTGTCGGGAGGTCTAGGATCATCATTAGGTGGTTGTGTCGTAGTTGGGCTTATGGTCTAGTGTGTCTTCTTCGTATACATCATTCTATATCATTGTAAAGTGGACCATTTTCTGTGGTACGTGACTTTATTCTTCTTTTATTCCTCTGTAGGGTGGTAGGGTGGTGCTAGGCTGCTACTTGAAGTCACCAACAAGTTCAAGCCAGTGAAAACATTAGGGTGGTAGGGTGGTGCCTGGGTGAGTTGTAGCTCATTGGGTGTTGGGGCATCCATTTAGTTGAAAACTGAAGAATATCGGGTGTTGGAACTTCCATCCAGTGAGAGCTAGAGAAGAATGATTTTGTAGATTCTAAGAAGTTGGAGATTTATTTTCAATTTGATTTGAAGATTAAAGAATTATTAGAAAAGAATTCAAGTGGTTTTTATCCTGGAGGAGGTTTCCACATTAAAAAATGTGTGCATTTGTTTTCCTTTTGTTTACTTCTATCATTTTACAAACGCTGATAATAATTGAAGATTAAATAATGCTCTAAAAGATTAATAATAATACTAATTGAAAGGAATACTAATTCACCTCTGCTCTCAGTATTTCCAACAAAACTATCAAAAGAGAACGTTCATATGCATGCCTAGTGTCACCAAGAGTTGCAAGGGAAACAAAGATTACTTGCCTTCTTAGGTAATTTTATCCTAGTCCCGAATCATAATGCCAAATTTAAACTAAAATTTATGCAAAAATTTGAAAAAATTGGAAACTAGCTAAGCACGCATGGATATGGACTACTTACTTCTTGCTAATTACCTAAGTGTTTGGTGTCTATTATCACTAACAAGTTCATTTATATAGCATGGGCAAATTTTAAACCACCTACTTGTCTCCTAATTAAACTATGTGAATTTGTGATAATAAACAATAAAATTAGAACTATGCAATAACTAAGCTAAGGTTCAACTAAAAACATGTTCTAACAATAAAGGGACACCATAACACAGTGTTTCTAGATTTATTCTGGGCTTCTAGTCACTTTACACTTGATAAAATGGAGAAACTTAGTGAAAAAATGGCTCATTGGTTTACGTGCAGATTATTTCTACATAGGCACATGACTCGGTGCGTCTGTCTGAGCTGAACATGCATGAACTTGCATGCTTGTCTCAGCTGAATGTGCATGGTTTTCCTGCACATGGAAATTCTGCTTCTCGTGAACTAAATCTCTTCACAAAATGAGAGAAGTTGAGGAAGAGGAGAGCTATTCCAACAGCAATCCTAAGCAAAAAAGAGGTTATGCAAAACCACAACCACTTAGCTTAAGAGGAAAAATAAGTGGATTCGCTAATCCTATGTTGGTGTGTTTGGTACACGAGTGTCCGAAAAACACTAGCGATCGATAGGAGTGATTTCTAGCCTAGAAGTTATGTCGCAGGGAAAAATTGGTTGTGAGATGGTTAGTGAAGCATCATAACACATAGAAAACTAGTTATAAAACATAACATACTACAAAAAGAGGAGGAAACAAGAAACAACAAATACACATATAACACAAGCTCAATATCGAGTAAACAAACTAATAATACCAACAGACAACAAATCCCATTTTATTAGGAATTGGTGGTAAAAAAGAGGTAGAACATTAAAATACTCGCAGTGAGTCGTTAGAGATATGGAGCTCTATTACTCAAAGCAAGGAGGGCTCTCCCCTTAAGTTTTTTGCAAGCCTCTCTCTTCTCCTTGAATGAGTGATCAAATAACGGACAACTGATGAACTTCTCCTTTGGGATTGAGATGTTGGATGGCCAAAAAATGAATCCCTTCACTCCTTTGTTGCTTGTACAACACACTACTGGTTTTCTCATGGGAAATTTGGCTAGCATAACAATCTGTTATAAATTTTTCTTCTCATGGTGGTCTTTTATATGAAAAATTCAAATCTTCTTCCCTCGGTAAAATTGTGGATAGTAACCCAAGGGTGGTGGTTGATTCCATTGTGTGCTCACTTGAGGTCTCAAGGTGGCTCTAGGCAGCTATTCTTGGGTGGCCTCAAGTGGAGAATATTCTTCCTGAAGTGTGCAAAGTGGTCCCAGACAATGACCATCCGCTATACCCAGGACCGCACGGCTTATTGAAGGAAATCCATGGAGATGTACACT
Source organism: Pinus albicaulis (assembly GCA_034641835.2). Classification (NCBI taxonomy): domain Eukaryota; kingdom Viridiplantae; phylum Streptophyta; class Pinopsida; order Pinales; family Pinaceae; genus Pinus; species Pinus albicaulis. Next base: position 1,086,220,150 of record CM076577.1, on the reverse strand, counting down.
GCTATTGAAGAAAAGGGCGCACAAAATGCATTGTGCCAGTGTCTTCTATGCACAATTTGATAAATTTTCTTTTTTACCTTAGAGAAAGTTAAATTTTTTAGATTCTATAATTTTTTTCCACCCTGTAAATCCTTTTTCTTGACATTTCATGATGTGCTTTGCTTGTCCAATTTTCATGTGATAACAATATTTAGCAAATGGCCAACACATTGTTTAAATTTTTTTATCCAAAGTCTCATAATATTTTGAGGGGCATGGGTTCAAAACTAGAGGGGTAGAGTATGTATGCCTTCGTAGACTTAGTACTGAAATCGTTGTGTGGAGGTGGGTACCTTGTCCCACAAACAAGGGAGTCTCATACACCAATTTGTTTGGTGTCTGGACTGGTCATGACCTTAAAATTGGATAATAATAATAATAATATATTGAATGCTAGAATAAATCCATACATATTTACCATTATTGTAAAAGAATATAAAATATGAATAATTAAAATATAAAATATAAATAATTAAAGTATATTTTTTCTAAATTAATGTATAATTAATATGTTTTTTCCATTAGAATCATGAATAGTAATGTATTACTTTTTTTTCATATTTTAAATTATAAAGGTTTATTATTTTATTATACATTTTATATTAAATAATAAGAAAATATTATATTTATTTTGTATAATAATTTATCAATTTTGAGATGTTCAACATTTGGAGTGGACATTTTAGTCATTTTCATAGACTACTTTGAAACTATGAGCCTTAACTCTTGCCATCTAAAACTAAAAGGTTGATATTGATTTATCACGAATACTTTCGTAGTTTTGCATCATGGACATTCCTCCATCTCAATCTTCAACCACTTCAATATTGTCTCCTCATACTCAATTTACGATAAAACTAAAAAATGATTTGTCTCTTACCTTCATTGATGTTCTTGTATCTCTTCTATTCTTTCCCATGAAATCTACTAGAAAAATACCCACATTGACTAATACCTCCATGTATGCTCACAATATCATACAATGCAAAAAAAAATTGGCTCTGAACACTCTCTTCACTATAGCCATTCAAATATATTATCCTCAATTCTTAACAAAAGAAAAACTACCATTTAATAAAGGCTTAAAAAACCAATGGGTACTCCATTTAACATATCAAGAAAGTGTTGGGGTGTGTTGCATTAAAGAGTTCATCAAGACCTCATTAGGGTATTATTTAGGCATTTATTTGACCCCCTTCCACAATAATTAGGATAACATATAAACAATTTCTTTCACTACTATATATTCCCTACCAATTGGGATCTTAAATTGTTTTTGACAATTTTTAGTTTTAGGAATTATAATTTTAGTCAGGGTTGAAAACTATGATGACACGTGTTAGTGACTTGACACTGACTAAGATTTAACATGGATATTTCCACTCCATATATACATTTCCTTATTCTTGAGGTCTAATATAATTTTTCTCTTATTTTTGGATATAACTTACCTAACCACCTTGTCCACTCATCTTCCTGTCTTATCTCTCGATTTTTAGTCTATTGTTTTATTTTGCATGTGTAGTTATTTTATATAAGGGTTATTACATCAGTTTTAATTGAATTTAAATTCCATTGTTTTTTGGCCTTATCATTAGATATTTTATAATTTATGTTAATCCATTGCATTTTTTACTTACTAGCTATTCTAGGAATGCAAACTAGTTAAACTCCAACTCACTTCAAATTGCTTTTACCTCTTGGATAGGTTGTTTATTCTATTTATTTAATAATGATATCATATCAATATTTGATGTGTATTTTAAATTATCTCTTTCGTTACTTAGTCAAATTCTTAGTAATTTGATCTTATCTTCTCTCTTGTTATCGTGTAGCTAGTTTAGTACCATTTCACACTTATATCTTGTGCTTGTGTTTAAAAGATAACATGAAGAAATATGTTCAACTTTACATAAAAATATAAACTAGTTAAACTCCAACTCACTTCAAATTTATTTTATCTCTTGGATAGGATGTTTATTATATTTATTTAATAATGATATCGTATCAATATTTTATGGGTATTTCAAATTATCTCTTTCATAACTTAGTCAAATTCCTAGTAATTTTATTTTGTCTTCTCTCTTGTTATCTTGTAGCTAGTTTAGTACCATTTCACACATAGATCTTGTGCTTGTGTTTAAAAGATAACATGAAGAAATATGTTCAGCTTTCCATCAAAATATAAACATCCTTTTTCCTACTTACATCAAGCTCATATCTTTCTATTGTATATCAAAGGTACCATCAACCATATATCAAAATTTTGGGCTAAAAGGAATATTAAAACACAATTTAAGCTTTTTAGAACTAAACAATAATTATTTGAAAGTGCTAAGGATAAATTTGATCCAATGTCTGGTCTCAGATTAAGGAACATATAGTTAATATGACCCACAATTGCATCTCTAAATCGAAGACCACTGAGAGCTCTTCTAAATCCAAGCACCAAATTTTCTTTGATGAAAACAATTTTTTTTTCTAAATACTATTCTACACATTTTGCATCATTTGAGAAAACTTCAAAATTTAAAAACATCCCATAACATTAACAGAGAAATTATCTCCTTATTCAATATTTAAATCATTTTATCTCCTTGATTTTCGTTCAACTCTATTTCCACATACTCTTACCATGCATACCTCCCCAAATATATTTGAGTTTTACTAACTTTTCTTATTCCTCCTACCGTATTTTCATATCTCTCTTGTAGATTCATAATCCTTCTTTTGCTGATTCCTCACATGAGCTTTGTTATCCAATCATTTTTTACCTTATAGCTTTTCATTGATTAATAATTAATATTTCATTTTTTTTTCATGATTTGGCTTCCTTTGTTGCTTAGTATTAATTAGTAATAATTAATATTTTATATTTTTTGGTTTTCTTTCCCTTCCCTCTAGGAAGTAGTACACTCAAAGATAATCCTCTCCCTCACTTATTTTTCACCTCTTTGCATGCTTTCAAACATTTTGTTGTTTAGACATCAAGATTCAATACTATGTGATAATGTGATATTCTATGGAAAATATAAAAAAAAAACAAATAAATAACACCACATTTTTTAATCATTTTAAGTTAATATATATAATGATAATATTCACACTCAAACATTATTAATTTTTAAGTAATATATATTTAATTTGAATAATAAATAATATTCATTTTAATATTTATACTTTATTTTCTAACTATATTTTTATATTTTTATTAAATTGTAAATTTAAAATAATTTATTTTCCAAATTATAAATGTGTTATTTAAATAAAAAATTCTTAAAAGGGACAGAAAATCACTAAAATAGTAATATGACACTTTATTAAATATACAATTCTTTAAAGAGACACAAATCCCTAAAATATTAATATTCGACTTTATTAATCTAAGATAAGATAATAAATTTATGGGTTTTTCCAGGTGTGGTAGTGTTTTCAGCCTAGCCTTGCCATTTCTAGATAACCATGATGTTTTGGAGTTTTCATGTTTTGGTTTAGCTAGCTTACCGGATGGATTCGAAGTTGAGTGGGGTGCATATCTGAATTGATATAACATATGAAATAGTAACCCCTCAACTAAACTGTGTGTTGAGTTAAAGTCGGATAGTCTGTTGCCTTGGTAAGCCTTGGAATCCTCAACTGGTGAATGGCAGGATATACGGTAAAGCGTAGAGGTGGTTTGCTCTCCATCAGACGTAGGAATCTCGGGTTTGGGATATACGATAAAGCCTGAGAGACTAGGAGACAGGAAAATTTCTCATGGTTTAGGTGGAAGGAATCTGGTGATATTCATGCTTGTGTTTGCCTAGTGATCGGGCTAGATCATGATAAAGCCAGTTATGACATGTTTATTGTGTTGACCTAGTGATCCAGGATGGATCACAGTAAATATTGATTTCTATTGATGAGGATGAGGTGGTTTAGCCTCGGCATGACCTAGTTGGTTTTTAGGTTTGAGTCCCACATTCTTGCTTGGAATTTGGAATGAGGGTGATTGGCTGAAGAGAGATTTGGCTCAGCCAATCTATGGTCAGGTGGAACATGGAAGTTCCATCTCCAGTTGGTTTTTATACTCATTAATGATAAGTTCATTCCTTTGGTATTTGGTATGAAAATGTAATGGTTATTATGTGGATTCTATTGTTGTTATAACCATGGTATTTTTTATTTTATTATGTTTGTTATAAGCATGTATTTTATCTATGATGATGTATGACTCTATCCATGTTTTTACTTGTAAATGAATTCAAAATGTATCTATGGTCAAATATATTGTATTGCATCTTATGATGTAAGGGAGAAATTCTTCTTAGAAATTCTCAGATAATTATGAGACCCCTATGTTTAAATATTTTGTTTACACCTCTAGATGCATTGTTTGTTACATGTTTGATGAAATGCATGTCATGGCTAGGAAGGGTATGGATGAGTTCTTGATGATGTGATTGATTCTATAACTTTGTTTTAAAATTATTTATCCTCTCCTAAAGTTTCATGAAGTTATAGGCAGTGGCCTGAGCTTTCGTGCTAAAAAGGTGGCACAAATCACAAAGTTGCAGGCACATAACTGACTTTTTGGGGCCCTGGCCGAGACCTTGCCTTGGCATGCTCGCGTCTATAGGCTTCTAGCCACTCCCTTTCCCTTACATGCCTGTGGCTAAGGCTCAAAAGGGTGAAAAATCAGTTCCCCCTGAAGGTTCAGGGGTCTCGGAGGTTAGGTTACCTCCTAGAGGTGTTGTTGATGTTGTGTAAGGTCTATTTGTCAAGTTTCCATTGGTTCCACTTCCTTAAGGTTATCTAGGAGGTTTGATCACAAATTAATAGCCTCTCGTCGCATGTTTACCATAGTTGCTATGTTACTTGGGTATATGTGGGAAGAGGGTGTTACACCTTGTGCTAAGGGCTATGAATTTGGAGATTGCGTGAGATTGTGTTTTTTTTATTATGGTTTCCTTAGGAGCTAAGAAAAGTGCTTAACATCATTGTGAGAAGTTTGTAACCAATCCATATTAACGATTTGGGGATTTTATTAAGATCACAAGAAAATTCAAGTGGATGTAATCAATATCACTATTTCTTAGGGTTAACTGGATTTTCATTACGTGGTTATGAAAGTCTCAACTATCAATCAATTATAGTATGAGGTGTAAATTTTGTTCTTTGGTAAGTTAATTTTGTAACCTATATATATATATATATATATATATATATATATATGAACATTTTTTTTTAATATAACTATATACCACCTAATATAATTGACGCAATCCAAGTATAAACATACATATAAATACACAATTCTCATTCTAATTACAAAAAAGTAATTATAATTTTATTTATATTCCTTAATATTGATAATATTATTAAATACTACTATAATTATAAATACCTACAACCTTATTTTATTTTCTATAAATTATTAATACTATTTATGAATTATTAAGTAATAAACACATTAAAATATAATTTCATAACAAGGTTACATTGAATTTGGTTCCATTTTATCTCTACAAATATTATTCTAAACAAAAATATTATAATATTGTATTTATCAAATGTCGAACAAATTGTTTAAAATTTGTTAATCCAAAGTCATATAATCTTCTGAAGGGCACAAGTTCAAAAATAGATGGGGGTAGAGTATGTGTGTCTTCGTAGACTTAGTAGTCAAATCGTTGTGAAGAGGTGGGTCACTTGTCCCACAAACAAGGGGGTCTCATACACCAATTTGGTGTCTTCCTTGGTCAGGACCTTAAAATTGGATAATAATAACAACAACAACAACAAAAACAACAACAACAACAACAATAATAATAATAATATATTGTATGCTAGAATAAATCCATACATCTTTACCATTATTGTAAAAGAATATAAAATATAAATAATTAAAATATAAAATATAAATAATTAAAGTATATATTTTTAAAATTAATGTAAAATTAATATGTTTTCTCCATTAGAATCATGAATAGTAATGTATTGATTATTTAGATCATATTTTAAATTATAAAGCTTGATTATTTTATTATAAATTTTATATTAAATAATAAAAAATACTATATATATTCTATATGATAATTTATCAATATTTGAGATGTTCAACATTTGGAGTGGGCATTTCAGTCATTTTCATAGATTGCTTTGAAACTATGAGTCTTAACTCTTGGCATCTCAAACTAAAAGGTTGATACTAATTTATCAAGAATAATTTCATAGTTTGGCGTCATGGACATTCCTCCTTCGTCTCAATCTTCAACCACTTCAATATCGACTCCTCTCATACTCAATTTACAGTAAAACTAAAAAACGATTTGTCTCTTACCTTCATTGATGTTCTTGTATCTCTTCTTTTCTTACCCTCGAAATGTACTAGAAAAATACCCACTTTGACTAATACCTCCATGTATGCTCCCATTATCATACAATGCAAAAAAAAATTGGCTCTTAACACTCTCTTCACTATAGCCATTCAAATATATTATCCTCAATTCTTAACCAAAGAAAAAATGCCATTTAATAAAGGCTAAAAAAGTAATAGGTACTCCATTTCACATATCAAGAAATTGTTGGGGTGTGTTTCATTAAAGAGTTCATCAAGACCTCATTAGGACCTCATTTAGGCATTGATTTGACCCTCTTCCACACATAATTAGGGGAACATATGGACAATTTCTTTCACAACTATATCTTCCCTACCAGTTGGGGTCTTAACGTGTTTTTGACCATTTTTATTTGTAGTAATTATAATTTTAGTAGGGGTTGAAACTGAGGACGACATGTGTTAGTGACCTGACACTGAATAATATATAACATGGATATTTCCACTCCATATAAAAATTTTCTTATTCTCGAGGTCTAATACAATTTTTCTCTTATTTTTGGAGATAGCCTACCTAACAACCTTGTCCACTCATCTACCAACCTTATCTTTGGATTTTTAGTGTAATTTTTTGATTCTGCATGTGTTTTTATTTTATATAAGGGTTACTATATAAGTTTTAATTGAATTTAAGTTCCACTTTTTTTTTGCCTTATCATTAGATATTTTATAATTTAGGTTAATCCATTGCATTTATTACTTACAAGCTATTCTGGGAATGCAAACTACTTAAACTTCAACTTACTTCGAATTTGTTTTATCTCTTGGATAAGCTGTTTATTTTATTTATTTAATAATGATAGCATATCAATATTTGATGAGTATTTCAAATTCTCTCTTTCTTTACTTATTCAAATTCCTAGTAATTTTCTTTTGTCTTCTCTCTTGTTATATTGTAGCTAGTTTAGTACCATTTCACACATATATATTGTGCTTGTGTTTAAAAGATAACATGAATAAATATGTTTAGCTTTCCATCGAAATATAAACATCCTTTTTCCTACTTACGTCAAGCTCATATATTTCTATTGTATATCAAAGGTACCATCAACCATATCTCAAACTTTTGGGCTAAAAAGAATATTGAAACACAATTTAATCTTTTTAGGACTAAGCAATAATTATTTAAAAGTGCTAAGAATAAATTTGATCCAATATCTGGTCTCATAATAGGGAGCATATAGTTAATATGACCTACAATTGCATCTCTAAATAAAAGATCACTGAGAGCTCTTCTGAATCTAAGCACCAAATTTTCTTTGATGAAAATAATTTTTATTTTATTTTTATTTTTTTCTACACATCTTACATCATTTCTGAAACCTTCAAAATTTAAAAACATCCCATAACATTAACAAAGAAAATATATCCTTATTCAATGTGTAAATAATTTTATCTACTCGATTTTTGTTCAGCTCTATTGCCACATACTCTTCCCATGCATACCTCTGCAAATATATTTGAGGTTTACTCACTTTTCATAGATGGCCTAAATCAATATTAACTCTGGATCTAAACTAATTATTTAATAAAATTACTTTTAAATGTTTATAACCATTATTCTTTTAAAATTTTACTTAATAAAATGTATCTAAATTTTCATACATCCAAATATACATATTTTTTCTTGTTCTATATTATTTTTGTTACAACTATTTTATTATTCCAAAAATACATGGTTTTTTTTGTTATATATTATTTATGTTACAAATATTTTAGAATTCATGAGTATTATTTCTTAATATATAAAAAAATAAATTAATAATGAAATTTTTTAAAATATGTGATTTTTTTAAATTTCCAAATTATTTCGGACGACATGATTTATCTTGAGCAAAAATGATGAATATTCATAATTATATTTCTTAAATAACACTAAATTTACCTTTAAAGGGGTAGGTAAAAAATATTTGTATCAAAGTCAAGGATACAAATGAAACGAGACATGGTAAAGAGAAGCTTCCAACCTTACAACAAGCCCTAAAAAGGCATAATGTTGTATGTATGAAATCCATTTTCCCTGATACACATGAGAAGTGCAATGAATTTGAAAAATGTCACAAAGCTTATCGCATGTTCCATTCATTTATATCTGAAGTATATGGAAGAAGAAAAGCAGGGCAATGGATACTTATCAAGAATGTAAGGTTCTTTAGAACGAAATGACGTTGACAAGGCTATGGAGGACCAAATAACATAATTAAAAACGGAAGAGGACTCTTCAGAAAATGGGTTACTTAGGGAATTTTGAACCCAGATGACTACATTATCTTACTGATTCAAGCAAGTGCTCAAAAAGAGATAGAAAATAGTGATATAGAGACAATTTATTCATAAACAATAGAAAGCTCAAATTATAAACCGAGATAGAGTTATGGGAAGAGAAACATTCTAGCTGTAATGTGGAGTCAAAGTTACATGAGTAGTAGTTCACTCAACATAATTATCCACCGCTTAATCTGGAGGAGAAAGTTCCTACTACCTCATCAATTGAAGAAGGCCCACATGAGAAAATCAGAAGAGATTCCTCAATGTTATTTTCATTTGATATTCAGTCACGCTGCTCTTTTTTTTCTAGTAGTCTCTTTACCTCTGCCCTTAAATTCAATGAATCAGAAAATACTAGACAAAAGAAACTTACCTATTGCAATCAGTTGAAAAAAAAAATCTCTAAAGGGTCACTTGGGGAGGAATATATTATTTAAAATATTGGAAAATAATTTCATTTCAAAACAAAATTGTACTATCACTAGGGAAGGGAGTTATTACATTTAAAGTTTGTTCTCATTCTTGTCACTACAAAATTTGATTGTTACTTTCTATTTCATGGGAAAATAAATGATCTTTAAAAGGCACTAAAGTCTTGAATTATGATCCTTAAAGAAGTTGCTAGATTCCCTGATTATGTGTTGGTTTTTTCTTCTTACTTTTGAGTTTTCATGATGTTTTTTGTTCTAACTGAGGTGAAAAGTTCCAAAGAAGTGGAATATTGGTCATTCAAAGAGGAATTATGGAAATATGATTGTAGATAATTTATTAATATAAATTATTTGAACTAAGATTAATTAATCATGCCCAAGGGTTAAAAAGGGCCCAAATGTCTCTTATCCATAAAATTGACTATTAAGAAACCTCTATGCTCTATGTTCAAATGACAAGTGAAGGTGGATCTACCATACTTAAACTTCTTAGTACTTTCTTATGAAGTACATGTCATAGTGGTAATTTTTTATTCCATTAAATAATTCTAGCTGTACAGCAGAGTCAGAGTTCTAGGAGTAGTATAAGATGAATTCAACATTGCAAATTGGATAGAAGCAAATAATTTCGTGGAAGGGTGAAGTCTGCCCAACTTGGTCATAAAAACAAAGTTCATTAAAAAATAAACATGCAAATTTCGTCATATAGAGTTCTTGAGTACTTTGGCCAAAATGTCTCATCCATTATAAGAAAACACATCTTGCATGCAATTAATAACAAAGAAGTTGCTCCACATCAATTACCCAATATGTATATTTTGATTTGAAGTCCAATAAAAATAATTATCCACCCCTTATTCTAGAGGATCAGTTGGATCCAAGAAAGTTCCTATTACCTCTTCTTTCTTATATGATATTCTTTCCTATACCACAACCTTACCATGTTTCCTTTGCAACATGTGGTGCAATTGCTAGTTTAAGTTTATTTAACCTTAATTATATTACTTTCCCCTTTTTTATAATTATTTTTGTTTTTATTTTTACACTTTTTGATAATTTAATTATTATTTTATTTTTGACTTCTGGCTTTTCATTTCCTTAACGTTCATTTTAGTTAACGTTTTTTATGTAGTTAAATTTTTGAATTTTTGACCGCTGCATTTTTGCATTATTTATAATGAAGGATACATGTCAGCCATATCATTCTTCCCTGATAATAAACTACACTAAGTAGTTAGAAACACATAGGTTTTCAATTGATAATTTGATTTTCCAGAAGGTTTATGATAAATTAGATATGGATCATAGAAGTTTAAACTCTCAAAAAGTAACTAAATTAACTTATGTTAATAATAAGTACTAATTTAAGTAAATTATAATCTTACTCATTCATAATTATAATGCACGTTAAGCATTTACTTGAATAATAATGAATTCAATATAATAAATAATAATGTTTTTTCAATATTAAATATTTGTTTGATATGATTTGAATATTATTTTTCAATTTAAAAGAAAAAATATCCCTATTTGTAACCTATATAGTATATCTATTAAAAAAAAAAAAAAATATTGTTTTTTTTCTTTAATTAACATTTTCAATTTACTTACACAATTTAATGTTACCCATATATCTATAAAAATATATCTTTCAATTATATATATATATATATATATATATATATATATATATATATATATATATTCTTTAATATATATATTTATTTATATATTTTATGAAATAAGTTTTCTATAAAATTTAATTAAAAACTTATAAAATAATATTTTTAAACATGAAAGAGAATTAGATTTCAGTTTCATTGTTTAATTATGTTGGGTCTTGAAAATGTCATTCATTTCCATTACACTTTCACTATTATGTCCATTATATCACCTCCATTTTACCTCCATTTCACTACTATGTCACTACATTCATCCCACCTTCATTATCATTGGGCCACATTTATGTTTTTCCAAACTTTAATAATTCTTAGCCTTTTTAAGTGAATTTGTGGTTAAAAATTAGAAAATAATGTGCATATGCTTATACCTAACAAGTGGGTTGAGATTGTTGACATGTGTAGGTCAAAAGGAGACTTCTAGAAGACCCTTATGTGGCACTATAAGACCAAATTCGAATTTGGTTGGAGAAGATCATGGGATCATGAGGACATGTGTCTCATTTCCTTGTTGTATTGAAACTCTAAGAGGATATGTGTCTCATTTCTTAGTTGTGTTGAAACTCTAGAAAGACACGTGTCTTATCATTTCCTATTTTGATTGTAACTCTAGAGATGGAGGGAGAGATTCATGGACTCCCATTAATGAGATAACTTCTCATATTTTGTATAAATAGGAGAAACTTTCTCCTATCAAGAGTAATGAAAAATTAGGAGAAGAAGAGAAAGGATTAGAGAGAGTCTTTTGTAACAAAGCTTAAGATGGAATGGGATGTAGATTTATGAGTTTTTGAATAGAGAAGTCCAGTTCTTTGATGCTATTTTGATTACAACTTTAAGGAGCTGAAAGATTTCACCAAATTGGTACCAGAGAGCCCCTGCTATCCAAGGAGGCTTCTACATGATTTCTAGATAAGTAGCTTTTAATTATGTGTTGTTAGCTTTTAATTCATGTTTTGCATTATTTGTTTAACTAACAGATCCTCATGATGTTATAGTTAGTCCTCTCTTAAAGTTTTTCCAACATATCTCTATTCATGGAATGGATTTAATTGTGACATCTTGAGTTACCAGAACTTTAGTTTTTTTTGTTAGTTAGATTAAAAGATCCTCATTATCTTACAACCATTCTTTTTCTTAAAAGCTCTTCCAACATATCAATATTATATGAAAGAGATTTGGTTGTATTATGTTGAGTTAATTGGCATTTTCTGTTTTGCAATTAGATTAAAATATCCTCATTATCTTACAACCATTCTTTTTCTTAAAAGCTCTTCCAACATATCAATATTAGATGAAAAAGATTTGGTTGTATTATGTTGAGTTAATTAGCATTTTCTGTTTTGCAATTAGATTAAAAGATCATCATTATCTTATAACCATTCTTTTTCTTAAAATATCTTCCAACATATCAATATTATATGCAAGAGATTTGGTTGTATTATGTTGAGTTAATTAGCATTTTCTGTTTTGCAATTAGATAGAAGATCCTCATTGCATTAAAATTAATGTTTTTCACAAGCTCTTGCAACAAATCTCTAACTAAATGAATCAGATTAAGTTGTAATGTCTTGAGTTACATTTCATGTTCATTTGCAAGCTAGGATATCCATGGGTTAGAATGTTCTGTTTTTCATTATTTTCCTAATTAGGGATAGAATTTACAATTACATTTTGTTTTGAGTCTAAGGTATCTTTTTCTTTTCTTTTTGACATAGATTTGATTTCATCTTTTGAACATAGAGTAGCGTACTAAAAAGACAAAACTCCAAAAAAAATAAGAAAAACACATACAACGAAGTAAGGAAGAAGTCACTTAAGCACATATAGTGCACCACACTTCATCAGTTTACTAACCCTGGTTGATAATTTATGTTAGCAATTTAGGACACTAAATTGACTACACATTTTGGTGCCATTGCCGAGGAACTGTAATTAGGAGACCTTATTTCTTACATCTAAACAAAAAATTAATAATTCTTGAGTATGCTCTCCTCCAGAACTTTGTGTGATCTGGAGGATCAGAAAAATGATTGTTATGTAAAAAAAAAAATTAATTAATTAATAATTCTTGAGTATGCTCTCCTCCTGCACTTTGTGTGATCTGGAGGATCAGAAAAAGAATTGTTATGTAAAAAAAGAAAAAAGAGGAGACAAAATAAACTTCATCATTTCAATTGATTCAAAAAAAAAAAATTTGTTTTCATGAAAAACTTTGATTTCAATACATTGTTTTGTTTAATGAAATATATATGTGTATTTTTAAATTTTTGAAAATATAACATACATAATTTTTTTAAACAAATCAATTATAAAAAAAATGAAATATATATATATATATATATATATATATATATATATATATATATTAAATTGTTTTGTTTACTAAAATATATATGTATATTTTTGAGCTTTCCCCTCGTGAAAATATATATATATATATATATATATATATATATATTAAATTGTTTTGTTTACTAAAATATATATGTATATTTTTGAGCTTTCCCCTCGTGAAAAAAAATATATGTATGTTTTTAAAATTTTTGAAAATATATATATATCATTTCAATAAAAAATCATTTAAAAAAAAAAAAAGGAACAAAAATAAAAAAAACTTCTCTTATTTTTCTTTATTAATAAATTGTTTTGTTTATTAAAATACATATGTATATTTTTAATTTTTGAAAATATAACATGTGTAATTTTATTAACAAAACCAAATTAAAAAAAAAATAAAAAAATCAATAATTAAAAAAAACAACAAATGCCATGACATGGCCCATGACAAACGAAACAACGAACGACAATGGCCATGGCATTTGTGTAAAACGAAATCAAAGAGGCCAAGATCCAACACAATGCTTCAAAATTTGAAACTCGAACTTGTTTATGAAGCAAATCTAACTCCTGAAACCAATGATACCATTCTCAATTTCTCCAATGCCTATTCTGCAAGTATTCACGCCTTGATTTTCGATTTTCTCTCTGCAATTGTTAAACAAAACCTGCAAATCAAACCTAGCTAATTTTTGTTGCCGGAGCTTCATAGAAAACACAACAACAAAAATCCCACCAAGATTGTAGTACTGATCCAACACAGAGTTTAAATTTTACCTCTGCAAACAAAATTGAGATTGTGTGAATATAATTCACAAAATCATTTGATAAATCCATAGGAGAGATCAGTTATTCAAAAAGCTGAGTTTGGTTTCGAATTTGTATACAAATGTTGCCATGCTGCTACCTTGCATTTGAGTTGCATTCGAATTTTCCTATTAAACCATTTGCTTCTCGATTTAATTGGGATCTTGAAATTACCAGAAATAATTTTTCATTGCGAGAAAAACGCAACTGCTATTGACACGTGATTTTGAAACACGATTTTTGATCAAATGAAAATGAATTTGAAAAACTGAGACGTGGGTTTTTCTCAGAATATGGGCAATTTAATAACCCAGAAATCATTTTAAGAAATTCGTGGCGGTTTGGGAGAATTTTCCTGTTCTTCAGAGCCCTGTGTTGCTGTCTATGTGAGGAAAAAATGGTTTTTGAATTTAATTCTTGGTAATCAGTTGAGGGATTTCATGATCCAGCTTTCCTGATCTCCAGGAAGAAGAATCTAATTTGAAAACAAATTCTATTGAAGCCAATCAACGACCTTGAGCATGGTGTATTGGATGATGGAAAGTGCATAGTTTTGAGGACACCTACTAGCATAAACAGTTTGAACTCAGTGATACGGTTGAAAGTTATAATATCGGCTCAGGAGATGGGACCAAGAGAGAGATCTCTATATGGTTCTTATTCTTATAAGCGATATCCCTTCATCCTCACGGTTGCACATCATTCGTTTGAGGGCTGGAAATGTCATTTTAATTACAAATATCATAACAATAGGTTGCAGAAGATAGAAGTCACAGAAGATTTTTCCTGCCCATTTTGTTTGATGCGCCCACCATGGACCGTTGCAACTTGATCTTGGAGAACTGTAATAATAATCAATAGCGAAATCCAACAATGTCTAGCTTGCTTTTATTTGCGAAATGCCCAATTTGCAATAACTTATCACGTCATTTTTTGAGAAGTAGTCTGGTTATTATGCTTCGATTAATCTCTTGGCTTTATTTCCACATATAATGAAATGCTATAAGATTTCACTTGGGCTTCGACATATAATCATTGACAATTCTTTTGACTGGTTTTGAAGTGCCTACATTGTAGGCACTGTCTTAAAAATTGTATATTTGTTATAAGTTATAATCGATCAGGATTCAATTTTTCTATATAGTGTTCATTGGGTGAAAAAAGAAGAAGAAGAAGAAGAAGAAGAAGAATTGCATTTCTTTTTTTTTTTCAATTTTGTTTTGATTAAAAAATAATAATAATAATAATAATTTTGAATCAATGAAATGAATAAGTTATTTGTTCACTTTTCTGAAGGTATTGAATAATTTTGGACTGACGATGAAAGATGAATGGCTAATTTTTTATTCAAAATTTTTAGCTACAGAAACCGTGGACATTCTGCAGCTAAAGTCCAATTCCGCAGCAGAAAAACTTCATTGTTCAAATCAGTCTAACTTTCTCATACAAAATCAGATTTTAATGATTTAAGTATCATTGGAAAGGTCTCAACAAGATCTACATAGTGAGAAATCCATCATTAGAGTTTGAAATGCTAAATAATGAAATAAATTGCTGAAAAGAAGCAACATTCAACTTGAGGCACTAATTCCAAAACAAGTATAAATTCTTTTGATTTTTCCTTTGAGAACTTGTTTCATTAATACAAATTCTTAGTTTTGTGTGTAAATATCATAACTAGAGAGATTGATCACCTATCTCCTTTGATAATATTACATTCCATTGTAGAAGAAGTATTAGTTTTTTTTTGCAGGTTCCAGGAGGAAGGACAAATGACTACAAGAGAATGGTGTCTCTCTAAGAGACCAATTTGTTTCATAAGAGGATGATCAGCAACAAAGAGGAAATATGCTGATGAAAAATCAGATCCAAACACTTAAAAACTTTCAGATACATTGTCTCCATTACATCCATAACTCAAAATAAACCATTCACCTCATTTCACTTCATATTTTCCATTTACATTCACATCCACTTTCCATTTCCTTTTTTCCATTCATAACCCACAGATAAAAGCAAGAGGCTCATTCACATGCTTATTGCCCATTTCCATTTCTACTCTCCATTGCCATATTCCATTTTCATCTTCCATTTCTTGTCATTTTCATTCCGCAAATAAGCCCTACTTCAATGCAAATTATTGAGTCCATAGTCCTTTGAGTCTAAGTTCTTTGTAAAAAACACCTTGAGGCTTGCATGCCTTAATGGCAAGTTCTCATGCTGACAAACAATGGGAATACATTAATGTCCCTTGTTCGTCAGATCTTCTAGGTGACTCGACATCGGCAAAATCATTTGTACCTAGCAAGATGTGTTTGGGCATCCTGACTCTCATTGTCGTCAATGGTGAGAGTTCTCGTGTTGACTAGTGGCATCCATTAATGGCCACTAAGTCAACAATTTCCTACTATGTTCGACATCAGAACATCTTTTCACATAGTAGGAATTGTGCCAATGAGTTTTGAAGACATGAAGACTATTATTTTCAGCATTTTGGAATAGATTCAACAAGTTTTAGTAGAAGCAATAAAAAGTCATCTTATCTCTTTATCCATGACTCCTCTTGTTCAGCCACTTGAAGAAGAATATGATCATAATTTTGCAGCCACCACATATACAACTCATCCATTCCAAAGGGTAAGTTAAGGTACGTCATTTTCTAACTTTTGACCATAGAATTCCATAAAAGCTAGAATGATAATTGTTGGAAAAACATCTCTTCATCATTTCATAAAATTGTCAATACCATCAGTTGGGGTCGAATACATTCATCTTCATATATTACCATGTCCATATCATACTTAGGAGCCCACATACTTCCAACATATATTAACTATTACATTGTTATTATGAGCATACAATGGCTTTTCAAAAAAAAAGTGCTTAAAGGATAAATTGGATACAAACAAAATCATGGTTGTCACACAAGAACCAACCATCATGCAATCCAATAAAGATATACTTTGCAAAATAATCAAAATATCATTATGCAAAGTTCAAAGATCAAAATAGAATGCAACAACAAAAAAATTGGTTGTAACACAAGAACCAACCATGTTGCAATTCAAGTAAAACACTTTACAGAAATATGAAGTTATCAAATGATATCATGCAAAGTTAAGCCAAAGCTCAGGGATCAAAAGAGTTAATGTAATATATATTGCATGAGGACATGCAATAACTTCAGTTGGGGGGTATGTTGGGTCTTGAAAATGTCATTCATTTCCATTACACTTTCACTATTATGTCGATTATATCACCTCCATTTCACTACTATGTCACTACATTCATCCCACTTCATTATCATTGGGCCACATTTATGTTTTTCCAAACTTTATTAATTCTTAGCCTTTTTAAGTGAATTTGTGGTTAAAAATTAGAAAATAATGTGCATATGCTTATACCTAACAAGTGGGTTGAGATTGTTGACATGTGTAGGTCAAAGGAAGACTTCTAGAAGACCCTTATGTGGCACTCTAAGGCCAAATTCGAATTTGGTTGGAGAAAGATCATGGGATCATGAGGACATGTGTCTCATTTCCTTGTTGTATTGAAACTCTAAGAGGATATGTGTCTCATTTCTTAGTTGTGTTGAAACTCTAGAAAGACATGTGTCTTATCATTTCCTACTTTGATTGTAACTCTAGAGATGGAGGGAGAGATTCATGGACTCCCATTAATGAGATAACTTCTCATATTTTGTATAAATAGGAGAAGCTTTCTCCTATCATGGGTAGTGAAAAAAATAATGAAAAATTAGAAGAAGAAGAGAAAGGATTAGAGAGAGTCTTTTGTAACAAAGCTTAAGATGGAACGGGATGTAGATTTATGAGTTTTTGAATAGAGAAGTTCAGTTCTTTGATGCTGTTTGGATTACAACTTTAAGGAGCTGAAGGATTTCACCAAATTGGTACCAGAGGGCCCCTGCTATCCAAGGAGGCTTCTACATGCTTTCTAAATAAGTAGATTTTAATTATGTGTCGTTAGCTTTTAATTCATGTTTTGCATTACTTGTTTAACTAACAGATCCTCATGATGTTATAGTTAGTCCTCTCTTAAAGTTTTTCCAACATATCTTTATTCATGGAATGGATTTAATTGTGACATCTTGAGTTACCAGCACTTTAGTTTTTTTTGTTAGTTAGATTAAAAGATCTTCATTATCTTACAACCATTCTTTTTCTTAAAAGCTCTTCCAACATATCAATATTAGATGAAAGAGATTTGGTTGTATTACGTTGAGTTAATTAGCATTTTCTATTTTGCAATTAGATTAAAAGATCCTTATTATCTTACAACCATTCTTTTTCTTAAAAGCTCTTCCAACATATCAATATTAGATGAAAAATATTTGGTTGTATTATGTTGAGTTAATTAGCATTTTCTGTTTTGCAATTAGATTAAAAGATCCTTATTATCTTACAACCATTATTTTTCTTAAAAGTTCTTCCAACATATCAATATTAGAAGAAAGAGATTTGGTTGTATTATGTTGAGTTAATTATCATTTTCTGTTTTGCAATTAGATAGAAGATCCTCATTGCATTAAAATTAATCTTTTTCACAAGCTCCTCCAATAGATCTCTAACTAAATGAATCAGATTAAATTGTAATGTCTTGAGTTACATTTCATGTTCATTTGCAAGCTAGGATATCCATGGATTAGAATGTTCTGTTTTTCATCATTTTCCTAATTAGGGATAGAATTTACAATTACATTCTATTTTGAGTCTAAGGTTTCTTTTTCCTTTCTTTTTGACATAGATTTGATTTCATCTTTTGAACATAGAGTAGCGTAATAAAAAGACAAAACCCCAAAAACAATAAGAAAAACACATACAACGAAGTAAGGAAGAGGTCACTTAAGCACATATAGTGCACCACACTTCATCAGTTTACTAACCCTGGTTGATAATTTATGTTAACAATTTAGGACACTAAATTGACTACACAAATTATAACTATTTTTAATCTTTACATTAATTTTGTTAATTGTATTAATAGTTTATATTTTATTAAAAAATAAATATAAAATTTGATAAAAAAATTTTTATTAAAAATGAGATACAAAATCTTAAATGAAAACATTACATTGGAAAATTATATTTAGTTGTTTAACTCCATTTTATTGATAACAAATTTTCACATCAAAGTTCTTAGAATTTTCTATAAAATGACTATCATTAAAGAAGCTTACATTAGCTTGAATTCAAAGTGCAAGTAACAATACACGGATTTAGTTCTGACTGAGCATGTCTTGGAAAGATATGGTAAGAAAATTTGAGTTTTGTTAAAAAAACCACTCGTCTAAGCAAAGTATGAGTTAAATTTTTTATTTCATTACTCTTTAAACCTTAGCTTAGTTTTTTTTTTTTTTTTTAAATAAGAAAAATATTGTGAGTTACAATAGTTATAAATGGCTAATGGTATAGACTCTTTAGACCGTAAATTAATATTATGATAGGAAAAAAGTTAGGACGGTACCGTAAGCATTACGGTGGCAGCAGTTTAAATCATATCAAAGAACTGCAACCATTGTCTGGGATCGGTTGAATGTCTTTTGATGACATGGATTAAAGGGTTTATCTGCTAGTGTTGGATGCCAATGGAATTTCATCTGAATTAGCTCCTAGATTCCCCATTGTGAAAGGTAGAGTAGATGTCGAGGGGACTTTAAAAAAAGAGGAAACTTGAATATTTGGAACATTAGAAACAAGGGGTGAGACAAATGTAAAACACAAATTTAAGAGACATCCCAAATCATGGTTGTGTCAATGAACCAGACCTTCAATTTTAGGAGGAAAACTCCAATTTTACTCCTCCAAATTGCGGTGACAATCCCACGGTTAAGCGAAAAGGACAAATTGAATCAGAAGAAACATTTACTGTTGTATTTAACAATAAAGTGGTAGAATCCATTTCCTACAAAGAGGCACATTACAAGAGGTTAGTGCATGATTTAGTGTCGTGACTAGGACATATACATGAAATATTTTATAGAAAGGATGATCCAAAACCCACAATTTTCCTCCCAAACCCAAAGGGGGACTAACTCTGGCACATTTGACACAGTCAAGAGGTAGCCATGGCCACATAAACATACCAACGGATTCCATAAGCTTTGGTGCTGGGAATGTTGATTCCCTCAGATTTCTTCAAGTTGTTTCCTCACATATGGAAATATTCGAGAAAGAGAGACTGCAATAGGGCGAGTATGTAGTAGTTGCTCCTGCAGGAAATTTGAGAGCACAATGGAAACCTACATAGCTAGATATTGCCGAATTGCCCAAGCGGAATGGTGGTGAAAGTCTGAATAGGAAGGTAGGCTGGGAAATAGGAATTGGGCGCAGATTCAATTCAAAATTTGAACCTGGAAGAATTCAAAAATTGAACCTTGCATAATTAACACAGGGGTCATGGGGTTGATGGTCAGAGGAGGGTGGAGGATGGTGGTGGGCCTGACGACGGTGTGACCGGAAGGAGAAAAATGGCCAGGGAGGGGATCGTGTCAGAGGCGGTCACGCCGGAGGCATCAGGGGATGCCGGAGGCTGTCAAATCACCTCTGGTTTATCCCATAGTTAGCTTCTTCTTTGTAATATGATTCGAATCCATGTTATACAATGCCATACATAACAATGAATGGCAGCAGTAAATAAAATGAATAGAACATAATTGTACTCTAGTTATGATTTCATAATAAGACTCCATTTTCTTGAACCAATCAACTTTTAAATAAATAAAAATTAAAAAACAAATTAATTTTGTTTTGTGTTTTAAATAAATAAAATTTAAATATGTTAATTTTTTTTTTTTAATAAAGTCAAATCTACAAACTGCAGATTTAATTTTTGGTCAAAACAAATTTAATCCATGTTCAACACAATATCGATTACGATATTACCTCCCTTGTTGTAAGGATAATAATAAGTCTTTTGAAGCTTCATTTTACAAATTAATAATGGAGAATAATTATCACATAATTTTGATGGGATATTTTAAAAATAAATTTTATTTATAAGATAATATAATAATGAAAATTAGTGTAATATTATTAACTAATACAATCACATTAATTAAGTTGTTGTTATATATTAATTAGTGTTATTTTTCACCTTATAGTAACACTATTTGGCATATAAAAGGTGGAAAATGGGGTCGATAAGCTTATACCAATCACTAAAAATGTGGTTTTTCTAGTTGATGATCAATGTTCATGGGGTTGATTAGTAGACCATGGTTAACTATTGTTGACAAGGTTCACCATGGTTAAGGAGGATTGACAATGGTTGGTGATGTTAACCATGCTTGACCATGGTAAACCATTAATCTGACAATACATTTATGATAAATTAATGTTTGTCATTATTACATTAATATTTTTCCATGGTTGATGTTATATTAATGGTTGAAAAAGGTTGAGGAGGTTGACACTGGTCAACCATTATTATAAAAAAATATTTATGTTACATTAATATGACATGTTGTAGAGGGTTGACCACGGTTAAACTTGTTGCCAATGTTTGACCATGATAATGCCTCCTTAACCAGGTTTAAACATGGTTGAGTATGGTCAACCATAGTCAAGTTATGGCTAACCATGAACATGGTTGTCATAATTGACCAATGTGTTGACCATGTTGACCATGGTTGTCCATAGGTCGACCATACTGAGTATGGATGACCATGTTGTGTATGGTATATTATCTTTGATTGTGCCTAAGTTGTGGATGTCATCATTCCAAAATATTTTTCTTAAATCATGAATCACAGAAGCCTCCAATCTAAGATTTTTGACAATGGTTGAGCTTGTTTGAACATGGTTGAGCAAGGTAGATTATGGTCGAACTTGATGACCATGTTTTAACATGGTTAAACTTGCTTAACCATGGTTGAACTTATTCGACCATGATTGACAATGGCCAACATATGGTTGACTATGGCTAAACATGGTGGACCAGGATTGTCAATGTTTACCTATAGATGATTATGGTCAACTTTGACCAAGAATCCCATGCTAATCATGGTTGGACATGTTGGCAATGGTTTCTCATAGTTGTAACAACCCTTGGTTGATTTTCCATGTTAAAAAAATAAGACCAAGATCACCGGACATGTATTCCAACCTGAATGTTGGGAAAAACATTATTGTGGGAATCACTTGTGTTACATAATGGTTATGGAAATTGGCAAAGGACAATAATTGACATTTTATTTATGAAAATAAAGGAATATAGGAGAAAATAAAGGTGAAGAGAAAGAAATTTTCATGCAAGGCAAATTAGAGGGAAAATGAAGAAAATAGAGACATCAATGATAAAAAGGCTTCATAGAAATAGTTGTTAGCCTTTTTTAGAGTTTGGAGTTGAACACACTCTCACTCTGCCATTCTCTCATAATCTTGCACACTTAAAGAAATATTGGAGCATTCTTTGACCACTCTAGTATTCACATGGATTGGAAAAGAAGAAAAAGGAAAGAAGGGAAGTACAAGGGGAAAGTTGGATCAGCAACTACATATGGATTGTTTTGCAGGTAACAAGTTTCATGTGTGATTTCCTCGTTGATTTTTGGATACATGGTATATGCATGTGATTCTTTGGTTATGTGTTGTCATTGACATAGATATCTTCCTAGATTGACAATGGTTTTAGTCTCGCCTTTCCATTTCTTGGATTGCCATGGTGTTTTGGGTATCCCACTTATTTTTTAATTGGTGCTCAAGTTCCATATGATTGTGGGTTGGAACAAATTCTACAGAAGCCCTGGAACATCTTGGGTTGAGTTACTAGTTCCTAGATTCGTCGGTTTGGACAAATGCTCTAGAGCCCTTGGTGGGGTGAGTTACTAGTTGCTAGAGCAAGGATTGGAACAAATTCTCTCGAGCCTTGGAAGGTTGTGGGTTGAGTTACTAGTTCCTGAAGCCCTAGAAAACTTGGGTAGAGATCAATCTAGTTTTTGTTAGTGAGTCTGGACAATAGAGGTGGAATCACCGTGGTTGAGGATTGAGGTGGTTTTGCCTCTAAAAGCCCTAGTTGATTTTGTTTTTGTTATTCCATGAGATCCTACATTCATGCCTAGACTATGGCATGGTGGGGATTAGTTGAAAGAGAGATTTGGTTCAGCCCCAAATATGGTTGGGTGGTATGTGGAAGCCCCTAACTTGGTTGAAATTTTCATATGTTAACAAGAGTTACTTTCCTATTGTGATTTATGAGTGCTTTTACTAGCTATCATATTGACATTATGGCTTACTTTTCATGGTTTCTATGTTGGTTATTTGTTGGTTATATCATGCATTCTAACTATGTATTTTGTAATCTTTGGATAATATATTGAATGGTTGATGAATGCATGGACTGACAAGTGTTATTGCAACCATCTAGATAGGGTTTAGAGCCTTCTTGGTGATTCTTCGATGAAGACTATCACTTTATGATCAGATATGCATTGATGACCTATAGCTTACATGTTTGCCATATGTTTGACAAAATTTCTCTTATGAATTAGGTATCTTTACGTCAAGTTCTTTCTTGAGTTTTCATTGGATGATTTTTTCAATACCTTTGATTTCATTCTGAAAAGTTACAGATAATTTTGGGTAGTGGTCTGGAGGTTGGCTTGAAATGGTGGCATAAATTATAGAACTATATGCTCAAAACCAGAGGATTTAGGTCAGAATCACATGGAAGAAGGCTTGTGCGTGTGGTTGGGGCCTCATAAGCACACTCTTTCCTTGTTGTGCATGTGGTTGGGGGTTAAGCTTTCAAGAAAGGGTTCAATCTTAGCTATTGATTACTTGGGGTGGTTTTTGAGCTCCTGAGTGATTTGTACTCCATGTGGGATGTCAATAAATGTTCGGTTTGTAAGGCCGAATTCCTTAACTAGAACTTTGAGGTCAGGGCATATCATAGTGACACTCATCTCATATTTCCCATGGAAAGCTTTTGAATTTAAGTAAATTTTGGAGGGGGAATTTATAGGGTGGTATCAGAGCTTCTAGGTTCAAACAGTTTCAATAGATGGGCAAGGCATGATTTTTATGCATGCATGTTAGTTATCAATATGTTTGTTGTGCATGCATTTTGATGGTCATTGTTCTAGTCTTAAGTCATCATAACGATGTTGTTATGTTATGATGTTGACATTGATGATGTTGAAGAGGTTAGTGTCATTATTTGTATATACATGTATATCGTTCTAATGTGGAATAAATTGTGCATACTAGATAGCCTCCCTTAAAACACACTAAGGTATGATTTTGATTATGTTTATATTTGGTTTATATAACATGACATGTTTGCAAGTGATAGAAGATCATAGATGACGAGTAGATGGGTGGATTATAGTTCACATGACTCTCCTTATAGATCAGTTGAGTAGTAAGGAGATGAGTATTATCTCGATTTAACGGATACACTAAGAAGCTAAAGGGAAAGATTAGAAGTTGCAAGGCATATAATAGAAGGTTGGTTGAGGTATATGAAAGGATTTCCAGAGCTCAAGTAAATAAATAATAGGTCAATGCAGTGATCCTTCAATACTTATTATATTTGTAGAGACATGGACAACTAATAATCTATCATGGATAGGAGGAAAGGAATAATGGGGCATATGGTAGCAGGTCTCAATTAGGATATAGGTTGGACATGGATGATACAATCAGAGGTGGTAGATGGTTAGATATAGTTGATAGGAGAGGTAGTGGTTATGGGTTCTATTCTAGTTTTGGATCAAAGAGACATCATGTTCATCACCGCTAGCATCCTTATAGGAGGAGTGAGAAGAAGTATTTTCCAGATGAGTTCAAGAAATCCAAACCTCGCACATTTGATGGAGAGATGAAGAAAACCGATAGATGCAGAAGCATGGCTACTTGGGATGAAGAAGTTCTTTGAGTTGCATGACTATACAAATAATATGAAAGCTTGGATAACTATTTTCATTCTCAAGGGAAAATAAAATATATGGTGGGAATATGTGAAGTATGTCATAGGCATCAAAACATAGTATTTTAGTTGGCATGAGTTTAAAATACTCTTCAGAAAGAAGTACTAGTCTAAAATATATTATGATGGAAAGGGTAAGGAGTTCTATGATAAATGAAGAGTATAAAACTAATTTTCTGGAGCTATTGAGGTATGTACCATATCTTAAGGATGAAAATACAAAGTTCCAAATATTCATGAGTAGACTGCCTTTAGAATTCAAGGATGGAATTTAATATGTTGAACCTCAATCATTGGAGGAAGTCATTCGAAAGCTAGACAATTGTTATGAGCAGTTTAAGAATAACATTGAGCCTCAGCTAGATTGGAAAGGTAATGGTAACACTAAGGTAAATTGGGTTAAGGAGCGAGTAAGGCTTCAAGATGTAGGTGATAAGGAGAACACAATGCCATACAAGAATTTCAATGAAGTTTAAAGAGGACATGGGTCTCAGCCTAAGAAGAATAACAAAGGCGATGTCAGGAAGAATTTGTAGTGTTGGACTTATGGTGGAGAGCATCGCAAGAGATATTTTCCACAAAAATGGGGTGGAAAACCTTAGATTTAGAGTGCTCAAGTGGCACAAACAATTCGGGATATTGGTAAGATAATTCCTCGTATTTATGCAACACTTGATAACAATAATGCAGACCATCATGCATCCATTATTGAGATTATAGGTAAGCTTTATGATTGAGTTCTTTCCATTTTGATTGATCCTTGATCTAATTATAGTTATGTTAGTCCTGACATGGTGGATAAGTGTGGCTTGAATAAAGAATTGCATGTAGAAAATTGGTTGGTGCAGTTGACTACAGGGAAAAAAGAAAGAGTTCATTATTGGGTGAGATATTTTGCATTTGATTTGAATGGTATTTTTACATTAGCATAACCTACAAATGCTTTAGAACAGAGCAATTGAGCCAGTTAAAGTGCACTGGAAGCACTTTGGGCCTCATAAAGTTACATGGGAGATGGCTGATCAAATGTGGGATTTATATCCTTCATTATTTGTTGGTTCTAGAAAATGAGTTTCTGGTATATGCACATGTACATGGATGTTTTTGTAAATGCTACAATGAGTTGTGTTATAAAGATCCAATAATAAATATGTTTGTTTTGTTTTTCAGTAGGATGTCATTGTAAATATTGCATCGAGCTACGTTATACACCTCCATAGGCAATATTTTGTTTTTTTAGTGGTTCGATAGTCATAATTTTCATAGAACACCGAGGACGGTGTTCCCCTGAGGGGTATGGGTTTGTAACATCGACTGGTTTATTTTCCATGTAAATAAAATAATACCAAGGTCATGGGACATGTATTATAAGTTGAATGTTAGAAAAAACATTATAGTGGGCATCACTTGTGTTTAAAAATGGTTATGGAAATTAGCAAAGGAAAAGAGGTAATAATTGGCATTTTATTTATGCAAAAAAGGAAAATAGGAGAAGAAGGAGGTGAATAGACACAAATATTCATGTAAGGGAAATTGGAGGAAAAATGAAGGAAAATGAAGAAAATAGGGGCACCAATAATAAAAATCCTTTATATAAAAAATTGGTAGCTTTTTAGAAAGTTTGGAGTTGAGCACAAAATCACTCTCTCATTATCTCATACTCTTGCACACTTAGAGAAATCTTGGGGAATTCTTGGAGCACTCTAGTATTCTCCTGGATTGGAGAAAGAAAGAATGCATAAGGATACATTTGGATTAGCAATTATAGATGGGTTGCTTTGCATGTAATAGGTTGCATGTGTGATTTACTTGATGATTTATGAATGCATAGTGTATGCATGTGATTCTCTAGCTATGTGTTGTCATTTCCATGGAAATTTTCCTGGATTGACAGTGGTTGCAGCCTTTCCTACCCATTTCCTAGATAGCCATGGTGTTGTGGGTCTCCCACTTATTTTTCTGATTTGTGCTCAGGTTCCCTATTAGCGTGCGTTAGAAAAATTTTGTGGAAGCTCTGAAATAGCTTGGTTTGAGTTACTAGTTATTGGAGATATTGGTTGGGACAAACTCTATGGAGGCCTTGGTCAGTTGAGTTATTATTTCCTGGAGCCACGGTTGGAACAAGCAATCTACATCCCTAAAAGGTTGTGGGTTCAGCTACTAGTTCCTGGATCCCTGGACAACTTGAATAGACACTAATCTAGTTGATGTTAGTGATTATGAACTGTAGAGGTGGAATCACTATGGTTGAGGGTTGAGCTGGTTTGACCTTTAGAAGTCTTGGTTGGTTTTCTATTTTTATTTTTATTCCATGATATACCACATTCATACATGGAATATGGCATAGCGGTGAGTGGCTGAAAGGGAGATTTGGTTCAACCCAATCTATGGTCATTTGGTACGTGTAAGTCTTTGACTTGGTTGGAATTTTCACATGTTAATAATAAATACTTCATTTTGTGATTTATGAGGACTTGTAATGGTTATTGTGTTGAAATTATGGTTGATTTTCCATGGTTTATATGTTGGTTATTTGTTAGCTATATGCTATTTTATGATGTATTCTATATATGGCTCCTTTCATTTTTGGATAACTTATTGAATGTTGTATGAATGCATGGACTAACAAGTTATATTGTAGATAGTGAGAGAGGGTTTAGATCCTTCTCGGTGATTCTAAGATGAAGGCTATCAATTTATGATCAAACATGAATTCATGACCTGTAGCTTACATGTTTTCCATATGTTGACGAAATCCATGTTATGAACTGGCCATCTTTGGGTCAATTTATTTCTTTAGTTTTGATTGGATGGCTTTGTCAATACCTTTGATTGCATTCTGAAAAGTTACATGAAATTCTAGGTAGTGGTCTAGAGGCTAGCCTAAAAAGGTGGCACAAATTTCAAAACTACATGCTCTAAACATGAGGATTTATGTCATAACTGAATGGAATAAGTCTTGTGCATGTAGTTGGATCCTCATAACCACACTCTTTCCTTGTTGTGTGTGTGGTTGGGGGTTCAGCTTGAGATAAAGGGTTCCAATTCATGGATTGATCACCTGGGGTGGTTGTCCAACTCCTGAGTGATCTATAGTTCATGTGGGATGTCAATAAGTGTTGAGTTTGTAGGCTCCACTTCTTTAACTAGAACTTGGAGGTTGGGTCATGTCATAGTGACACTCATCTCATATTTATCCTGGAAAGCTTGTGAATTTGGGTAATTGTGGGAGGGGGAATTTACAATAGTTAAGAATGGTCAACCATGTAGATCATTGTTGAAAAATATCAATTTCCCATGTTTCACCTTGGTTGAGCATGGTTGACCTTTTTGTCTACAATTGACTATTTTCAACCACATATGACCATAGTTGATTGTGTTTGAGCTCAATCAAATAAGGGAACATCATTCTTGACCATGGTTTTGGTTAAACAAGGTTGATGGTGGATAAAGTTGGTGATCATATTTGACCACGTGTTGAACATGGTTGATTATGTTCAAAATATTGTTAGTTATGGTTAACTAAGGTCAATTTAGGGTTAATCATGAACATAGTATTCCACATTTTCGATGGTTGTCTATGTTGAAAATGGCTGCCCATTATTTGACCATGTTGACCATGATTGATTGGGTTGTCCATGATCATGTTTCATCTGATTTTACCAAGATCTTGGTTTGGGTTTTAAAAATTTTCTTCAAAGTTTGTATTTAAGAGCATTTCTTGGAAGCAATCTGATTTTACAAAGAATTGTTTTGGGTTTAAAGAATTTTTTTGGAAGACATTTCTTGGAAGTGGCCTAATTTTGCAAAAAAATGTTTTGAACTTAAAAAAAATTCTTAGACGTACATTCAAAAGACATTTCCTGGAGGTATGCACGTATTTTGAGTTTAATTAAATCTTTTGAGCTTCGTTTCATTTTTATAAGACATTTTTCTCTCGAATTTTTTCAAGTAAGTGTTTTGAATTGGAGTATGTATTTTTTGCAAAAAATTTAAACTGATTTTTTTAAAATTAAATCTTTTGTTTTATTTTTTGTAATCGAGTTATTGTCTAATTTTTTGAAGGAAATTTTTTGAACTTCATACCCTATTATCATGGGAAATCAAAGAACTTGTGCGAGAAAATATGATCGAAAAAGAGACCTTGAAGAACGTAGAGAAGAGACGAGAGAATCTCGCAAAAGAAAGTTAGAAGCCCTCTCAAATATTGAAGAGGAAAATCAACCTCAAGCAGAAATTGAAGCAGGTATGTAAATATAAATATTATGATCTATTGATATATTTAAAAAATTTCTAATGTAAAATGTGAAGCTTAATTTTTATTTGATGAACTAATTTGAAAAATATTTTGTTTAATATTAACAGACAGAGATATTCCTCAAAATATTGAAGAAGAAAATCAACCTCAAGCAGAAATTGAAGCAGGTATGTAAATTAAAATTTGATTATCTATTGATATATTTAAAATTTTCCTAATGTAAAATGTGAAGCTTAATTTTTATTTGATGAACTATTTTGAAAAATATTTTGTTTAATGTATACAAACAGAGATATTCCTCAAAATATTGAAGAAGAAAATCAACCTCAAGCAGAAATTGAAGCAGGTATGTAAATGTAAATATTATGATCTATTGATATATTTACAATTTTCCTAATGTAAAATGTGAAGCTTAATTTTTATTTGATGTACTAATTTGAAAAATATTTGAAATTATAGATATATTTATTAATTTAGTTATTTATTGAATATTTACTATTTTTTCGAATATGTACAAATGAAATCACTATCGATAATGAGATGTTAGAAAATGTTGACACTCACACATATGGAGATAAAAAACCTGACCATGTTATACGATATGGTGTTAACTGCATTTTTGAAAAGTATTTCTTAAATGAGTGGGTGACAGTTCAGGCTCGAATGTTGAAAGGTATCCTATCATCAAGGAAATTAAAGGAAGCTACGACACTATTGGGTATTCGAAAATCAACCAAAGAAAAAAAATGAAGGAAGAGGTGATAAAAAATATGAGTAGTGCTATAAAGTCAATGAAGAGATCTAGAGAGAAAGATGTTTCAATAGTACGTAGAGGAATATAGATGGAAATGGTTTCACCAAGTACTCAAGAGAATCGTTTGGTAACATCTATGGCACGAGCACTGGGAACCTCGTGAATTTTTTTTCACAAACATCGGAAATTTCGGCTGCAAATATATGTAAATGATGAACTCGCTTGTTGGAGAGCTATTTGTAGGCAACCATACAAAGATAGACTTGGAGAAAATGTTAAAAAAATAATATATGAATATTGGAAGAACAATTCGCGTGTTTCACCAACTGCAAAACATGTGATGCGAAGAAAAATAGCACGAAATCAGTACGAAGAAGATGAAAAACATCTCTTGGAAACCACTCAGATAGAGTTATTCAACAAGTTCAAAAAAGAGAATCGTCAAATTCATGTTTCACTCAGTGCTTTTGTTCAACAAAAACCATGGTATGTAAAACCTATCACCGTACGCGACACTTGTTGTTGCCATTATCATGTGGAATTTGAGTTATATTGTGACACATTCCTTTATTTCGGTAGAAAATTATGGAAGGATTCACCTCCTCCTTCCACTATCCGTGAATTCATATCTCAAATTCTATGTGAAAGAGAAAGCGATGAACTATTTTACAAAAAGAAATGTGTTGGTCGTAAAAAATGCGATGATTGTGGAAATTTGACTAAATTTCAAAACAAATATCTTATTGATATAAATGATCAATCATTGTCCAACATGAAAGTGAAATGGAAGAGATATGAATATATCGATACATCGATTCAAGGTGCAAATAGTGTTAAAATAATTGAATTACTAGAAGACGAAATTTTTCTGATAAACTTTTTGAGAAATTTTGAGGCAGAAATTTACAAATACACCAAGCATTCCCATAGAGCTCGATGGCAAGACTTGCAATTCAAAAAATATCATGAATTTTTTCCACCAGGGACCATTTTGTCAGTGATTGATTTTGCAGAAAACTACACATTTGTTCCACAAAAAGAAATTCAGAGTGAATACTATCATTCTGACCAAGTCTCCATGCTCGTCCATATTCTATATAGACATGCTGAACAAAATTTCAATCATATAGAAAGCACGAGTGAAAATCGACATATCATTAAAGAATATCACTTTTATATCAGTGACGATCGTACACATGATACATGTTTTGTACAACATTGTTTTGGAAAAAATTATGATTCATTGAAAAATCGTGGAATAACATTCAATGAACATTGGATATGGTCAGACGGATGCGCAGGTCAATTCAAATCTGCACGATCATTCTTTTGGTTGTTTTGTCTTCATAAGAAAACCTGCATTAAACATTGTTGGAATTTCTTTGAGACTGGCCATGGAAAAGGAGAACATGACGGTGCGGGAGCATGCATAAAACAAGTACCAAAGATATCAAATGAACCACTCTGCAAGCCGACTTGTGAACGCTGAAGAAGTTGTTCAATGGTGCATCGCTGCTCTAAGCCATGAGAGAAACCCATCAAGAGAAGTGCGAAGGTACATTCAATTTAATTTATATTGGAAATCTAATTTTAAACATTGTACATTTATCATACAATGATTATCTTTGATTGTATTTTGATATCATATTTACAAATTCTTCTTCTAATTTTCCATATAAAGGTTTTTCTGGCATATTGGAATCGAAGACGTAGATAGATCAATTGGAAATGACATTGAAACAATAAAAGGGACTCGAAA
Source organism: Pinus albicaulis (assembly GCA_034641835.2). Lineage (NCBI taxonomy): Eukaryota > Viridiplantae > Streptophyta > Pinopsida > Pinales > Pinaceae > Pinus > Pinus albicaulis. Next base: position 1,086,188,489 of record CM076577.1, on the reverse strand, counting down.
ATTGCATTCAATTCAAACAAAGTTGTCCACAAATGTGTTTGCATTGGATAAAATAAAATATTCTTGTTTTTGTGATGTTTGCATAGACAACACAAAATCCAATGACGTCTGTGAAAACAAAATGTATGTGAACGATTGGAAACATACAGAGCTAAATACAAAGGGAAAAATGTCTGTTGCAATGTTTGAAGAAATGCAATCAGAGGAAACTACAATATCATTCGATGGTGATAGAGTTTCTGATCTTGTTAGAGAAGGTAACATTTGAATTACTTTCTAATGATTTAAAAATCTAGAAATAAATTTAAATATGTATAATTTTGTTAAGTTTATTTTATTGTGCAGGAGATGTTTTTGCTGTAATTGCACCTATTGACAACGATGAAAATGTGAATTATTATTTGATGTGTTGCACTGAAAAAAAAAATGAAATTATTACAAAACTATAATGATCATGGATTTCAATATGACATAGGGTCTATTATACTGAAAGGTTATTTTTTCAGACAAACTCATCAAAGTGGAGACTTTGTTTACTTTGAAGACTATGAACCTGATTCCATAAGTTGTCAATATAGTTACTTGGTGTGTGCAATGCGCATAAAATTGATAGAAGTTCAATCAAAGAAAAAATAAAAAATTAAGAGATGGAAAATGTCAAAATCCGATCATGAACGGATTATTGAAGATGGAATTCCATTAGAATTTTTTTGAGTGAATTGTTCAACAATTTTTTCTCTTTGGATTAAATATGTTTTAGAACTTCCTGTGCTCAACTAAAAATTGAGCTGCTTATGTTATTTGTACAAGTGTTTGCACATGTACAAATTGTTTTGGTACAAGCACGTGCTCTAGTATCAACTGAAAGTAGCTTTTCTATACATATGCATTGATGAAAAATGTTATTTGGATATATATATATATATATATATGTTCTATAATGAAATTAATTGTTCTAGTTTTACTATGTGCATTGATGAAAAATTATTTACGTACTCAATATATATGTTGTAGAATGCAATTAATTAGAACTAGTTTTTCTATGTGCATTGATGAAAAACTAGTTGGATTTTCTGGTAAAAAGTATGGAAACAATGTAAATAAATCATCTGCAGTATATTTTTGTACGAAAATTCCTTTCAAACAAGAGACTTGGAGCACTTCTCCGACTTTTGGTTGGATTTGACCCACATCTCTAATCCTGATTGAAAATCTAGTACAAAATTTGCTTGCCCAATGGTCAGATATGTTCAATGTGCATTGATGAAAAATGTTACTTTTCTTGGATAGATATGTTCTAGAATGCACAATTAATTGTTCCAAGTATTTTTTCTATGTGCATTGATGAAAAACTAGTTGGATTTTCTGGTAAAAAGTTTCCATAAAGTAAATAAATCGACAAGGCTACCTATTTAAGTGCATTAATGACATTGACCCAAATTCAAAAAACATATATATATGTACTAGACTTATATTTCCAATCAAAATTAAAGGGATAATCTGTACATATCTACTTCTTTAAACTCTTTTTTCAATTAGAGCTCAATTGATACATGGTTAGTTGCGTTGAAAAGCTATGTTCTTCCTATTGGAAATTTTTTCATTCAAACAAAACTACATGGAGAGATCAAAAACAAACTTAAAATTCCAAATGTACTTCAACTATCCAAAAGGGATTTGTGCAACATTACTTGACATGCCATGCCTATTATAGTGAACAACTATCCAATAGAAACATTTAACATTATATACCACATGTGCCAAATGTAGATTGAAACCATCCAAAACTTTAAAATTTTAAAAACTTTTGATAATATATCGTGCAACATTAAAAAATTAAACATCACATGCGAAATGTAGATTGAAACCGTTCAAAACTTGAGTTTAAAAAACTTTAAATTATATATAGATCGTTACTTCACATGCCATGCCAATTATAGTTCAACTAGATCCAATAGAAACATTTAACATTATATACCACATGTGCCAAATGTAGATTGAAACCATCCAAAACTTTAAGTTTTAAAAACCTTTTGATTATATATCATGCAACATTAAAACATTAAACATTTAAAGTTCATTAAATATCACATGCAAAATGTAGATTGAAACCATCCAAAACTTGAGTTTTAAAAACTTCACATGCCATGCCAAATATAATTCAACTATCCAACAAAAACATTTAACATTAAATATCACATGCCAAATGTAGATTGAAACCATCCAAAACTTTTAACTTTTAATTTAACAAAAAAATATAGATCACAACATTAATTCACATGCCAAATGTACTCCAAGCATCCAAAACTTAAATTTTAAAAACAAAACAAATTATAACACATGTGTCATTACATAACATGCCAAATGTAGTTCAGATGACAACATTATTTTATAGATGACAACATTACTTCACATTCACATGCCAAAGTACTAAAACCATCCAAAAATTAAATAAAACAAATTATATTAACAATCTAATAAAATATGTCCAAAAATTGTAACTCTGACAAGTATCAAACTGTATCAAGTTTAACAAATTTTAAGACCATCTAAATTTTGAAATCAAATCTACTGTAAATCATGTCCATCAAATAGAGACGGATCTAGTGTCTTCCCTACTAGAGCCTCAGTCTGTGCCCTATCATGTGAATGGGAAACCTACATACACAATGCACATGTACTTGAACATTAAAATTTGATGTTTTAAAAATAAATGAGAATATATATATCTAAAACTTCATGTGAAAAACAAAATATAACAAAAAAATCATGCAATACCTCATAAGGTTCCCTCTCCATTTGATGAACAAGTTCTCCCATAATAACATCTGCAACGGTAAAATGTACAATATACATGTACAGTTAACTATATATATATATATATATAATTTATATAAATTAAAAACTTTCAAATGAAAATGCACATGTACATATATAAACTTATTTTCAATAATAAATTAAAAAAAGGAACTAAAGAAAACTTGTTAAAATGCTGTGGATGTTCCTATCCCCGTCGCTAGAGTCCATGGATTAAAAAAATCTTCTATAGAAACCTAAATTCAAAATTTTTTAAATAACTCAAAATATAGATCTCTCTCTCTCTCTCTCTCGATCGATATATATATATATATATCTCAATTTTTAATGGAACTTTTTGAAGTAGAATATATATATATATATATATATATATATATATAACTTTTAAACATAAATTTTAAACTTGTGAAAAATTGTCCATACTTGTGGCTCATCTCCCAAGGAAGTGGAAGGTACATCTCCCAAGGAAGAAGAAGGTACCGCCATCCCAAAAACATCAAACGGAATCGGTACCTGTTAAAACATTTTATCAAATTATATATATACATACATGTACATGTGTGGCAACAATTATTTATTTTAGAGTCACTTAAAAAACACTAACATTTGCCAACATATCTTGATGGTCAGACCCATCTGCAATGTTTGAACCAGAGGTCCCGAACATGATATTAACATTTTGGTCATACATCATGCCTGAGAACTACAAATGGTGTTTTAACATATAATCATACATTTTTGTTAGATTAATGTACACATACAAATAAATGTATACATGTACATACACATGTATTTATTACAAATTGTACACATGTATATGTAAAAATATTTTCAAACCCTAAGATCACTAACACATACCGTTCCGATGTGCTCTTCCTCATGAAAAATTAAGTCTTGCAAACCATTGCGACAATTTTTGGCATATGTTCGGAGATCTTCAACATTCATGTTGTCAATCTCCTCATCTGTACAATAAACAAAATTGGCACATGCATTTTCACGTGCTCTTTGTCGATTTAAAGAAAGATCGACTCCACCCAATCCACTATGAACATTCTCAATCATAACATCCCTTGCTTCTAGACTTATTTGAGAAGTTGCATCCATCTCTGATCATAAAGTTTCAACTTGAAACGGTCGACTCACCAATGGCGGCTCAGGGTGAGGCAACTCCACATCTCGCTTAGCGCCCTTACGGTCATATAATTGAGCTTTCCCCCGGCCAAAAAATTCTGAAGGAAGATCATTGTAATTGGGTTTCATACCCAAAAAAATTATGCATAAAACATTTGTGCAAAATAAACAGGAACCTCATCGTTCCATGGAAGCCTTCCATAGGCTGCAAGGTGCCTATCATACAAATAACAAGCTATGTTTGGGTGCTTGAAATATTGCACCTTCAACATTTTTATTTTTGGCCCTTCCTTGTAATTAAACATTGACTTGGCCACTTCTTTTGTAACTTTTTGTTTTACGTCCTCCCATTTATCGGGACCCATCATTCTTTCTTTTCTCTTTCTCATCATTTCTACAAATGAATCAGTTGTTGGCCCAATATTTCTATACAGATTTACCATTTCACCCAATGAATGTGTAACTATTTCAAGGCTTTGTCGACTCTTAGCAGGTAGAGACAAAGCCACGAAATCTCTTTGCAATTTTGCATGAAGTCTTTCACACCTTTGTAAAGTGCATTCCGCCATGTTGGTTTCCCATGGTATATCAGTAATCTCGACCGGATAAGTTGTGTTGGGATGACAACCCTCTTCTTGAATGTAGCGGGCTGCCCTGCGTCTATTTTGACCACTAGTTCGAACATTTTCGGCCTCTGGATCAATATATATAAAATTTTGTATATTAGAAAAAACACGTGTAAAAAAAGTTGTAAAAATTTAATGAATAAATATTGAATTTGATGGCAACCTTGATGTTGTTGGTTAACATCTTCTCCAACATGACCCTGCTGAGAACTAGACCCAGAATGACGCTGATGAGAACCAAACCCAAAATGACCTTGTTGAGAACCAACAGTCATTGATTGGCCTCCGGGGGAACCAGCAGCCATTGATTGGCCTCCAGGGGAATAAATATCACCCCCTTCACGCAACCTACTACCACTCATACCTCGATCAGTTGAACCATGACCACGCTCCATGGATGGAGTAGAAACCCTTCTCCTCTTACCTCCTAAAAATTAAAATATGAAACTTATTAACAACTAATTTAACTCACAAATTTAATAAAAAATCAATTCCATATGTACACACATGTATGGGGATTTAAGATTATATTTAAATACCATGAACATCCCCCGGTCCCTGAACCTCCATATGGGATTCAGCTGATCTTTGTCGTTCATCCTCCATGATATATATCTATTGGTCAACATTTACACAAAATAGATTTAAAAAAATCAATTTGTAATTTAGTGTACACAAATTATGTAGAACACAACTTTCAAAGCAATAATTGATCATGTGTGAAACTAAATTTAATCGAAAAATAAATTATAAAACCGATAAGTTCACCAAATTGCACTTTACATGGTGGGAGCACACTTGGTATAAAATTTACCACTTGTACACTTTAGTTTGTGGGAGAAATGACACATGTAAATAGTTTACCTTAAATTTGTTGTGTTTTATGGATATTAAAATGAAGAACTTCTATTTAGATCCATTCCAGAGATTGACTGTAGGGGCATTTACTAGATATGTCACCTTTCATAAAAGATGAGATCCAGAGGCTACCTGGCCCTTTACAGACTCTGCCTATAGAACTTGAAGAAGTAAACACTAGAGGCATTAAAAATATCAAAGAACGTTTTCATGCTCAGACATGGGAATGTGTCTCTTTCCTACGCAAAAAAATAGTTCAAGTTAGTTAATCTTCATAGACACGTCATCAAGCAGGTCAATGTGATCATCCCCAACTTACTTTTCATGAAATTAGGCTTGGAATCCTCTACAACCTGGTGGATGGAGTTGAATGGGAACTAGGTCGAGGCCTTTACAAAATACATGCTTGTGAATAACACTTACTAGGTTATGCCAAAAAATAAAGTGGGAGAAATGTTTTCTCCTCGAGGTTATCCAATTGGGTGTGTAATACCAACTGCACCCATTTCCTAACAGGTTTCTCTCTTAGGTTACAAATGTCTTCCACCTTATTAGTTATATATTTTTCAATTTCCCGTGGATTCCTTGAATTTTTTCTCCTACCATCTCCCTCTCTCACTCCCCAAATTATTGTCATCAAACATGCCCCATTGAGGATCTGGAGCAATGTTTGCACCATACTTAGAATTGTCATTGCTGCTAATTGAAATTGGAGTCATGTATACTAGATTTCTTGCTTAAGTGGCTCTTACTTGGAAAATATCATGAGATGAGTTTGAAATGATGGTCACTGAGGGTTGGAAGCTACTTGGTGTAATTTTCCTTAAATCTTGAAAAAAACAAAGCAAAAATGTCATTTTCGATCATTTTTTATTAAAGCTTCTGCATACAACAGATGTTATCACAATTGCAACACAATCATGTTCCATGAGCATGAATTATGAATGTTGAAAGCCAAATTGCAAGGAAATTTGCATTCATTTTAGGCAAAAGAAGGCTATGACATTAAGGTCCATGCTAGAAAAAATTATGCAAATAAGGTTGCTAAGTCTTGATACTTACCATGTGTTTCAAAGCCATAACAAAGGTTGGCTTTGAGAGTGTCCCCTCAAAGCCCTATCTTGAGATGAAATTTAACTCAATGTCTCTTAGAGTTTTAAGGTGGAATTGATAGAACTATTTGATTTCTTTACCATAGATGGATATCTCCTTTCATCTATACCTTTCTCTACCATCTTATTTCCAAGTGAAATGGGAATTTTAACATTTTGAATGCCATTACCATGTAATTTGGTAGTTTTCTAGCTAGACCTATCACAAGTAAGGTTGTCATACCAAACTATTTCTCTTGCTCAACTCAGTGACCATGACTCTCTTCTCACACTGCTTACCATATAATATCTTCAATTGTACATGTCATGCAAAGTTGGGGGTTCTAGGTCTACACCTATTAGGTAAAGTTAAATATTTTATGGCATTGTGGTCCTTAAATTTGGAGGTGTTCCACCTAAAAAAGTAGGCATTAAATATGGATGTAAAGGATTTGTTTTAACTTTGATAGAATTTCCTCGTGGAATTACTGAATTTCTCGACGACATCATGCTAGCTTTGCTCAAAGAAGAAGGTTTTGGAATAGAAATTGAATTATTTTGACTTATTTTTGGCATTGATGTTTGAAATAGTAGTTTTGATGACTCCATTGATGACCTTGCTGAGGAATTTGATGCACACAATATTGACTTTGAAGATGGTTTAGAAGATGTTGAAGAAGTTGTAGATTTTGGTGTTGTCACTGAATGTTTCTTTGTTGTTGGACTTGATCAAGACACAATTTATTTTTACGAGCAGATTGAAGACCTTGAAGAGGTTTTAGATTTTGTTGTTCTCACTAAAGGTTTTTGTCTAGTTTTGTTTCTTAAAAGAGGTTGATAAAGAATATAGGACTTGATAAAAAACTAACCAGTGGTGTAATAAATGGATTTCTTGGGAGGTAGATTGGCATATGGACTTTTGGTAGCTAGAACTTTTCCAAATAAGTGAATGTATTTGAAAACCAAACCTCTATTTTATTTTGGTTTAGACAAGGTCTAGAATTTGAAAAGTGAATTCCCTCTTTCTTCCTCTTACATGTCCAATGATCAGAATCTGGATTGAGGGAAAACATTTTCCTAGAAATAAAAATTTTTCATTTTATTTGTTGTACACGAGTTTTTAAAAGCTAATTAACTTATAAATTTCTCACAAAATACACTTAAAGCTTTACACATATACCCCTTCCCAATTGGCTAACTTTAGACGATCCTAAACACATTTTTATTTAACTAATGAGGGAGATAGCCCAACAAAACTAGTTTGTCCATATTCAAATCAAGTTTGTATCAAAGTAAAATTTAGCTCATTTTAGTTAAGGTTAGTTAGAAGAATTACCTATTGGTTTTTGTCTTCAATTTCCTCTCAAAATGAATGTGTACGTGATTTTGAGAGACACACTAGAGGAATAAGGTCCAAATTTTTGATGAAAATGTGCTATGAAAGTAAAGGTTTAAAGGCAAACATGTACAAGGAATAGTTGAGTACAAGGCATAGTTGAGCCAAATGTTGTTGAGGAAGGGCCTAATTATTTGGGTCTTGGTTATGGAAAACATGATGGAGAATACTCCAAAGCCAAGGAGGCACATGAAGTTGTTCCAAGAAGGAATTTTATTTCGTGTTCATTACCTCAAGCTTGTGAAGTTTGTGTTCATGATGAATGGAAAAGTTTGACACCCTCTTTGCAAGAAGATGTTAATAATCATGAAGCTAATGAGAATGTAAAAGAAGAGGAATTTATAGATTTTGGAATAATGATAATGTTTATAGATGTTTGAATAATCATAATGTTTATAGATGTTGGAAGAAGATATCCATGCACATTGAAACTTTCTAAATAAATGAGGCAAAAATTCAAAGGCCCATTGGACAAGGAAAATGATGTTGAAAATAAGATGCAATTGTTTATTACTCATTGCCATAAGAAAGGTCACCTTGTAGAGAAGTGTTGGACTTTGCATCCAACAAGTCATCCACAATATTTGAAGAAGGTGGAAAGAGATAACGACAAGAATGGAAAAGAGTATTCCATAATCAATGAGGGTTAGGATGATTCACATGATGATGAAGTGCAGCTAAAAGAAGCGCCATTGAAATGGTTTGCTAATAGATGGTTAGATTTCTTATCCAATTAAGGCCTTGCATGTATTTTGATGTTTCATGAATTTCTTTGAAAATTCAAAGTATGGTGCATATTGCATGAAGCAAGATGTTGAAAGTAGAGTTATGTTGACACACTTAAATGCAACAAATATGGAAATTTGTACATGAGCTATTATTTGACTTGAGAGTCAGTTATTTGAAGAGGCATGTTTTGTCGACTTGTGTTTGGTTGATGGTTTTGTACACCAATATGTAATAGTACATGGAGATATTCACATGATGTGAATTTTTTTTCTTTGAAGGAGAAAAATGATATGTCAGCGAGCTATGTTTCTTGCATGATGTGTTTTTCAGTTTGATGGTTTTGTTTGTGACAAGACGTCACAAGATTTTGGGAAGGTCCACTATTGAGCGAGAGCCTCATGATTACAACCTAATCATGAGAATCAAATGGGAGTGCATCCTTATTTTTAAAACAAATAGGATTCTAAGATACCTAGGACTCAAACCATTATTTTTAAATTTGAAATATCATGGTGTGTTGTTTCAATGCCTGAATCCACAACCCTAACATAAATTGTTTTATTCTTTTTTTGCAGGATTTAGTTGGTTATATTAAAAGTCAGTTGAATTTAAAATTCGTGGCTTAGTGGGCATGAACCAAACATATTGTACATATTAAATGAGGAATTTCACTCTCCCAATCATTTCTAAATCACCCATATCACCAATAAAACATGTTTTAAAAGAACATACTTTGGTATGGGAAAGACATTAGGTTTCAAACATTATAAGAAGGTTTTTGATATGGTTGAGAGAATGTGGAAAATATAATCCATAAACAAATTATTTTTCTAGAGCATCATTACTTTTTAGGTTTGCTTGTCTCCCATAAGGATTTCCTAGGAAAATATTTGTGTTGATTGTCTAGAGATATGTATGTGTGTGTTTCATTATGTTATCTATTTCTTACGTTGTGTTTCATTATGTTTTATATTTCTTACATTTCTTCCCTCCTATTTTTCTTTCCAATCAAGGTTTATAAAGTAACATGAGAAGCAACATGAGACTTGGAACAATCATTTTCATTATCTATATGTAAGGCAAGAAGGATTATATCCCCTTAAGCTTAAACTTATGTAGTTTGTCAATTTTTATCATATATTTTTTGGTAAGGGTAAATGTTTTTTTATCTATATTACAAGTCATGAGTTCCCCAATTTTACCATATGTAAAGCATGATTCTAGGATTACTACAATTTGTACTTGGTTTTTTATTATGATGATGCCCTGTCTCAATCACTTGGCCATCTCTCTATGGGTAGTTAAATCTTTATAGTTCAATACTTAAGTAATATTTATCTATTTGTATTATGTGAAATTTAAAAAATGGTATACTATTTTTCATAAAATTGGGTTGAGTTTATCATATATTTCAATGAAAGTTGATTATATGACACATTTTATTTAAAAGGATCTAACAATTTTGTTAAGGTATGAATTTGCAATTTTGTGTGGCTCTCTATCGACCTTCACTTCCTCATTTCTAGAAAAAATCTACTTTCTCATTCGTATACCCACTTTATATTCAAATGCATGAGTTTTGAACTCTTGGTAACTATGTTTTTCCACACAAGAAAATTATATGTCACATTTTATACTAAAGATCTAAATATTATTTTGAAGTTTGGATTACTATTATTCTTTTATATAATTTAAAATTAGATATAAGTTTAAATTGAAAGCTACTTAGATGAAATATAGCTTAGATATGGCATTTGCAAATTATTATCTATTTATTGAACTAGAAAGGACATAATTATTACACATGTTTAATTTACATTCAAATGCTTCTTTGATTTATCTCCTATAGCTTAATGTAATGCTAGATATATAATTTAAGTTGAAGGCCCATGAGATAAATGACTTCTATGTGACATTTTATTGAATCATCTATTTTTTGTGTTATATGAACATAATTGGTACACATATCTAATTTTCATTACTAATATGTCATGCTTCTTTAATTTATCTTTTATAGATGACCAGAGCACATCCCTTTTTAATCTATCCCTTTTGACTTTGTATATGTGGGCAATATTCATCCACATATTTTTCTATCATAAAGCAGTGAGTAAAATTGTAAATTCCATTTGTGTCAATGTTAAGGTTAAGCACATGGATTAAAGTTTTATATATTAGATGAGGAGGCTATGTATTAAATATGGTCTTGAATGAGCTTTTGGACTCTTTAGATATATATCTAAAGAGTCCAAAAGCTCATTCAAGACCATATGTAATACATAGCCTCCTCATCTAACTTAGCCAGGGATTTGCAATACTATATTTGAGTTGGCTAGCTCCATTTCAAGATATTATAATGTTAGATTATTATTTCTATAGATTTTTATTATGGTAGTAAAATGTTAGAAAAAACCAGAAACTGTACAAATAATATTATTCTAGATATATGTAAAAAGGACATGGTAGAGAAGATCAAACAATATTAAACTTTTCATAAATAGTTTAGATAAAAATACATTTTCTAATTTTGATTGTAAATTCCAAGGCTTAAAGCAATAATTTTTCTAATAATTTTTTTTAATTAATAAATAAAAAAGAAGCATTTTCAATCAAAATCACATCCAACATATAATAAAAATAATAAAAGCAATTAAAAACTTCATACACTATGACATTACTATGGCAAAGAGCATAAAAATATACAAACAAAAAAACATTTTCTATAATAATGGAGAGCTTCAAATATACAAGAAAAAAAATATTTTAGCCTCCTTGTATCCCAGAGAAAGAGTTGCTCAAACAATCATATTTTAAACAATTAAAACTTGGAGAAAATCATCTGTTTTTTAATTTCAATTATATAAAAAATTAGTCAAATATAAGACAAGAGTTACTCATACTATAAAATTTTAAATAATATTAACTTTAAAAAAAAAAATTTGGAAATGAACCAAAAAAAATAATATTCAAATAATCATGTGGTTATTTTATTTTAATTATTAATAGTTTAATTTGAAATAAAAGAATCTTGGAATCCACGGGTGAAAAACCATGAAGAAAGGTTCTTTACCGGACAGTTATAAAGAAACAGTTTGTCTCCCATCGAGGAGAGGATAAAGGGGAATATTGGGGAGGGAAAAAGCATCAAAGAGAGGGGATAGAAAAAATGAAAAGAAGGATGTTGTTGTAGGTTATCCAAGTTGGACATAGAACCAGTGGAGAAAGCTAAGGAAAAACTATGTTTCCAGGTCGAACCTTTGTAGAGGTTCCAGTACCTGAGAGTAAAATCCAGTTTGGGGCTGTTAAATTCTAACTATACTGGTAATTCTAACTGATTGGGTTCTCTTTCACACTGGCTATGCAGAATTGACACTCTAAGAACTTTTTATGCAGGTATTACTTATCTGCACATATACCGCGAAAAGAACAATGTTGCGGATGAGTTGTCAAAGCAGGGGCTACAGGATGCGTATGGAAAGATAAATTGTCAACTATTTAATATACAGGGTCTTCAGGCCAAAAGCTCAGTGCCCATCATCTAAGTACAGTGGTACCATAGATGCTGTGATTTTTAGTTTTCTGGATTAATATGTAATGTTATTGTGTCAGGTTAAAACTATGTGGTGTCTCTTTATAGTTTAAGTGGCTCTGCAGCATTTCCACAGTCACTTTTTGTACGCCTCTGGGGCGTGGATAACAATTTTTTCTTTGTTTTCAATTTCTGTATTTTTTGGACTATACTTGTTCAATTAAGTCTATGTAAGATATGGGTGGCGACAATATGACAAAATCAGCTATTTTGGTTTTGATGGTAATTGTTATTAGTGCATTGTAATGTCCATTTTGTTTTGTTCCTGGTACTCAATATAAAGCAGGGTATTTTTCTTACTGAAATATATATATATATATATATATATATATATATATATATATATATATATATATATATATATAGCAATATGTTATATATGTAAGAAAAATGATTTCATAAGTAGTGAAACTCAAAACCGGTCTCAATACCAGGAAGGTTCAGATAACATAACCATATTTTCATGCATATAAAGGAGATAAACAATGCAAATATGATGGGTCGGTCCGAGTTAGTCTGAGGCAGACCAAGAAAACTGGTCACCCAAAAGAATTATAAGCAAACAGAGAATAACATACGGACAGAGAAATTAAATTATCTATATTATTTATATAGATATAACAATGAGATACATTGAATCAGAGGGACAGCTCAAAACCTATCAGAATCCCACCACTCATATTCATTTACTTCACAAACAATGGAACACTCAAAACAAGTAGTCCAACATATTCACTGTATATACATCCAGAAAAACTCAACAACAATCACAATCTAGGACAGGTAACAGCACCATTCAATGCACATCCATCAACATTCATACTTTGAAATACAAACCATGCCATAACACAGAACTGACAACAAACTAACAACTACCATATATCCACCGTATATCCATCCAAAAATCTCTAATTTCAGAAAGATTAACAATGCCATGGAGCACTGTACATTCCTCAATATTAACAGACCCCACCACTTAAGAGACCTGTTATTTCAAAACCATACACCCCAGCTGCTAATCACAACAACAACAACCAGCCCTCCAGCCTTGTATTCACAGGAATTCTTGGTCTGCCTCAGACTAACTGGTCGAAAATTATAAGCAAACAGAGAATAACCAGTGGATGGGAGTCTAATTGTAAGGAGTGGAACATACCCGACGGAGTCGAAGAGCGCAGATGGGAGGAACACCAACTCGGCCGGGAGGAGAAATATCACGAACAGAGCAGCAACGATAGGGACAGAAAACGTGCGAACAATGAAATTGGTAAACCACAAAACTTCGCGGGCAATTTATTTATAGAAAATAGTTCGCCCGAACTCTTTTAAAAGTAAAATTTTGGCTGAACTTTTGTTGCCGGTTTTCCAATCTCTGGAAAAAATTCTGTTTGCCTGCGCCGTCAGTGTGTCGTCAGTCTAAACGGAATCACGAGTTCAGCCAAACTTTATAAAATGTTCGGCCGAACTATTGCCGAAAAAAAATTTCAGCCCCCGATTCTCACAAAAGTGTAACCCAGCTTCACGTTTCCGCCCTATGGTTGAGCATGGGAACATTGTTGACAGTAATTGTGCTTGTTTGAACATGATTGAACTTGGTGGCCATCTTTGATCATGGTTGGTCTTATCCGACCATGGTTAAATATGGTCAACATATGGTTGACGATGGTTAAACATGGTAGGTTGAGGTTTTCTACATTCATCTATAGATGAGTGTGGTTAAGCATTGCTAACCATGATTCCCATGTTGACCATGGTTGGCCATATTAATCATGCTTACCATGGTTAACCATAGTTCACCATAGGAAAACATGTTTACCATGTAAACCATTTTTATTTTGGTTTGGCCATATTTGACATTAGTTGAACATGACTAGCCATTTTTAGCATGTTCATCATGGATGACCTTGTTGTTAAGGATTAACTATGCCCAACCACATATGACCATAATTAACTAGCCTTTAACCTCAGCCAAATTAGGGAATATCATGGTTGACTTTGTTAAACATGGTTGAACATGGTTGTTAATGGTTTTCCTTGTTGCATTATAACATCATTTTTGTGTCGAACTGTGATGACATTTGATGGTCATCACATTCTAATGTCATTTGTTATGCATCACATTGTGACAACATTTATTATTCATCACATATGACATTATCTATTATTTTTCACGTTACGACATGATTTATCCTCTATATTAACCATGGTAAACAATTTTCATCCATTCTAAATCATATTCAACCATAATCAAACATGGACAACATGGTCAACCATGCTCACTATGTGTAATGCACCTCCAAATTACACATAAAAAAATTTATTTCTTCTACTTAATCTAATATTGGAATTTTATCATTATTAAGTTGTAGTGATGTTTGATCTTAAATAAAGAGTCTACTTCCAAAGTCATATAGAATCAATATTCCCATGTGTACGTTCTTAAGTGATTTCGATTGATGACATGGCATTGAGGCACTCTTTCCATCAAGATTCATTCTCTTTTCATTTAAAAAAATATATATATGTGTGTGTATATATGTATATATATATATATATATATATATATATATATATGGGATGAGATTTCAACCATTAACCTTGGGTTTCGCGACATTTAAACAACCTTTGAATATTTACATAAAGATGTGATTTGATTTTCCCTTGAGAATAAAAAAATGGTTTTTGTAATTATGAAAGAACATATAATATTCATCTCAAGACTACTCGAACATAAAACTTATTTATTTCGAATCACGCTTATGAATTATATCAACCATCGAGCCCTTATGTCACAAGGTATAAAAGCCTATACCATATTCAAATATATATTCCATACTTAGATTTATTTATTTATTATGCAAAGTCAAATTCCAACAACGAGAGTCATAGTTCAACAATGTATCAAACCATATGCCAAGACACCTACACAATAACCTATGATGGATAATATTTTGCTATTTTAGACCTCCTACTTTGGTCCCCTTGGAATTCATGATGAGTGGTCCTTGGTTACGTGTTTCACATGCATTTTATTTCTCTATTTGATTCATGTGATGAGGTAATAGATGTTCTATTGCATTTGGATGACATTCATGGCTCGATGCCTCATAATCGTTTGAGTAACTAACCTCCCAAACTTTTTCATTTTGACATTGTTCCTATTTTCTGCTGATAAAGAGTTTCTTTACGATGGGTCAGGGTTTGAACAAATTTACTTCGTTTCCTAGTGTTTCACGATACTATGATTCAATAAATTTGATTTTCATCTCACCCTATGGTGATGTCTAAAACTACAAGCGAAAACTAAGCTACCTGTCATAGGCTATTTGATGAATTATGCTATTAAGGATTTGTTTCCTAGGTTTGAGATTTTTCTTATTTTGTTTATCAAGAGTGTGGAAAAGAAATCATGCTAACAATTTTATTTATCGAGTTTGCAGGTTTTTAGACGATCCTTTCAATGAAAACTTGATGACTAACGGTTTGCTTGGATAATGCAATTTTTTCATGGAACATAAATAAAATACCTTGATATCTTCCATTTGCACATGATGTTTTAATTAATATATTTGTAAAGGTATATAGCTTAATCGTATCATTCAACCTTTCTTTAGGAGGGTTTTTCTGGTGTATTATCCAATAAAAGTTTCAATTAAAGTTGACTCGGCCATTTCCTCATTTCAATTATTTTGAAGTTTTTTCGATTGGAATCATTATAAGAGATTCATGCTTGAATTATTCTTAAATTTTTTGAGTAAAGACAACCACTTGTTGAAAGACCCTTGTCGGGTTGGGTCAAAGTTGGCTATGGATGTAGATAATTTGTGATAGGTGTTACACCACCTCATTTTCATTTTACTATACTATGTTCTTTGAATACTTTAATTTTATTGTTGGTTATTGTTAGATTAATTTAGCATAAAGGGTTTCATACATGAGAATCCCTTCTTTTTTGGTTCAAGGGTAATGGCATTGATTGTATATTCAGTTCCCTAATAATTCAAAGGGTTTTAATAAGTTATTCTAAGCCATGGTTGATTAAAGATCATCAAGAAAAATTCGTTGTCGAATTTCTAAATTAAAGAATTTATTTTATGCCTTTTTTTCTATGGTTAGGGTACTAACATAAATTTCTATGATTTCTTTGAAACAAGATTGGTCTCGAAATCCCAATTCAAAATTTTCCCAACGGGATAATAGTTTTACCTCTACAGAAAATAACCCCCCCTTAACATCATGTTTCTTACACATGTACTTCAATGATGATGTTGATTGATGATGATCACGACTACTTCTTATCGGCTTTATTGCAAGGTTTTGTGCATACTCAATATTAAGTTATGTTTTTAGTTTTAAGGATTTAAGCTTCTTAAGTTATTACATTTTCTTCTGAACAACCTATTCAATTGGACTCTATAGTATGCATACAGAACTCATTTTAGAGATATTCATACACTACATTATTTTTGTAACAACCTCCTCCCACATTCACCCAAGTAATCTACCAACTGAGGTAAACATGTGACAATAGGTTACTACGATCTGATTCAACTCCCCATGTATAGTTAAGGAAGTGGAACTGACACAACACAACCAATATAACCTTCCACACATGCAACATAACCCCTAAGAGCCATCCAACCCTTCTAGGTAACCAGACCCTGAGAAAACCTAAAATTTTAGTGCATTACCTCGGTCGCTATCTTGACATGGGAATGCATGCGACTGGGACCCTCAAGTTTCTCCCACAAAAAGGAAAGCATGCAAATGGGGACTTGTCCAGGAAGTTCTGTGCGAGCGACTTCAGATTCTCTGCCGCTTTTTCAGGGCTAGGACTCGAGCCACTTCCCAAAACTCCATAAATGAAAGTTGACCTAAAAAAAATGATACAGATGAAAATAATTGAACAAGGACTTGAATGGACCCCTACTATGACAAAAATTTCGTCAAACATGTCACAAATATGAATTCTACAAGTTTAAACAACATATCCGAGCATAAGGGTCTTATACTTATTTTAGAATCGCTAAGAAGCATTGACGCCTTATCACATTAGCTTCATTATCATATATTAGCTCACATATTAATTTCTCATTCATTTACAAATAAAAACATGATTTTTATTCATCCATAATTTTCACTATCTAAAGATGACTAAGTATCGGTTCTAGATTACACCAATCATTTATGAAGATCTCTCTAAGCAGTTCGACAAATCTCATGGCCTTCATTATCCTTAGGATAATTTTTTCACTATTTCATCATTCTGTCATGCCAAGCTCATCTCACCCATCCCAGAAGACCCATCATGTGCTCATTCCACTCATTATCACTATGTTTCGCCACCTTTGGCCTCAACCCTCTATTTTTGTTTTGCCTAAACTTTTCCATTGCCTATCTAGGGTTTTTAAGGGCATTTTTCTTGGTTTCATTACCTCCATGATTAAATCATCAAAAAGTCTTATATCTTGATGCTATTACACCTCCTCCTATCCTTAAAATACCTCCATAAATACTTTCCATCTCTCTTATCCCTCAAAATCATCATTTTTCTACAAAACCTAGTTTATTGCCACAAATTGACACTTTTTAAGGCTAGGCCTGTGTTTTGACCTTTTGGACCCCTTCCCCTCACTCAATTCCTGAAATTCCACTTTCCCTACTCCCTAACATCTATCCCTATCCCCTAAAATTTCCCCAAGAATTTAGACAACCCTTAACCCCTTTATTCCGCACCCTCTACAAGGCAGTCCTAAATCCTCGCACTAAACCCTAATTTCCTCTTCCAACTAAGCTAGAGTTTGACATGAAAGGGAGGCACAAGAGAAAAGGATTCATTTGATAGATCATGTAAGCAAGAATAATTCTATACCAACTCATAAAAAACATGCCTCCATCATTTTCCAAGAATTCATTCCAAGAGACAAGCCATGTGTCACACCTAGGGCTAGTTTTTATTAAAATTGTGTTTCGGACCAAAAAAAGATGATTTTGGAAAAAGTGAGAGAATATTTTGTCCATAATAGGGTCAAGAAGAAAAACCTCCTTCAATTTTTACATAGGTATCATGGTTTGAGATCAATGTCAATAATACAGATGTCACGGGAGAAATTCTACACTTCTGGAGTGACCTTGGGAAAATCAATTTTTCTCACAGCTGGAGTGTCCAAATGAATTTCTTAATATGTAAACTCACAAATATATTTCAAGATATTTCCAATGAGCTATCATGAGCTCCATTTGGAATTGAGGAAGTCATCCAAACGTGGTTTGCACCATCACTCTACATTTTTGCACCAGCATTCAACACGTTTTAATCAGTGTTGGGAGAATCAGTTTTTGGATAGGTAAATTAACTTCAATAAAGAAAAAAATTGAATATTTGGAAATTAGACTCAACCGGATTTCCAATGAGCCATCATAAGCTCAATGTGGAGTTGTGGAAGGCCTCCAAAAGTTGTCTGCACTAGCACTCTGCATTTTTGCACCAGCACTCAGCACTTTTTGAACAGTCATGGGAAAATAAAATTTTGACAAGGCAAATCAACATCAATCAAGAAAAAAATTGTATATTTGAAAATTATACAAGTAAATATTTCCAACGAGCAATCACAGAGCTCATTCCAACACTGGGAAGGCCTCAAAATTCCCTCTGAAAAATGACGCTGTGCCCAGGAGAAGTTTTTTATGTTTTTGAAATTTTGAGGCCCTAGGAGCGCAACATCCTAGGCGTTATGCTATTTTTTGGGGAATTCTCAGCTACTAAATTTTATATTTGTGTGTTTTTCATGTCACCAATAGTCTTCCCACAAAATTTTAGGTCAATTGCACCATTTTTACCCCCTCAAAAGGTCAAAAAACAACCAAAATTTGATCTTTATGCCTCTCATTAGGGTAATTTTGAGATCTAAAATGGACCTCCTAAGGAAAATGTATAATGAAAATTCACTTTATGAGAATCAATCACATTTTAAGAGATAACATCATCCCTAATGGTTGAGGTGGCATTGCTTGAGTTAAAGGTACTTAATTGTCACATTCTCAATGGTGGATAAAAACTTATGGTTAACCATGGTAATGCTCTAAACACTTTTAAAGTCAAAGTAAAGTACTCATAATAAATGTCATTTCACACTTTTTGAATAAAAATATATTATTGTCATTTCATATTTTTTGAAAGAAACAATGCATATTCTTATACATTTATTATATTATGTTTATATAATATATTAATTACATGTTATTATATAATTTAAATAATATAAATTTTAATTAATAGCATATAATATAATTAAGAATTTATAAATTTATTTTATATTTTATTTCAAGTTATTTAAGTACAAAGGAAAATGCATTAGTTGTTTAATGATATTACTTTTTCTTGAAAAACTCATTCTTATTTATAGTCACATCAATACAATTTTTTTATTAATTTTATTTTGGTACAAATTTTGAATTGAATTTAACTATGGTGACACAGATTTTGGTGCAAAAAGTGAATTGAAAATTCATAAATATTATTTTATTGGTTTAGCTATTATTTTATTATTTCCTTAGGAGGCCCATTTTAGACCTCAAAATTCCCCTAATGTTTTCTGAACAGGTGTTACGCCCCTGGCAGCCTTGGATTTTTCCATTTTTTGGGAAACTTGTAGAGGTTAGATTGAGAAAAAAAAGGTCTATTTGAAAAGTAGATTCTTCAATATTTCCAACAAGCCATCATGGAGCCAAATCTAACATTGGGAAGTGGTCCAAAACTTGGTTGCAAGACAACCCATTTTTTGCAAAAGTGGCGCCATGCTCCTGGACTGTCTTTTGCCAAAAAGTTAACAAAACACACAAATTTATGGCAAGATGATTTTTTAATATTTTCTTGGGAAAATCACTCCTGATTTGATTTGGGAGTTATGTTTTGATGTTTTTCATTGATTATCTTATCTCTTATGTGTGTTGGGCCTTGCATGGTCATTAAGCACATTTATGACATGTATGGCTAAATTAGGGTTTCTGGAAGCCTCTTAGGGTTTCTACCTCCTCATTTGCTCCATAAATAGAGCATGAGGCTCTTATGTATTAGTTGGATTTCGATAACTTATATTGAAGCGAATACATAGTCTCTTGGAGTTTTTGATGGAAATTTGATGACTTGGAGCTCAAGCATGCCTTGGTTTGCTTGCTGATGTAGAGAGACTGTTTGTAGGATCCATAATCTTCGTTGATGGTGAAGTGTTTATTATGTTTATGTTTTCTATTTTTCCATTATGTTTCCCATCTTGCTATGTTGCAGTAGGACAAAAAATTTAGATTAAGAAATGTTTATTAATGGCACCTTACTTCTGTCTGTCCTTCACTGCCTTAATGTTTTCTTCTGTTGAGATATATTAGGGAATCCATCTCTTGCTCTCTAAGAAGTTCTTAGCTTGTCCATTTCTTGAATGGTTTAGATCAGTTAGTGTCAAGTATGATTTATGGCTAGTCCTGCATATTGTTTCTACTGAAATAATCTGTTTTGGAATAAACTCTTTAAAGCATCTCTGTATAGGTTTGTCAAAGAAGTCTATTTGAATCATGCTCTTTGCCTTTACTAGCTAAATTTGTTTCAAAGAACCTTCACAGTTGTAACTTTAGATGTTCAAAGTTTTCTCTTCTTCTATGGTTATAACCATTTGTGCATCTTAAATGTTTTTCTACTCTTGATAATGAAATCTATGAAAGTTAAATAAGTTTCTTTCCTTTCTATAATTTCATTTGAATTTTTGCCTTGGATAATCATTCGTGTTTAGTTTGAAATCAAATGGATTAGGTTTGACTTATGTCTTTGATTCTCTTTCCATGCTTATGATTTTCTAACTCCCTTAGTCGAAAAAGTTATTAAGGATTCAGTTCTACCCTTCACTAGCTTTTATTCTCAAGTTTAATGTTCATCTCATCATCCACCACAACCTCAAAGACCTACCAACCAAGTGAAAATTTCCCTGCAAATGCTCTTAAAACCATTGATGAACTCATCATGACCTTGTTAGACTCCATTGCCCAATGACTTAACAATCTTCCTTGTTTTCTATCTAAATCCATCTGAGCATCATACCCAACCAAAAACAATCAAAATACCCTGCACTTAACATCTAGCCTAAAATCAACCCTAATCAGCAAACAAGTTCATATCTTTTCACCTATTAGAGAGATCCCTCTCCGAATCTAGGAAGGCTAGGTCCTTGGATTGCAAAGCTTGGTTTGATGTTACCCTATCCATTTTTATCTCAATCAATCTAGAAAATTACGAGGAGGTAACATAATGGCAATCACGGTGGGACTTCTGAGTACATAGTTGCCTAAATACCTCTTAACACTCTTTAGACCCTTAGTTTGACTTAGAAACTCCAGTGAATCTGCCACCTCATCGCCACATTGACATATTGGCGATCACGGTGGGACATTCTGAGTTAGTGACAAACTAAGTATTCCTTAGATCTCAGAAAACTCACAAACATCCTTAGATTGGTATTTAGTTATTGATGGTGGACAACAAGAAAATCTTTAAAACATTAAACATCATCCACCTGGCAACTCCACTAGTCTTCAGTAGCCCTGTTGACAACTAGTTCTCATAAACTCCCCTAGGAATACATTAAGCAATCAAAATCATGTTGATGGTGGAAAACAGAATTGAAACCTTCCACCCGGCGACTCCACAAATCTCAATAGACCTAAAGACTCCACTAGTAGAGAACTCTAAGACTGGTTGAAAAGATTCAGTGACCATTTTTTATTTACAAACATGGATCCAAGGATACAAAGGAGATATGCTCCAATGAATAGAGATCACATCCCTAGGTTCCCACACAAATTGCCTCAAATAGAATGGGACAAAAACCTCCCTAGGTTTCAAGATGAAAAGTTTGATGACCCTTTGTTACACCTCATCAAGTTTCATATCCATGTATGGGGGTTAAAATATGAATGGCATGAGGACTGGCTTATGAAGATTTTCATGCTAACATTAGAAGGGAAGGAAAGGGAATGGTATGAGAGTCCAAGACCTAGTCGCTTGTTTTCCTTAAAAGATATAGACAAGGCATTTTATGAGCATTATAAACAAAATTCCCCATCTTTATCATTGGCTGAAAATTGTTGTGATCAATTTCAGGATATCATACAGTACCTTTTAGATAGTGATGAAGATTTGAAAAATTTTCATCCTGAAGACCTCTTAACATCCATTCATGAATTTCATTCTCAAGATAGATATCATGACAACCTAGAGGAGTTAGCTGAGGAAGAACCCAAACAAGAAATAGAAGAAAACCCACAGGATCTCTCTGAAGGCACATATGATGATCGATCATCTCTTCTAGGTGAGGCTCAAGAAAACATTTAGCCTCAAAATCAACCTTCACAAGAGAAAGAGAATTGTTGTGCTTCTATCTAAAAATAGAGAAAAATGCCTCCTCTTTTGACTGAATATGAAATCAATCAGATTATAAACATGCAGCCAACCTCTAAGCCTTCATGTGAACAAAACATTTATTTTCTTTCTCCTACCAATCCCATCTACCATAAATTAGAAAGTGAACTTGTAGATCAACTCAAAGAAGAACAAAATGATAATCCAATATGTTTGATTGGTGATGTTACTTATGTTGATAATTTTCCAAAGTTTGATCAATCTAATGATGATGTCCTCCAACCAGAAACTAACTTTGCAGAGCAATTAGTAGTTGGTTTGCGAGAAGAAGATCAGTATCATTAGCTCGAAAAAAGTAATCAGCCAATACAAGTCACCTATGACACTAATGAGGAAAGCCTTGAAAGTTTAGAAGTAAGAGAGGAGTCTCTGACACTTTGCTCTACTTCACTTCAGTCCTTCAGAAATAATTTTCATATGATTGGAAATCAGCAGTCTTTCAGTTTTGATGATGAGGTTGGGAAAGATAATGAGTTTCTTGAACCAACTGTTAATGAAAATCCTTTTCTTGAAAGGGATGAGGAAATCGTTTGGGACACAGAATCCTCCTTAGCTTCAGAATTGCAGCCACCAAGTCCCATTGACTTTCAAACTGCAGATGAATAGTTGGAAAATGATAATCACATAAGAGTTGTTGAACTGCCTTCATAAGAAGACTTACTGCCAAGGAGTGCTCCTACTCATCAACATGATGGCCTCCTCACAGAATTCAACCCATTCATTCAGAATACATCAGATTTGCGAGAGTACAACATTGCAATCTATGATGAGTCTACCAGTTCATATGATCACGAGGAAGAGGATGAGTGTCTTTCCCAAAGGAGTCCTAAGCTCAGCCAAGTGAAGGAAGAAGCAGTCTTGGATCAAGCTTATCTCCCAAATCCTCTAATCCAGGTATTGTTTCAAGATCCCTTTGCTGATTTGTTAGAGGCACTTGAAGAGGGAGTAAAGCATATCAAGGGTAGTTTGATGCAGAATTTTAAGAACATTTTAGACACTAATGTTCAAACACAAGTGAGGGGGAAGTGGATTTTAATTTTTTTAGTGCCCTCAAAGGGCTAAACCAAGATCCCTCATGGAATCATCTGCTTGATTGGATGTATTGGAAAAGAGAGTTCACCAACTAAATGTATATCATGTATAGGTTAGATTAGGATAGATGGGCAAGAAAATAAGCTCAACACTATGAGCATTTTTTTACCTTTTGTTTGACATTGTTTTGAACGAGAAGAGAGAAAAAGTAAAAAACAAAGAAAAATGAAAAATAGGGCAGATGAAAAGAAGATGTACAACCCCATACCAAAAAAATAGTGATGCTGAAAGTGTGCAAGTCTAAATTCCACTATTTGTTTTTGAAAAATAATTCTTGTTCAATCACACAGCCTAATCATGGTTGAACATGTTTTCAATTTATTTGCTGATAAGTTAGTGAAAGAGAGCTTGTTAAATCATTCAAACTTGACTTGTAAAAAAGATAGAATTTGTTGTAGCCTCTACAACACCCTCCAAAAATACAAAAAATAAGAACACACACACTTCAAAATTTTTGGAGCCCCTTTGAAACTAAAAGAGAAAAAGCTAAGTGAAGTTCATAAGGGCAAGTCGCTAAGTCGCAAATCCATCCTATGAAACAGTTGCGACCCCTGCGACCTGTGCGACCCCGCGACCCTAAGGTCGCCAGGTCGCAAGGTCGCATGGTTCGGAATTAAAGAAGTTGCGACTCATGCGACCTATGCGACCCCGCAACCTTAAGGTCGCTAGGTCACAAAGGTCGCAAGGTCGCAAGGATAAGTAATTAAGGAAATTTGCGACTCAGCGACCTTTGCGACCTAGCGACCCTAGGGTCGCAGGGTCACACTCTACCAACTTGCAACCTCATTAAGTGCTCGCACGTGCGACCCTTTTTTTAAAAGGGCAGGTCGCTAGGTCGCATTTGTCACTTACATCGAAAAGTTAGGAATTGCTCTGAGAGGTCGACTGACGCATTTTCTTCCGGGTAAGTTGCTATTCCCTCTCTGTGTTTCCTTCATGAGCGTTTCTTGCCCAAATCTAGCCTCCTCATTGTCTTGATTACCTGCTGGGGAGGCTGTGGGGTTTTTCTGTGAGGTTTTCATATTGTTTTGTTCCCCTGTTATCACCATTAAAACACCAGGGTCACATTTTCTTGTCCAGCTCCTCATGGCTTCGTCCTACCCGCATGCCTAGACCCCTTCCAGCCTTGTATGCTTCCCGTTGGGAGAGAAATGAACCCCAAGCCTCACACGCTCGAAACCCCCCGGCAGGCCTAAGTGCGACCTGCGACCCAGCGACCCGGTCGCAAGGTCACAAGGTCACACGATCTTCTGTTAGCGACTCTGCGACCCTGCGACCTAGTCGCAAGGTCGCGAGGCCGCCTGTGAGTTTCTTTTGTTGATCAGCGACCCTGCGACCCCAAGAGAGCAGTTAATTAAATTCTGCATGTGTATACTGTATTTAGCCGTTATCATCATGTCTTTCTCATCCTGGGATTCTTTCCTGAATGCAATAGGTGAATTTGGAGCAGACACGATACCGGTCCTCTCCGACTCTAGCAACATGGCACCCTGGGTGTCCCGAAAGAAAGGTAGGCAGGTGGTGGAAGAAGAGTCAGACACAGACATACAAACATCTCCTCCACCAATATACAGAGACACTCTTTGCACCTTCGCAAAGGAGGACAACCTTAGGTGGTATGAAGTATACCACGAGTTCACCATACCAGAAGATGAGTTTCCAGAAGATCTCCTGGACCGGGAAGTATACCTAAAGGTCAAGAGATCCAAATTGCATCTAGAAGGGGCACATCCAGCCATCTTTCCGTGCCAAGAAATTTTAGACTGGATCATACAGAAGACGGATCCCAAAAGGTTCGTGATCCGAGACAGTGGAGGAAGTGCCGCTGCCCCACCCGCATTGAACTAAAGCCCGGTCTACTATGTGCTTCCATGGAAGGAGAAAAAGTACAGAATGGTGCACAATGACACCGGTGGTTGATACAATCAGGAAATGGTGGGCGGAACCAGATAAATTTAAAGTCAAGAAAGACCAGGAGTACCCGGTGGCCAGTCTGAGGAAAGTGTATAAATTAGTGGTCGCCATGCATTGCAGAGTGTACGGACGTTCGGACGCCACCACTTTCAACGGTGCATGGGCAACTATAAACACTATAATGGAACTGCAGCAATAACGATTTTGACACTCTATTCAATGGTGCGGTATATTAATGGGCTCAATGCAAACAAATTTGACTGAAACTTTAACCCGGATAGAGACGCGTGAAATTTTAACCATAGCTTAAGTGTTGTCGAATCCACCTGCATATGGGCGCATGTTGAGGGATGGCCACATAATGGGGACTCAGCGACAGACAGAGCGGGAACGTTTGCAGACCAAAGTCGGGAATCGGTACAAATGAGATATTGAGCAGTCTCGGATATTCATTCCTTTACGGAAACTGTTTGGTGGCTTACTGTGTCTTGGCGAGAAATGGAGACACTAGGTCAGGTGGCACACTGGTTTCCGTTCACTGAATTTACAATCATCCGAGTATTTGGCTCATTCAAAGCACCACATGCTTTGCCTAAATTTATTACCGATAAGGTGCTCATGCAGGAGGTATGTTACCAGATGACCTCGGGCTTCTCCAATGTCCTTTCCAAAGGGAAGAAGAAACCTTGGCCCGCTCTGCCTCTCACCATTGGTGCTTATACAGTCAAGGACTCGAAGAAATGGGGCACACGAAGGGGAAGAGATAAAAGGTTACCACTTTAGAAATCTGGATTTCCGAACTTATGACCCAGTCAGGATAGTTCCTGAGCATTGTAAAAGGGCCAATTTTAAATGGAGTTATCAGCATGTCGAGGGCCCGGCAGAGGACGAAAAAAGAAACTGGTACAACGCAGACAGGCAACTAGCTCCGGGGATTGACTCTGACCGAGAAGAAGATGATCACCGGAATTTATAAGACAGGAGCCATAAACTAGGAGGCTCTTCTTCTCTGAGATAAAGATTCCGGATAATAAAAATTTGCTTCCTCGTGATCAGCTAAGATGACGGAGAGAATGATGAAGGAGAAAAGAAGCGAAGGAGGATGAAGAGAAACGTAGAAAAGATGTAAAGCAGACGGAGAAGAAAACATGCTAAGGAGAAAAGGAAGAACGGAAAAGAAGCCCGGGCGGCGGCGAACAAACGCAAGGAAGAACGCCGACCAAAGTCGATCGTCAGAAGTGTGAGGCCTTTACTTAGCGGAGCGAAAGCGAAGAAGCGGGCGAGGAGACGAACGCGGGAAGAAGGAAGAAGGGAACACGACGGAGGTGGAGGCAGCAGGCAGAGAGCGGAGAACCACAGCAGGATGAGGAGGACGAGCTAATAGACGACATCGACATATCTCCCCTGGAAATTCCTCCAGGTAGTGCGAAAATTACCCTCAATGTTGATGATTTTCCCGGGGAACAAGAAGAAGAAGTCTTCGACCTGACCAGATTGACATTTGACCAATTCTCCTTCAAAATACGGCAAGAGAAAAGGAAATCCTTGGCACAAAGCCATCCCGCCATATCTACGGTCGCCACTGGAAAGGACATAGTCCCAGATACAAGGACTAACCCTGTAATGATAGCGTCAGCAGGCACCTCTTTTGCCGCGGCCACGGAGGAAAATGTCACTTCAAATGGGCGAGAGTGCCCACAAAACGGGCTAGCTTGGTCGGTGAGAAGAAATGGTATGTTGAGAGTGAAGTGCGGCGCTCCCAATGTAGTTCAGCAAGGTCCCAAGGAGGCTGTTTGTAGTAAATTATTATTGAGAGCGAGCCACGTAGAGCAAGTATATAGAGAAATGCTCACCCTAAAACAAACAGTGGCCCCATTGGCAGAGGCACGAGCGGAAACCAAAGAGAAGCATGAGCAGTTCAAGGAGGCCTCGATAGCTTTAGACATAATGATAAAATGGACAGTGCAGTACCATCAAGCTCCCGAAAACGTGCCTAGGAAGGATTGGAGTCACACACAAGACGCCAAAGTACAAATCCGGATGAGGATGCAGTCCAAAGACAAGTTGGCCAAAGATTTGGACAAAGTGGTGTCTACATATAATCATCTGATCAGTGGTATAGACTCCATGAACGCTCTTCATCACATTCCTTCGTTAGGAGCGCTGGACGAAAATAAATACTGGGAGCAAGTTGATCAAGAAATCCAGTCGTTTCTGCAACCCGTGAGACAAGCTGCTGTTGCGCCAGATTTTGAGGCATCACAAGAGAACCTGAGTCGATTTCTTGTCACTCCAGTACAAATCTATACCAAGCTGGCCTCCCTCTCGATCCAGATCTCCCAGAAGAAAGAAACTCTGATACCGAATGCTTTGGAATGTATGCATCGATTAAAAGAGGAAATCCCTTTAATCTCCCCTATAGCAGCGGACTACCAGACCTGGCGAGATTTCCTCAAGGGGGAGAAGATTGACGCTCCAGATCTCTCAATCACATGACCACCTCCATAGCTAAGTTCCTTCGGTCGCAGGTCGCAATCGTCCCCAGGTCGCAGGTCACGCATACGCCTGGGTCGCAGGTCGCACCTACACTTAAGTCGCAAGTCGCAATCTCTTCCGCAGGTCGCAGGTCGCGTGTTCTTCCAAGGTCGCAGGGCAGCTGAACCGTCGGGAAGTCGAAGCGTCGGAAGGCCCAAAGGGCGTTTCTTGAATCTATAAATACCCCTACAGGGTACATAGTTAAGGGCTTCTCTTTGGTGGACTGAAGAGCAATATAGCATTGCAATTGAAGGGTTATACTCTTGCATATGTAATACAGATACTTGTTTAAAACCCCTTTGTGGATGATGTGTTTAGCTGTGACAATACTGTGTGTATTCTGCGTATATTTTCAGAATATCGTATGATTAATGAATGCTGTGTTATTCATGCTCCATGGTTATCTATGGTTGTGTTTGACGATGCTCAATTTTACCATGTGTTATCACAATGAATGTTGATGAACTATTTTATTAGCATTTCATTGCATCTTTTAGAAAGTTAAGGGATACTCTCGCCATAAAGAACTGTTTCTTTGGTGATCAGATTATCTTGCATGCATTACCCCATAGATGTGTTGCTAACGACATTTCCTGGGCGTATGCATTTTTGCTTATTACCTTGCTACACGCAGTGTTATATATCAGTTTGATACATCAGTCATGTATTCTGTATCATGTGAATAAGTGTATTTCTGCAGATTCAATCAGGTTCTTCGAGACCGAAGAGAAATTCATTCAAGCGGTAGCCGGCCCACACCCCGGACGGGATCCCTATTCCAAACGGTTTTAAGTCTAATTGGCACTTTCTACCGGGGAGATCCCCTACTGTTGGCCAGACATATTTTCCCGTCAACAGATTTGGCGCTAGAAGGAGGGCCATGGCATCCTCCCAGCATACAACTGACATTCCGTCACAAACTCCTCACCGGGAGATCATAAATAATGAACCTCATCTTCCCCCCTTGGAAGATATTCCAAGGGAGGAGGCTCGATATTTTGAAATCACAAACGAACAGTTGAGATCCTTACGCCCAGTCGCCCGCAATCTCGTCAGGGATTTACGGTATGCTCCAATCATGGAATTCCTAGCCCACACTAGGACCCCAGCCGAGAATGTCACTCATAATGGCGTGCTAGTCAGCACCATACCCGAACTTGTGAACTCCATGATTGAAGACCTCGGGCGGGCTGTCCAGGAAAATGACCCCATTCTCCAAGATAGTGAAGGTTTCCCTGATACAGAACCTTTCCCCGAACCTCAGCCTGACTTACATCAGTGGAACAACAACCAAGTGTATTCCCCACCAGAAGAAGGAGAAGGGGGTCAAAGAAATGAAAGAGAAGGTAACACAGCCCGAAGAAATGCAGGGGAAGGAAATAGGCCTCGAAGAAATGAGGGTGGGGTCAACAGGGGTCATGGACGTGGAGGTAGAGGAGATATAGTTCGCGGCCGGAGACACCAACCCAACCATCATCACCACCAAAACCAAAATAGGCCCCCTCCCCACAACTGGGAGTATTTTAGAAACATGAATAACCATGAAAGACACCGAGATGAACACTCTCGCCATCATGAAGGAGCATTAGTGTCAGGGATGGGAAGTGAGTCCGAGGCAGAAACTCGATATCATCAGCACCCCAGGAGGGTGCAGCCTCTAGCCTGGATGGCTCAATCCCCATTGGCTCTTTTAGGTCCTCTCCATGATATGCCTAGACACCCAGAGAAGCATCTTCCTAAGTTCGATCCTGAGAAAGGCACATCAGCGGAAGACCATATTGGTAGTTTCTATTTGTCTCTACAAATCATGAGAGTTCAGTCTGATGATGTCACATGTAGACTGTTCCCACACACTCTTGTAAACCATGCGGCCACCTGGTATCGTTCCCTACCCAGTGCTTCTATTACATCCTGGGACCAGTTCCGTCGTGTGTTCCTGCAAAATTTTGCAGAAGATAAAACACCCTCTATGCTCCTCACAGAGTTAAGCACTATCAAGTGTCATAGAAAAGAAAAAGTTAAAGACTTTAACCAACGCTTCGCCACAATATTGCAAAAATTTCCTCCAAACTTAGCATTGGACGATTCTATCACCATCGACTACTATACTAAAGCTCTACCTAGGGATATTGTCGTTTTCGTCAAACGTGAAGCCCGCGCCACCCTTACAGCAAATTACGCTGCTTCTCTCGCGGTAGAAAAAGACATGTTGTCAATAGGAGTCATGGACCACGAAGGAAAGGATGATCACAAACCAATCACTAAAAAAGGTCACTCTTCCACCCCTAATAGAGAGAAAGAAACTTTTGATTTCGAGAGTATGGCCAAGACCCTCAAACTACTAACGAATGAGGTCTCTGACTTGAAGAGGAAAGGCATTGAAACATCAACTTCTACTAAACCCCCAAAACCCTTTTTCAAGAAAAGTAATCCCAACACCAGCAGACCTCCGTCAAACTCCAGCGCCGCTCTCAACGTGGAAGAGATAGGGAAAGATAATTTTTGCTCTTTTCACCAAGCTACCCACTCTGAAAAAACGTGCCCGCAATGGATTGGCAGCATGACCGCGGTGGTTAACCAACTTTTGGATGACCAAACTCTGGGAAACCAGACAGAGGATGATGTTTCTGATCGAGATGAAGGCTCGCTCCTAGATGGGGAACCAGGAGCCTCTGTTCTAACTTTTGATATAATACGCGGGGGGGGAGAGTCTTGTTCCCATTGATATCAACATGGCAGGCAGTCCCAAGGCTCAGCCCACTCGAAATTATAGTCTTAAAAGAAAAGCATCTATCCCCGAACAATCATATGAAGACAAGAAAAGGGATTTCCTGAGGAAAATTCTTCCCCCTGGAAACGAAGGACAAGCTACGCCGGAGAAGCCCACAAATAGTAACAGCAAAGCAAGTCACAAGAGCAAGCTCCCGGTGGAACCCTCGAAAACCACTACCGAACCTAGTCCCCAAACTGATACTAGTTACAACATAGTGGAGGACATGAAAAAGACCAGAGCTAATATCTCACTCTACGAGTTGGCCCGCATCACGAATCAAAAGGAACTTATTCTAAAAGCTTTCGCCAACAACCAAAATATGAAAACTGTCAGCAACACATCTGCACAAGCCAGTCCAGATATCCAGTCTATAGTGAACGCTGTCAACACGAATTCGAGAGGATCCACCCCTCCCTTCCTCTTGTCTTTTGAGATGTTTAACTTCAACGTTCACAATTGTCTTGTCGACTCCGGTGCATCCACAAATGTCATGCCTCTATCTGTGTGCAAGAAACTCAACATCTGTCCAGAGAAAACTGACGCAAAAATCATTCAACTTGACAGATCACAAGTACCAGCCGTTGGAGAATTAAACAATGTCATCATTTGCCTCTCATCCGACTCTAGAGTCCATCAATGCATTGATATTGTGGTTGTTGACATCCCTGAAGCCTATGGTGTACTGCTTAGCAGGGACTGGTCTAGCAAGTTACAAGGATACTTTGCCACAGATTGGTCCCACTTATGGCTACCTTACAAGGGGAGAAACAACCAAATCAAAGTCGAAAGTGAACCATACATCAAACACACTGTAACTGATTTGGATGCCACAAATGAACCCATCAGCTTTGCCCAGGAGGAACTTGGTATGTGTTTTCTAGATTCCATTTTTGGATGTTACCAACCTCCTCAGTCTTCAGTAGGCCCCGAGGTCCAATCTGAAATGACACTCGTCGCAGAGGAACAAGCCCAAACTGTCTCACACCAAGCCGAAATTCCTCCGCAATCCACTGCCCCCAAGGGCCCGGGAAGCGACATATGGACCTTGTATTACGACGGTTCCAAAAATCTCGATGGTTCTGGCGCTGGCTGCGTTTTGCTTGATCCTCATAAGAATAAATTCTTAATCTCCTGTCGGTTGGAGTTCCAATGCACCAACAACTCTGCCGAGTATGAAGCTTTGATCCTTGGGCTTAAAAAGGCGCTGGATTTGAAGGTAAAATGCTTACGGGTCATTGGAGACTCCGAGATTATCACTCGGCAGGTACGCAATACTATTCACTATTTGTCTCCACATTTAAAGGCGTATCAGCAAGAGGTATGGCGATTAATTTCTGCTTTTAACGCTTTTGGAATTAAATCTGTTCTTAGGATGCATAACGCAGCGGCAGATACTCTGGCTAATGCCGCTGCCAGATTTACCCCTTTGAGGGATGGTTTTTCTATTGAAGTTATATATAAACCCTCCGTCCCAGACAATGTCACTAACTTGCGCATCTTCGATGATGATCAACAGGTGCTGGATTTCATGTGTAACTCAGAGATATTCAAAGACGCTGCTATAGATGAAGATGAGCACGACCAAGCTATGCAAAAGGAGTACGAACAAGTCAAAGGAAACCCCATGCCTAAAGGGGTGGTATCACTTGAGAAGCTTTTTGGATCTGCAAAATCGTTTCCGAGGGCCCCCAAACGCCAAAGTACAGAGCTCTATCTTGGCCCATCGACAATTGAACTTGGGATCAGAAGATAATCCTAAATTCGTCAACCTGGGTAAAGACTGCACCCCCCAAGAGGCTCAAGATTTCACTCAGCTATTTTGCAAGTATCGTGACGTATTCGCTTGGACATATGAGGACTTACGCACATACGATACTCGAATCATACAACATGTGATACCCATTAAAGAAAATGTAAAACCATTCCAACAGAAGCTCCGGAAAGTACATCCTACGATGGAGCCATTGATTCTAAAAGAACTCAAAAAACTTTTGGATGCACGCATTATCTTCAAAGTTCGCCATTCCACATGGGTATCCAATTTGGTTCCGGTGCGGAAGAAGTCAGGTGAAATCCGCTTATGTGTGGACTTCCGAAACTCAAACCGGGCCTCGAATAAAGATAATTACCCGGTGCCCCCTATGGAGCAAATATTACAAGCAGTGTCCGAGTCAGAAATGTTCTCTTTGTTGGACGGTTTCTCTGGCTACAATCAAGTACTGGTGGCTGAACCAGATAGGTTAAAGACTACCTTTCGGACTAAGTGGGGAACCTTCGCATTCAGGCGTATGCCCTTTGGATTAATCAACGCGGGAGCAACTTTCCAAAGAGCTATGGATATAGCGTTCAGAGGTCTGATAGGCCAGAGTGTGGTGGTCTATTTGGATGAAGTTACTATCTTTTCTAAACATCGGGGGGATCATTTGCGTCACCTCAGACAGGTCTTCGAAAGGTGCAGAAAATACGGTATCTCGCTCAACCCAAAGAAGAGTATTTTCGCCGTAGCAGAAGGAAATCGGCTAGGTCATATCATAACTAAGCAAGGCATTGTCATTGATCCAGAACGTGCGAAAGCCATTGCTCAGATCTCTCCCCCCAGTAGTAAGAAAGCAATGCAATCCTTTTTGGGTAAGATCAATTTTGTACGTAAGTTTATATCAGATTTCGCCCAGATAGTGAAGCCACTGCAGGGAATGATAAAGAAAAATGCTACTTTCAAATGGAATCAACCCGAAAAGGAAGCGTTCGACCAGATCAAGAAAGCGATAGCCGAAGCACCTTCCCTCCAGAGCCCAAATTTCGGCAGAGATTTTAGCTTGTATACTTTCGCTTCGGATTCATCCCTGGCAGCCGTACTCACACAAAAGGATAGAAATAATGACGAGCGTCCCATTTCATTCATGAGCACTGGTTTGCAGGGAGCTGAATTAAATTATCCTGAAATCGAGAAACAGGCCTATGCGGTATATAAAGCGGTCAAACATTTCAGACCGTACATCTTAAAAAACCATGCCACAGTTTATGTTCCCCACCCAGCTGTTCGCTCACTGTTCATGCAGCAGGAGCTGGGCGAGAGACGAGGGAACTGGGTTGCGTGTATGCAATAGTACGACTTAGAGTTTAAGCCAGCACACACAGTTAAAGGGCAAGGTCTATGCCAAATGGCTGCAGAGGCCGCAAGTTCCCAACAGAGTGAAGAAGATAATTGGGACCAAGAAATTGAAATGTACCAAACTAACGTCATTCCTCAAATAAAGAACCCTTCTTGGTACTCGGATATTTCGGGATATTTAGCACACGGCGTGTTAGACCCAGTTCTAAATGCCCGACAGAAACGCGCAATCAGACTCAAAGCTGCGTCTTACCAGATAATCCAAGGGAAGCTTTTCAAGAAGAATTCCGACGGGGTCATGTTGCGCTGCCTGGAACATGACGAAGCTCAGAAAATCTTAACCGAGCTGCACGATGGACCAGCAGGAGGTCATTTTTCCGGAGACACCACTGCTCATAAAATAATGCGAGCAGGTTATTATTGGCCAACTCTTTTCAGAGATGCCCATGCATATGTTCGGAAATGCATTCAATGCCAGAAATTCGCAAACCGAGAAGCGCGTCCTGCCGCTCCTTTGTTGTCAGTAGCAGTGGAAGAACCTTTTCAACAATGGGGTCTGGACGTCATTGGTGAGATCTTACCCCACTCTTCTAAGCAACATCGGTACATTCTAACGGCTACTGATTATTTCACCAGGTGGGTTGAAGCAGTACCGTTACGCCAAATCAACGATCAGGAGGTAATGCAATTTGTCACTCATTCCATCATTACCAGGTTTGGCGTTCCAACTTCCTTGGTTTTTGATAATGCAACGTATTTTTCATATTTTAAATTATATGATTTTTCTTTGGAAAATGGCATTGTTCTTAAACACTCTGCAAAGTACTATCCCCAAGGAAATGGTCTAGCGGAATCAACAAATAAAAATTTGATTCGCATCATTAAAAATACCCTTCTGTCTCACCAACGCAACTGGCACAATGCCCTCCAAAATGCACTCTGGGCTGATCGCGTCACCCCTAAGTCCTCAATAGGCACCGCACCATATTTTCTCATGTATGGGAAAGAAGCTGTCCTCCCGCCCAATTTATCTCTTCCCGCTCTGCAGTTATCTCAAGAGTGTCATGGTACCCCTTGCCCAGCCTTGCAAACCCGCATTGACACCCTGTTGAAATTAGAAGAGGAAAGGCAGAAAACCCGGGAAAAATTCGCCATCCACCAGAGTCGAATCAAGAAATGGTTTGATAAAAAGTCTGCAGGAGATAAAAAATTTGAAGTAGGAGATCTTGTCCTAAAGTGGGATAAGGCTCATGAAGAAAAAGGGAAACATGCCAAATTTCAAGCACTATGGATAGGTCCCTTTCAGGTTAAAGAAAAGGTGGGTCCCCATACATTCCGATTGCAAACTCTGGAAGGAAAAGTCGAGGTCCTCCCGGTAAACGGGCATGACCTCAAACACTATTTTACTTGAGTAGCCCTCAAAGGGCTGTTTCCACCCCTGTGTTATAAAAGTCGTTTTTATTGTTCTTCTTGTCAAAAAAAAAAAAAAAAAAAAACTTTCTCTAAATCTACAAGGTCGACCTTGTCTAAGCTACCGCAACTGACTCACTCCCTGATAGGTTCTATGCTGATGAAAGGCCCTTCCCGCAAAACATGGAGTAGTCAAAACTCGCTTGTAATGGGCACCAAGGGTTAGCACATGGCCGTACTGGGGTCTTCAAGCATAAGGAACCACCTAGCGGCTTTGGAAGGTGCAGGCAGAAAAGGTCTTACATAGCAGCGACCGGATCGTAAGGGAACAGAGCTAACTCAGGGGAGTCTCAGGTCATCCGGGAAAACCCAAGTCCTCATATGAGACCAGGAGCAACCTCTCTGCAAGCAAAATAAGTCAGGATCCCTCATCCGCCCAGGCAAAATATGCCCATCTAAATAAGTGCCATAGGCACATTCTCAAATAAGTGCAATCACACACAAATAAAGGGTAAAGGATTGAGAAAGGCTTCCTGCGCAGAGAGGTGATGTAACGACTCCGCCGGGGTACTGACCAGGTTCGTTGGCAGCGGAGCAACGTTCATGACTCTTTAGGTAGTGACTTTGCCGGAGCCGAGATGTTCGCTGGTAGCGGAGCAACACCATGAGGATGAAATAATCATACTGAATCCTGCAGTTGTCCAAGGTTTCTCCGACCCTCACGGTCCTGAAGCGCGAAGAATTAGAATTCGGTCGATCTGCACTCAATAAGCCAAAAGGTCAGGCAACTATGCGAGATGGCAAAGGACGGAAGGTGTAAAATCTGAGGTAAAAGAACAAGCTAGTACTTGGCCCCTCCCTCCTCCCTCATCTACCATTCATCGGCAGAGACTCTGAATTCATCCAGTGAATCGCCATTTGTTGTAGCCTCTACAACACCCTCCAAAAATACAAAAAATAAGAACACACACACTTCAAAATTTTTGGAGCCCCTTTGAAACTAAAAGAGAAAAAGCTAAGTGAAGTTCATAAGGGCAAGTCGCTAAGTCGCAAATCCATCCTATGAAACAATTGCGACCCCTGCGACCTGTGCGACCCCGCGACCCTAAGGTCGCCCGGTCGCAAGGTCGCATGGTCCGGAATTAAAGAAGTTGCGACTCATGCGACCTATGCGACCCCGCGACCTTAAGGTCGCTAGGTTGCAAAGGTCGCAAGGTCGCAAGGATAAGTAATTAAGGAAATTTGCGACTCAGCGACCTTTGCGACCTAGCGACCCTAGGGTCGCAGGGTCGCACTCTACCAACTTGCGACCTCATTAAGTGCTCGCACGTGCGACCCTTTTTTTAAAAGTGCAGGTCGCTAGGTCGCATTTGTCACTTACAGCGAAAAGTTAGGAATTGCTCTGACAGGTCGACTGGCGCGTTTTCTTTCGGGTAAGTTGCTATTCCCTCTCTGTGTTTCCTTCATGAGCGTTTCTTGCCCAAATCTAGCCTCCCCATTGTCTTGATTACCTGCTGGGGAGGCTGTGGGGTTTTTCTGTGAGGTTTTCATATTGTTTAGTTCCCCTGTTATCACCATTAAAACCTCAGGGTCACATTTTCTTGTCCAGCTCCTCATGGCTTCATCCTACCCGCATGCCTGGACCCCTTCCAGCCTTGTATGCTTCCCGTTGGGAGAGAAATGAACCGCAAGCCTCGCGCGCTCGAAACCCCCCGACAGGCCCAAGTGCGACCTGCGACCCAGCGACCCGGTCGCAAGGTCGCAAGGTCGCGCGATCCTCTGTTAGCGACTCTGCAACCCTGCGACCTAGTCACAAGGTCGCGAGGCTGCCTGTGAGTTTCTTTTGTTGATCAGCGACCCTGCGACCCCAAGAGAGCAGTTAATTAAATTCTGCATGTGTAGACTGTATTTAGCCGTTATCATCATGTCTTTCTCATCCTGGGATTCTTTCCTGAATGCAACAGGTGAATTTGGAGCAGACACGATACCGGTCCTCTCCGACTCTAGCAACATGGCACCCCTGGTGTCCCGAAAGAAAGGTAGGCAGGTGGTGGAAGAAGAGTTAGACACAGACATACAAACATCTCCTCCACCAA
The DNA here is from genome assembly GCA_034641835.2 of Pinus albicaulis. Lineage (NCBI taxonomy): Eukaryota > Viridiplantae > Streptophyta > Pinopsida > Pinales > Pinaceae > Pinus > Pinus albicaulis. The sequence continues at coordinate 1,086,150,852 of CM076577.1, read as the reverse complement.
TATACAGAGACACTCTTTGCACCTTCGCAAAGGAGGACAGCCTTAGGTGGTATGAAGTATACCACGAGTTCGCCATACCAGAAGATGAGTTTCCAGAAGATCTCCCGGACCGGGAAGTATACCTAAAGGTCAAGAGATCCAAATTGCATCTAGCAGGGGCACACCCCGCCATCTTTCCGTGCCCAGAAATGTTAGACTGGATCATACAGAAGACGGATCCCAAAAGGTTCGTGATCCGAGACAGTGGAGGTAAAGCTTTTGCAACGTTGGAGGGCCCAAAAGCCCAGGTCTACTACTCGCTGCCCCAACCAGAGGAAAATTTTACCCCGAGATGGTTTTCTGCAAATGAAGTACCGGTGGTTGATACAATCAGGAAATGGTGGGCGGAACCAGATAAATTTAAAATCAAGAAAGACCAGGAGTACCCGGTGGCCAGTCTGAGGAAAGTGTATAAATTAGTGGCCGCCATGCTCTGCAGAGTGTACGGATGTCCGGACGCCACCACTTTCAACGGTGCATGGGCAACTATAATGGAACACGTAACGGTGCACGGCACTCGATTCAATTGGGCTGGTATATTAATGGGCTCAATGCAAACAAATTTGGCTTCGGCTTTAGCCCCAGATGAGGGAACGTCGTCAGAATTTTATATGGCTTCGTATTTATTAGATGCTGTCTGTGCCCAACTGCATGTTGAGGGATGGCCACATAATTGGGACTCCGAACAGACCCAGGCAATCCATTTGCAGACCAAGGTATTCTGGGAGTCCAGGTACAAGTCAGATATTGAGCAAATCTCTCAGATATTCATTCTCGCCCTTTACGGGAAACTATTTGGTCAAGACACCCCCTGCATGTCTTGGCGAGCGATGGAGACACTAGGTCAGGTGGCACACTGGTTTCCATTCGCTGAATTTACAATCATCCGAGTATTTGGCACATTCAAAGCACCACATGCTCTGCCTAAGTTTGTTACCGATAAGGTGCTCATGCAGGAGGTATGTTTCCAGATGACCTCGGGCTTCTCCAATGTCCTTTCCAAAGGGAAGAAGAAACCTTGGCTCGCTCTAACCCTCACCATTGGTGCTTATACAGTCAAGGACTCCAGAGAAGTAGGGCGTGAAGGGGAAGAGATAAAAGGTTATCACTTTAGAAATCTGGATTGCCGAACTTATGACCCAGTCAGGATAGTTCCTGAGCATTGTAAAAGGGCCAATTTTAAATGGAGTTATCAGCATGTGGAACGCCCGGCAGAGGACGAAAAAAGAAACTGGTACAACGCATACAGGAAACTAGCTTCGGGGATTGACTCTGACCGAGAAGAAGAGGATCACCAAAATTTAGAAGACAAGAGCCATAAACTAGGAGGCTCTTCTTCCTCTCGGGATAAGAGAACCCGGACCAATACAAAGACTGACACCTCGGATCAGCTAAGAGGAGCAGAGGCCCAAGCCAAGAAGGAAGAAGAAAAGAAAATGAAGGAGGATGAAGAGAAACGTAGAAAAGATGCAAAGACAGAGCGGAAAAGGAAACAGGCTGAGGAAAAGGAAAGACAAGAAAAGGAAGCACAGGCGGCGGCAGAACAAGCACTTAAGGAAGAACTTGACGAAGTCAATCGTCAAAAGATGGCAGACCAAGCCACCGCGACAGAGCGAAAGAGAAAAGCTGAAAAAGAAGCAGAGGCAGAGACAGAACGCAGGAAGAAGGAGGAACACGACAAGGCAGAAGCCGAGCGCCGAAAAAAAGAGGAAGAAAAAGGACAAAGGCAGGATGAGGAGGACGAGCTAATAGACGACATTGACATATCTCCCCTGGATATTCCTTCGGGTGGCGCGAAAAGTACCCTCAATGATGATGATTTTCTCGGGGAACAAGAAGAAGAAGTCTTCGACCTGACTAGATTGACATTTGACCAATTCTCCTTCAAAATACGGCAAGAGAAAAGAAAATCCTTGGCACAAATCCATCCCGCCATATCTACGGTCGCCACTGGAAAGGACATAGTCCCAGATACAAGGACTAACCCTGTAATGATAGCATCAGCAGGCACCGCTTTTGCCGCGGCCACGAAGGAGAATGTCACTAGAATGAGCAGGGAGATTATTTCCCTACAAAACAGGCTAAAAAAAGCGGAACAGGAGAAATCAGTGCTGGAGAGTGAAGTGCGACAGCTCCAAAGTAAGCCTTCCCAAGTCAATGAGGTCCCACTGGCAGTCGTTAAAGAATGTGATGTATTGGAAATGACCATGAGGCAAGTATATAGAGAAATTCTCACCCTAAAACAAACAGTGGCCCCATTGGCAAAGGCACGAGCAGAAACCAAAGAGAAGCATGAGCAGCTCAAGGAGGCCTTGGTAGCTTTAGACAGAATGATAAAATGGACAGCGCAGTACCATCAAGCTCCCGAAAACGTGCCTAGGAAGGATTGGAGTCACACACAAGACGCCAAAGTACAAATCCGGATGAGGATGCAATCCAAAGACAAGTTGGCCAAAGATTTGGACAAAGTGGTGTCTGCATATAATCATCTGATCAGTGGTATAGACTCCATGAACGCTCTTCATCACATTCCTTCGTTAGGAGCGCTGGACGAAAATAAAGACTGGGAGCAAGTTGATCAAGAAATCCAGTCGTTTCTGCAACCCGTGAGACAAGCTGCTGTTGGGCCAGATTTTGAGGCATGACAAGAGAACCTGAGTCGATTGCTTGTCACTCCAGTACAAATCTATACCAATTTGGCCTCCCTCTCGATCCAGATCTCCCAGAAGAAAGAAACTCTGATACCGAATGCTTTGGAATGTATGCATCGATTAAAAGAGGAAATCCCTTTAATCTCCCCTATAGCAGCGGACTACCAGACCTGGCGAGATTTCATCAAGGGGGAGAAGATTGATGCTCCAGATCTCTTAATCACACGACCACCTCCATAGCTAAGTTTCTTCTGTCGCAGGTCGCAACCATCCCCAGGTCGCAGGTCGCGCATACGCCTGGGTCGCAGGTCACACCTACACTTAAGTCGCAAGTAGCAATCTCTTCCGCAGGTCGCAGGTCGCGTGTTCTTCCAAGGTCGCAGGGCAGCTGAACCATCGGAAGGCCCAAAGGGCGTTTCTTGAATCTATAAATACCCCTACAGGGTACATAGTTAAGGGCTTCTCTTTGGTGGACTGAAGAACAATATAGCATTGCAATTGAAGGGTTATACTCTTGCATATGTAATACAGATACTTGTTTAAAACCCCTTTGTTGATGATGTGTTTAGCTGTGACAATACTGTGTGTATTCTGCGTATATTTTCAGAATATCGTATGATTAATGAATGCTATGTTATTCATGCTCCATGGTTATCTATGGTTGTGTTTGACGATGCTCAATTTTACCATGTGTTATCACAATGAATGTTGATGAACTATTTTATTAGCATTTCATTGCATCTTTTAGAAAGTTAAGGGATACTCTCGCAATAAAGAACTGTTTCTTTGGTGGTCAGATTATCTTGCATGCATTACCCCATAGATGTGTTGCTAACGACATTTCCTAGGCATATGCATTTTTTCTTATTACCTTGCTACACGCAGTGTTATATATCAGTTTGATACATCAGTCATGTATTCTATATCATGTGAATAAGTGTATGTCTGCAGATCAATCAGGTTCTTCGAGACCGAAGAGAAAGTCATTCAAGCGGTAGCCGGACCCACACCCCGGACGGGATCCCTATTCCAAACGGTTTTAAGTCTAATTGGGACTTTCTACCGGGGAGATCCCCTACTATTGGCCGGACATATTTTCCCGTCAACAAATGAGTCTACCAGTTCATATGATCACGAGGAAGAGGATGAGTTTCTTTCCCAAAGGAGTCCTAAGCTCAGCCAAGTGAAGGAAGAAGCAGTCTTGGATCAAGCTTATCTCCCAAATCCTCTAAGCCAGGTATTGTTTCAAGATCCCTTTGCTGATTTGTTAGAGGCACTTGAAGAGGGAGTAAAGCATATCAAGGGCAGTTTGATGCAGAATTTTAAGAACATTTCAGACACTAATGTTCAAACACAAGTGAGGGGGAAGTGGATTTTAATTTTTTTAGTGCCCTCAAAGAGCTAAACCAAGATCCCTCATGGAATCATCTGCTTGATTGGATGTATTGGAAAAGAGAGTTCACCAGCTAAATTTATATCATGTATAGGTTAGATTAGGATAGATGGGCAAGAAAATAAGCTCAACACTATGAGCATTTTTTTACCTTTTGTTTGAGATTGTTTTGAATGAGAAGAGAGAAAAAGTAAAAAACAAAGAAAAATGAAAAATAGGGCAGATGAAAAGAAGATGTACAGCCCCATACCAAAAAAATAGTGATGCTGAAAGTGTGCAAGTCTAAATTCCACTATTTGTTTTTGAAAAATAATTCTTGTTCAGTCACGTACCCTAATCATGGTTGAACATGTTTTCAATTTATTTGCTGATAAGTTAGTGAAAGAGAGCTTGTTAAATCATTCAAACTTGACTTGTAAAAAAGATAGATTAGCGAATGAAAAGATATTGGTTCCACATGCTCAATACAGAAAGAAAGAGGAAGATGAGGATGCATAAAAAATGATAGATCACAACCCTTATCTTTCTATTTTACTTTTATGCAAAATAATGTTTGTGTGCAGCTTGTTCTTATGCCACAACTCATGGTAACTTAGATTGCCTAATCCTGATTTAAACTATGCTTTCAATTTCATGTTTATAGCTTAGAGAATGAAGTTTTTCAAACAACTTAATCTTGACAAATGATTAGAATAGGTAGAGAATAAGAGAGTTAATTATCCTAATCTGAACTCTTGGAAGAAATAAGGGTACAATTAAATAGTTTGATTTGTGTTTTCAAAAATAAAAATGTCAAGGGTTTTCCAGTTCAAATGCACCCAAGGAAGAAAAAAATGTTAGGCAAGTAGGTTGGGTAGGTAGAGATGATGTTGATTTTAACCATGTTTTTTCATATTACTAAAGATCACAGCTTCAAGAAAACATCAACAAGTGAAAGAGGTAAAAATATGCCCAATGGATGCGGCACTAGTCTTCATAAATCAAGAGAGATCTAAAAGTTCTGGACACCTCCTGAAAAGGAGTTGCCCTCCCCTAGTGGAGCCACTGTTAGTCATCCATAATTTTCACTATCTAAAGATGACTAAGAATCAGTTCCAGATAGTTCTAGAAATCTCACGGCCTTCATTATCCTTAGGATAAAATTTTCACTATTTCATCATTCCATCATGCCAAGATAAGCTCACCCATCCCAGAAGACCCATCATGGGTTCATGCCACTCATTATCACTATGTTTCGCCACCTTTGGCCTCAACCCTCTATTTTTGTTTTGCCTAAACTCCTCGATTGCCTATCTAGGGTTTTTAAGGGCATTTTTCTTCGTTTCATGAACTCCATGATTAAATATTCAACAAGGCTTATATCTTGATGCTCTTACACCTCGTCTTATCCTTAAAATACCTACATAAACACTTCCCATCACTCCTATCCCTTAGAATCATCATTTTTCTACAAAACCTAGTTTATTGCCACAAATTGACACTTTGTAAGGCTAGGCCTATGTTTTGACCTTTTGGACCCATTCCCCTCACTCAATTCCCAAACTTCCACTTTCCCTTACTCCCTAACATTTATCCCTATACCCCAAAATTTCCCCAACAATTTAGACAACACTTAACCCCTTCATTCCCCTCCCTCTGCAAGGCAGTCCTAAACCCTCACACCAAACCCTAATTTCCTCTTTCAAATAAGCTAGGGTTGGAAATGAAAGGGAGGAACAAGAGAAAAGGATTCATTTTATATATCATGTAAGAAATAATAATTCTATACTAGCTCATAAAAATCATGCCTCCATCATTTTCCAAGAATTCATTCCAAGAGACAAGCCATGTGTCTCACCTAGAGCTCATTTTTCTTCAAATTGTGTTTTGGACCAAAAAGAGATGAATTTGGAAAAGTGAGAGAGTTTTTTGTCCATAATAGGGCCAAGAAGAAAAGCCTCCTTCAGGTTTTACACAGGTATCATGGTTTGAGATCAATGACAAAAATAAAGATGTCATGGGAGAAATTTTTCACTTCTAGAGTGACCTTGGGAAACTCCATTTTTCTCATAGCTGGAGTGTCCAAATGACTTGATTAATAAGTCAAATGAAAACTAGACTGAAATATATTTCAAATGAGCTATCTATGCTCGATTTGGAATTAAGGAAGTCATCCAAACGTGGTCTGCACCAGCACTCTGCATTTCTGCACCATCATTCAGCACTTGTTCACCAGTGTTGGGAGAATCAATTTTTGGATAGGTAAATGAACCTAAATCAAGAAAAAAATTGTATATTTGGAACGTAGACTCAACCATATTTCCAATTAGCTATCATGAGCTCAATTGGGAGTTGTGGAAGGCCTCCAAAAGTTGTCTGCACCAGCACTCTACATTTTTGCACCAGCACTCGGCACTTTTTGACCAGTCATGGGAAAATAAACTTTTGACAATGCAAATCAACTTCAATCAAGAAAAAAATTGTAAATTTGGAAATTTGACAAGTCAATATTTCCAACGAGCTATCACAGAGCTCATTTTGACACCGAGAACGCCTCCAAATTCCCTTTGAAAAATGACGTTGTGCACAGGAGAAGTTTTTATGTTTTTGAAATTTTGAGGCCCTAGGAGCGCAACACCCTAGGTTCTACGCTCTTTTTTTGGGCATCCTCAGCTGCTAAAGTTTACATTTTTTGGTTTTTCATCTCACCATCAGTCTACCCACAAAATTTCAGGTCAATTGGAGCATTTTTACCCCCTCAAAAGGTCAAAAAACACCCAACATTTGACCTTTCTGCCTCCTTTTCTGAACAGGTGCTGCACCCCTGGAAACCTTGGATTTTTCCATTCTTTGGGAAACTTTTAAAGGTCACATTGAGAATAAAAAAGGTATATTTGAAAATTATACTCTTCAGGATTTCCAACGAGCCATCACGGAGCCAAATCTGACATCGGGAAGTGGTCCAAAACTTGGTTGCAAAACAACCTATTTTCTGCAAAAGTGGCACTACGCTCCTGGACTGTCTTTTGCCAAAAAGTCAACAAAACACACAAATTTATGGCAAGATGATTTTTTAATATTTTCTTGTGCAAATCACTCCTGATCTGATTTGGGAGTTATGTTTTGATGTTTTTCATTTATTATCTTATCTCTTATGTGTCTTGGGCCTTGCATGGTCATTAAGCACATTTATGACATTTATGGATAAATTAGGGTTTTTGGAAGCCTCTTAGGGTTTCCACCTCCTCATTTTATCCATAAATAGAGCATGAGGCTCTTATGTATTAGTTGTATTTTTATGACTTATGCTGAAGCAAATACATAGTCTCTTGGAGTTTTAATGGAAATTTGATGTCTTGGAGCTCATGCATGCCTTGGTTTTCTTGTTGATGGAGAGAGACTGTTTGCAGGATCAATAAGCTTGGTCGATGGTGAAGTGTTTCTTATGTTTATGTTTTCTAGTTTTCTATTATGTTTCCTATCATGCTATGTTGTAGTAGGACAAAAAAATTAGATTAAGAAATGTTTCGTGATGGCACCTTACTTCTGTTTGTCCTTCACTGCCTCAATGTTTTCTTCTGTTGAGATATATTAGGGAATCCATCTCTTGCTCTCTAAGAAGTTCTTATCTTGTCCATTTATTGAATGGTTTAGATCAGTTAGTGTCAAGTATGATTTATGGCTAGTCCTGCATATTTTTGCTACTGAAATACTATGTTTTGGAATCAACTCTTTAAAGAATCTTTGCCTAGGTTTGTCAAAGAAGTTTGTTTGAATCATGCTCTTTGCCTTTACTAGCTAAATTTGTTTCAAAGAACCTTCATAGTTATAACTTTAGATGTTCAAAGTTTTATCTTATTCTATGGTTATAACTACTTATGCATCTTAAATGTTTTTTTTCTCTTGATAATGAAATATATGAAAGTTAAATAAGTTTCTTGCCTTTCTATAATTTCATTTGAATGTTTGCCTTGGATAATCATCCATGTTCAGTTTGAAGTCAAATGGATTAGGTTTCACTTATGCCTTTTATTATCTTTCCATGCTTATGATTTTCTAACTCCCTTAGTCTAAAAGGTTATTAAGGATTCAGTTCTGCCCTTCACTAGCTTTTATTCTCAAGTTTAATGTTCATCTCATCATCCACCACAACCTCAAAGACCTACCAACCAAGTGAAAATTGCCCTACAAATCCTCTTGAAAACATTGATGAACTCATCATGACCTTGTTAGACTCCATTGCCCAATGACTTAACGATCTTCCATGTTTTCTATCTAAATCCATCTGAGCATCATACCCAACCAAAAACAAGCAAAATACCCTGCACTTAACATCTAGCCTAAAATCAACCCTAATCAGCAAACAAGTTCATATATTTTCACCTATTAGAGAGATCCCTCTCCAAATCCTGGAAGGTTAGGTCCTTGGATTCCAAAGCTTGGTTTGATGTTACCCTATCCATTTGTATCTCAATCAATCTAGCAAATTACGGGGAGCTAACAATGATGAAAACCATACATTTTCACTATTCATACAAACATATAAACAATAGAAATAATGAGGATACGACAACCATAAGTGCCTCATATGAAGCAATACATTTACACATAAAATACCAAGGAAAATAACTATTATTACTAAGTGTGAAAGTCAACCAAGTATGGGACTAACACGTTCCACCCGACCATAAATTGGCTAACCCAAATCTCTCTTCAACCAATCACCCCCATGCCATATTTCAGGCATGATTGTGGGTTTCAAAACCAAAATAATTAACCAAGTCTTCCTGAAGCTAAACCACCTCACCCTCATCAATAGAACCATGGTTTATTGTAATCCTCACTGGACCACTAGGCCATAAACAAGCATGGATGCCACTAGATTTCTCCACCTACACCATGAGGAATATTCTTGTCTCCTAGTCTTTTGGATTTACCACAATCCACAATCCGATCTAGGGATCACTACGCCCGTATCAAGAAACCACCCTACAGGATTTACCATATATCCCACCATTCACTGGTAAGGATTCCTAGGCCCGATCAAGGGAACCTCCTCTAGTATTTATTGTATATCCTTCCTTTCACTGATCGTGGATTCCTAGGCCCACTTAGGAAAACAATATCTGGCTTTATAGCAACCCACAGTCCAATTCAAGGGTCGCTAAGCCAGTGGCTTTACCATTATCCAGAGTCCGGTTCAAATATTACTAGGCCATGTGTTATTTCATTCATATATCCACCTCACTCAGTTTCAACTTCATCCGACAATCCAGCTCAACCAAAAAAATTAGAACCCCATCACACCATGGCTATCCAAAAATGCCAAGGAAAGGAAAAAGAACATTTTCACACTTGGAAAAAAGAATCGTGAAATTCCACTGTCAGAGGTGTTGTAAGTCAATAAGCTACTAGCCCAATCCTTTCAAATATATTGAAAGGTCCACGAAACTAAGGTGCCATCTTGGCACACAAACCAATTCGCAAGGAGCTTTTATTGATCTTGACGCACAAGTACACCTATTCCCTAACGTGGAACTCCTTAAACAACCTATTCTGATCTGCATAGATTTTATGTCTATCATGTTCCACCTTTAAATTATTCCTGATTACATGCATTTCCTATTCCATTTCTCTTAACAGGTTCAGTCCAATAAATACCCTGTTCACCGGATAAATCCAACTGATGGGATTATTACAACTCCACCCATACAATGCCTCAAACAGACTCATCCTTAGTGGCTTGTGGTAACCATTGTTATAAGTGAACTCAACCAATGGAAGGTACTCTTCCCACTTTTGTTGTTAATGCATCACGTACATTCTCAACATGTAATCTAGAATCCTGTTGACTCTCCCTGTCTGTCCATCTGTCTCCATATGATAATATGTGTTGAACGCCAATTTTGTACCTAAATCTCCAAACATATCATTACAAAACTTGGAAGTGTACTTTTCATCCATGTCTAACACAATCTTCTTCTTAACACCATTCAAACCTACCACATCTTTGATGAACGCCTATGCCACGTCACTAGGTGGATATGTAGTTTTCACTGGAATGAAGTATGCTACATTGGTCAACCTGTCCACCACAACCATGATGGAATCATGTTGTCTATATGCCCTCAGAAAACCTGTGATGAAATCCATAGAAATGACCTTCCATTTCCACTCTAGAATTGGAATATGATGTAGCAGTCTACCTGGATGCCTACATTCTGCCTACAGTCCAAACATATAGCCACAAACTCTTCCACATCCTTTTTCAAATTCATCCAATAGTAAAATGTCTTCATTATCTTCAATGTTTTATGGTATCCTGGGTGACTTGAATATGTTTCTGCATGAAAATCCCTCAATATAATCTTCTTGAACTCACTACTATCTGGCACATATATCCTTTTGCTAAATATGATCAATCCATCTGCTGAGAGATGGTATTCCACATCTTGTGCACCTGTACCTTCACATGCACCTATACCTATAATCTAATGTAACCTGTGCCTAAGCTCTCTATACCTTCCATCCTACTGAACTGTCCAATAATAGCTTATAGATGTCATATGATTCATATGTATTCACCTACTAAGAGCATCTACAACCTTGTTCTATTTACCCTTGATGTACCTAATCTCGATGTCAAAATCACTGATTGTGACCAACCATCTAGATTTCCAGGCATTCAAATTGGACTTCTCAAACAAATATCTCAACCCACTATGATCACTAATCAGTACAAACCTCCTGCCAAGAAGATAGTGCCTCCACATCTTCAATGCATGAATGCTCGCTTCCAACTCAAGATCATGTGTCAGATAGTTCTTCCCGTTCTCATTCAGTTTCCATGACTCATAACATAGCACATCTCATTCTTCCATAAGAACTCCACCAAGTCCTCTCTTAGAATCATTTGTGCATACCACAAATTTTTTGTCTAGATCTGCAATATTTAACACTTGAGAATTTGTTAACAACTGCTTCAACTATTCAAAACTTGTTACACATACCTCTATCCATTCAAATTTATTACCTTTCCTCTTAAGTGATGTAATAGGATATGAAATATGAGAGAAGTTCTTGATGAACCTCCTATAATATCTTGCTAACCCCATAAACAATCTTACCTCATCCACATTTCTAGGAGTTGCCCACTCCATGATAACTCTTTATCATCTTTGGATCCACTGTTATCCCTTCCTTGGAGACCACATGCCCCGAGTAATGTACCTCTGTCTGAAATAAACTTCATTTACTGAGCTTATAATACAATTGATGTTCTCTCAACAATCTCAACAATGCTACTAAATGATTGATATGCTCTTCCTCATTTTTAGAATATATCAATATTTCATCAATGAATAGAATAAAAAAATTGTCCAGATAAGGAAACACCACACAATTAATCAAACACATAAAGTTAGCTAGAGAATTAGCCAAACCAAATGGAACTACAACAAACTCATAATGCCGATACTTGGTCTAGAAATTTATCTTCTAAATATCCTCTTCCCTTATGTGTACTGATGATATTCGGATCTCTGTAACACCCTCCTCCCATATCTACCCAAGTTATTAGAAAAATGGGGTAAACATGTGACGAGAGGCTACTATGATCTGAATCATCCCCCTATGGCACCTTAACGAAGTGGAACCGACACCACACCACTACACAGACCTTCTACACCTACTATGGGACACTCAGGACCCATCCCAACATTCTAGGAGGTTAGATCTAAATCAAAATTTTCTTTTGATGAATCAATCCCCCATTCAATCCCTTGACATGGAAAGAGTGCGATTGGAAACCTACAGTCGCATGAACACCATAGATAAGCATAGGACTAGGTACTTTTACTAGTAATTTTGTGCATGCAACAATAATTTCCGTGCCATTTTTTTAGGCCTAGAGCTCAGGTCATTGCCCAGAACTCCATGACACTTCCATAACTAAAATATAACAATATAATAATGATGGGCGAGTACAGGTAAATCACTTAACAGTGATGAGATCCTATGGGACAGACTTACAGGATAATATCTTTCGGGAAAGTTAGTAGGATCAGAGATATATGGAGATTGTGCACAAGTTACAGCAGAGTACAAGTATAGGTAAAAGTGTTGGTACACATATAGGTACAGGTGTTGATACAAGTACATGTATAGGAACATGGGGTATAGGTACATGTACACATATATAGGACTTGGAATACCATCTCACGGTAGATGGAATAGTTAGATTTAGAGACAAGATATATGTACGAGACAACAATGAGCTTAAGAAGGTGATATTGAGGGAGTTTCATGTGAAACCATATTCTTATCACCTAGGCTACCAGAAGAATTTGACTGTAGTGAATAGATTCTACTATTTTCTGAATCTAAAGAGGGATGTGGTAGATTTTGTAGCTAGATGTTTGGACTTTCATATGGTTAAGGTAGAGTGTGAAAATCCAGGTGGACTTCTATAGCCAATTGCGATACTAGAGTGGAAATGGGAGGTCATTTCTATGGACTTAATCATAAGGTTTCCCTGGAAAAATAGAAAACATGATTCTGTCATGGTTGTTGTGGATAGGTTAACAAAGGTTGCACATGTCATATCAATGAAGACTACATACTTAACTAGCGATGTAGCACAAGTGTTTATTTGAGACATAGTAAAATTGCATGGTGTTACAAAGAAGATCATGCTCAATAGGGATGCAAAGTTCACTCCAAGTTTTGGAAGGAGTTGTTTGCAGGTTTGGGCATTGATTTGTCCTTCAGCATAGCTCATCATCCACAGAAAAGTAGATAGACTAGGAGGGCCAATAGGATACTAGAGGTTATGTTGATGATTTATGTGATGCACCAACAACGCAAGTAGGAAGAATATATCCACTTGTAGATTTCACCTACAACAACAGGTATCATGAGTCATTTAGGATGAGTACATTTGAGGCTATGTATAGGCATAGTTGCAACACTCCTATCAGTTGGATTGTTCCGATTAACAAGGTATTGATTGGACCAAAAATGTTGGGAGAAATGGAACAAGAAATGTAGGTGATCAAGAAGAACTTGAAAGTGGCACAAGATAGGAAGAATAGTTATGCAAACAGGAACCAATTGTTCAAGAGTTTCATATTGGGTATCGGATGTACTTGCATATCAATCCCAAGAAGAGCTCCTTACAGATTAGATCATGTGCCAAGTTGGCACCACAATTTTGTGGACCCTTCAAGATCATTGATAGGATTGTACCAGTGGCCTATCAACTTGCAATTCCTTCCACAATGAAATTCCATGATGTTTTTCATATATCTTTGCTTAAGAAGTATGTTAAATATGTTGATCTTATAATTGATTGGTCTGTATTTCATGTGGAACCGGATGGATAATTCCTATCAGAGCCTCAGTGTATATTGCAGAAAAATGTGCTGATGCTCTCGAACCGAGAAATAGAGCAAGTCAAAGTTTAATGTAATCACTTTTGACTCGATGAGGCTACATGGGAGATGGTAGATCAAATGTGGGCCATGTATCCTTCTTTGTTTGCCAGTTAAGGCAAAGTAATTTTGTTGTGATTTTGGTTTCATTTAGCATATGTTTTGGTGATGTTTTGGTATTTATTTTCATGTGACGGTTGGATATATGAATATATGTATATGGATGAAAATATCACCATGAGATATTTTATAAATCTCTAGTATGTGGTATGGTTTCACACCATTATAGTCGTCGTGTTATTATGTCATGTTGGTTTTCTTTTCAAAAGGGTGATCATTGCAAATACTACATCGAGGTATGCTATAAAGCTCCATGGGAAGTGATCTGAATGTGTGAAAGAACACAAAATAATACAAATATAACCATATATATCAAGATGCAGCAGAAATAAAACTTCATTTCATTAATATCAAAGAACTGAAATAGGTTTACAGACAAAATGGAAATAAGCTAGCTAGGGCGCTGGTAGCTTATCTATGAGAAGAGATGTGATGCCTACAGGCCTATGAAATATATGTTAAAATGAGGCTCAAAGGCCTATATATGATTTAATAACAATGGAAAACAATAAAAATCAAAAAACCTAACCGTAAGAGATGAAACACTAGACTATGGGCCCCATTGGGGTAAATTGGTACATCAATTTCTCGAGGTCGTAACTTTGGCATACTATCTCTGTTTGACACACTTGATACATCATTAGAAATATTTACCCAAGGAATACAACTATTGATAGCTAATGTTGACTCTAGAAAAAAATCTTATCCTTTGTAGGTTTCATGCCCAAAAAACATTGTTTCGTGCCTCAAAATGGCTCCAAAAGTTCAGGACCCAAAAAACTGCCAAAAATAGTAAATTTTGCTACAATTAAGGAAAATAAAAAAATGAAAGAAACAATGGTGGGGGTCCAAGAGGAATAGGCGGGTGGCTACCAATATCCACCTAGATCATTCCTCGCCCCTTAGGCAGTAATCGTCCCCATTGTGTTGAGTTCCTCCATGAGATGAGGAAACTTTTCCTAAACATGGTCCCTGTTGGAGCGGGGTCCCCTAATTCTGACCATTTTTGTTATATTTGTAATATATTAGTCATTCATAGGGGCTTTGGGGCAAGTCAAAGTCCCTCATGAATTGTAATGGATCAAAGGGTAGATCAAGGGGCCGCAAAACACGGTTTACAAACCATAGAGTAGCATAGGCTAATAGTATAAATAGATGTCTAGATCGAGTTTAAGAAGTCAGTTTTTAGATAAGTTTGAATACAAATGTTAGATATGGTGACTTTGTGATATAATGAGTGGATTTGTCTGGGTAGAAGGCTCCTACTACCTATGTGCAAGGAGACCTTAGTCTTGCTGTGTGTGGACCCTTCAGACTGTGTGCGCGGGTTGTTGAAGTGTTTTGTATGAAGAATCTAGACTGATATGAATAACGGAATGTTGTTACAGATATCTGAGTTCTATATGCATCTACTGTTTATGATATTAATTTTTCTACATCTTATTTTCAATTTTTATACTGTTTGGAAATAGATCTCTTGCGCAACTGTGTTTGGGTTATATGAATGCTTATTGGACTTATTTGATGGTATAAGGCTTTGATCTTATGTGTTATGGGTTATTACTTGATTTATAATTACTGTGTTGACTTGCACAAGACATGCTGCATATTTTACCTAAATCTGTCTACAAGGGTATGCCGGTCAGGGCTTCTATTGTGTAAGTCTAATTATGATTGTTCCATATTTAAGGGCACACACATAACTTAATTCTCTCTTAGGGTGCAGAAACCTGGTTCCAACACCCCCCCATACTACTTCGGGTGAGATTTTTACTTGCGCAAGTAGGTCACTTACGAAAGGGCCAGTAGTTAGAGGGTTTTCTTGGTTAACCTCAAATCCGAACCTGGGCCAGGACCCCTTAAGCAAAAAAATGGCTCCGTTTCTGGGAGCAGGAGAATTTTGAGAGAGGTTAGGTGATGTGAAAAGGTCATTGACAAATAGATTCAGGAATTTTCCCTAAAAGAAAACAGAAGTAAGAAATTGTTTGCCGAAGAGTGGAAGAACAAATATATTTTTATCGAGATTTAAAATATTTTCTCTGTAACCTTTACGCATGAATTACAAGAGTGGTTGTCAAGATTATCAAAATTAAGATCCTCTTGGATGGAAAATTAGGTCACGTAGTGGACCCCGGAATTGATCCAAAAGTTGGAAAAGGCTGATAATTCTGTCACTAGGACTGTATATCATTGGGTTGACAACTTCTTGGCAGGATTTCTGACAGAATTTGCAGTAGATCAATTTTTTTCATATTCTGAAGCTGAAAGAAGGTTTTTCAAGGGATTAATAGGTAAATTGTTATGAACCCTGCCTCTGTTGATTAATATGCTATTGTGTGAAAAGGGGATTTTATGCAGCCACATTGAGTGAATGACCCCTGATCAGACCAAAAGTACCAAGTGCAGTGGAAAATACTATCAAATCAATCAGAAAGGGGATAGGTCTGTAAACAACCCTTTGAGAAACTCATATAATCCAAAAAGAAGCAGGGCAGAGAACACTGAGGATAGCCCTCTTGCTACGCCACCATCAAATATGCACAAGGGTAAGAACCCTCCTACCCCACCGTCGTCCCCACCTGCAGAAGATATGGCTGCATAGATGAAGCTACCTACTTTTAAGGGTGAAGGGATGAAGATATGGATCAATTTTGGTTCGTGGTGAAAGTGGTGTGGACTGCGCAGAATGTGAATACTGATGCTATCAAGAGAGTGCAACTAGATATGGAATTTTAAGGTCGCGCTTTAGATTGGTTCATGGGATACCTTGCTCAGAATGTAAATCCCACTCTTCAGCAGATTAAGGATGCGCTAAAGAAATAGCTCCAAAAGCCAAAGTCCTATTCCCAATGCATAGTAGAACCCAAGTACATCAGGTAAGGAACGCAGGAATCAGTTTGCAAGGTTGACCAATGGTTGAAGCAAGCTATCAATATCGGTGGATTTGTGTACGGTGATAATAAACATAAGGAATGGTTCATTTCCATGCTCTTGCCACATCTATGTAGATCTCTAGGTCAGTAGATGATTGATTCTCAGGAAGAGGCTCTGGAAATTGCAATGAAATTAGAAGTTGTGCCGAAGGATGATGCTCATTTTGGAGGGCTACAAATTTAGATCCAACTAGAAGCGATGCACTTAGAAATTCATAATTTATGCAGTGACTGGGGTAAAGAAGTTGGCACAAGTTTCTGGAGCGTATGTTGCAGGAGTGTTGGCCACACCAAGGATCAGTGTCCTCTATTCTCGATTTATCTGCAAGCCACGGGATCAAATCCCCTAAGCCCTAGGGATTTTGTAGGCCCTAGTATCCCCACACTGTGGTGTCGAATTATAGGGTCATTGGATGGCATGATATAGACCATTGCCCACAACTAGGAGCATATGTGCTAGAACTAAAGAAACAGTGGTGTAGATTATTCTCTTCACTTGGTCACGAAGAGAACAGCTGCCGAACATATGACCTAATGATAGACAGAAAAAACCTTTACAGGGTACAGGTAGACCCTTTGTCATTATCATCTCCCTTCAGAAGAGGAGGATCCCAAGCAAGAGGACTGGGAGGGGGGAGAGATGGAGGCCATGTCGAGGGAGAGGGAAAATGATATGCTATAAATGCAGATACATTGGGAATTATGTGCATTACTACCACAATCCTACATGACAATCCTGTAGGTACTATAAACAATACGATCATGTAGTTGAAGATTTTCTTGTGCTAATAGATAAAATGAAGGAAAAGCAGCAGAAACCTCTGTAGAACATACAAATGGTTAAATTTGAACCGCGTGATGATGGTCTGAGTGTATATGTGAGTACACGCAATGGTGTTGCCACCGGAGGAAATGAGGAAAAGGATATCATAGAAGCACCAATCAGAAAGGCATCTGATAAGAAGGAAAGCCTCAACATGCAGAAACAAAAAGATATTTTTATGGAGGCCAGGAAAATTTTTACCGATGCAGGGGCATCCACGTCAAAAAATCTTATGGAACTAAAGGCTAATGATTAAGATAAACCATTACTACAAGCCTACATTAAGCTACTATGCAATAAGAACGCAGTAGATAATCTCTAGGCCTTGATAGATAGTTGCACAGAAAGAGAGGTCCCTCGAATAGAAACCAAGGATGTGAACAAGGTTTATAAGCAGAAGTAGAGAACGGGTAGGGAGATGTGCATGACTGTGCAGATTGGAGACTATGACATGGATTAGGTCATCTTGGATCTAGGGTCTGATGCCAATGTATTACCTAAAAAAACCTGACAGAAGATGGGAGAGCCAAAGTTGGAATGGTTCACCATTCAACTACGCATGGCCAATCAGCAAAAGATCATTAAAATTCGTAGACTTCTGTAAGTTATGGTAGAAATTGTAGGAGTAAAGTTATGTGTAGATTTCGAAGTAATGCAGATTTTATATGATGCAAACCCCTACCCTATCTTGTTGGGATTGGATTGGGCCATTGATATGGGAGGCATCACCAATATGAAGCACAAAAGTATGATTTTTGAAAATAATGGTATGCGGGTGATAGTCCCACTAGATCTAGTAGAAGGAGAATGATGCACAGAAACAGTGCGCAAAGAGGATGATCTTGGCCATATATAAAAACTGACTACACAAGATGAAGACTGGATCAACCCTACGGCTGAGGACATGTTGAACTAGGAGAAGGATAGCTCCTGTTTTTCCAATTCTGATGACGAAATGGAGAACTGGAAGAACTGGTTGCACAATGTCTCTACGTTGTGCTGCCTCAAGATCACAAATGACTTCCATTTCATCTCCTTGGAGGTAAGAGAACTACCCTACTTTTATGGTGCTGGTAGTGTCCAAGAATTTTTGGAAGCATTGGAAAAAGCAGTCCTAGAGGAATAAAGGTTTTGGGCACTTGATTTAGCTATGCGTACAACTCTAGTGCATTGGTGGGAAACACACAAGGGAAATTTTGAGGACTGGTAGGAATGTAGGAAAATGATGGTGCTGTGATTTGAACCTCTAGCCACTCCACCCATTGAGTTTTTCTACGGTCAAGGCAACCCACACAAGCACCTGGCCATGTGGATGGAGGTATGGGACGAAAATACATGGAATGAGTGGGTTCGTTGATTTTCCGACTCGTTGGGGCCAATACCCGCCACCTTGTATCTAGAGGTTAAGCTGTGATGAGGTACTCAAGACTGGTTTACAATGACTGAAGACTTCATTGTAGTCTTTGGCTCTATGGGTGGCTCAGAAAATTTGGATGAAGCCCTGCAGGACATAGATGCTCTAGTCTTTGGCGAATCCTAACCCCAAAGAGAGTGTGTTGCACTAGCCTGGGATGCACAGATGCAAGACATCATCAACTGTAGAAATATGCTAGTCAAGGATAATGAAGATGACCCGAGCAATGTTAATATCCTGGAATCAGAAGGTGAGCGCGCAGTTGCAAGGCCCGCATTATGGATGGTGGATGTCACTAAACCTATGAAATTAAAGGAAGACAACATTGGGATGGGAGAACAACCCAAGTTGGCTAGGGTTGGGGACTACTGGGATGATGATACAATTGGAAATATTGTAGAGCTGTTGACAGAGTATCAAGATCTATTTCCTACAAAGTTATATGAGCTCAAGGAAATTGTAGGAGACCTGGTGTTATGAATATCACCTTGAAACCAGATTTGCACCCTGTCAAGAAACACCCATATTGCTTAAACCCCAAGTACAAGAAGAAAGTGAAGGAGGAATTAGAAAATATGGTGGTTGCGAGAATTATTGATCTGGTCGAACAATCCAATTGGGTAAGTTCAATGGTGGTTCAAGAGAAAAATACTAGAGGAGAGATAAGGATTTTTGTCAATCTGCGGAACTATTGTACTACAGAAAGGGAAGGATTGGGCATGGTGTATGAACTGAAAAAATATAGGCACTATCTGTTAGGAGGGAATTTCAAAATGTTCACTGACAACCCTACTTTAAATTACGTGGTCAATAAGCCTGTGTTGGGGGGGAAGATCTGCACATGGTTTTTTCCCTTTCAGGAGTATGACTTTGAGATTAGTGTGAAGCCTGGAAGACTAAATGTTGGACCTAATCATTTGTCATGAATAAAAATTGAAGAAGAAAAAACCAGCCTGGAGGAAGTATTACCCAATGCACAACTATTTTCTATCAAGGTGGTGGACAAGCACTTTGCAGACATTATTCACTTCCTCACCACTGGAAGTGCACCTATCGAGTATTCAGTACAACAGAAGGAGTTAGTGGCATGTGCAACTACTTTTACTTTTATTGCACGTCAATTTTATAAGTTAGGAGTTGATGAAGTATTGACAAGGTATGTTTTGGAACATGAAATAAAAGATATCTTTTTTGAGGCTCATCGAGGGGTGGCAGGAGGCCACTACGCTGGAAAATCCACTGCACAGAAGGTGTTGCATGTTGGGTTATGGTGGCCCACCCTACACAGTAATGCACATACATACTGCCATGCTTGTGATGCATGTCATAGAATAGGAAATCCCTTGGATAGAGACGAAATTCCCCTGCAACCACAGATGGCTCTGGAGGCCTTAGATAAATGGGCCATAGATTTTGTTGGGCCCATCAACCCCCAATGAAAGAAAAATGAAGTGCGTTATATTATTATTGAAATTGATTATGTAAACGGATGGGAAGAGGAAAAAGTAGTAAATTATTGTATGACATATACTGTTGTGCACTTCATCTTTGAGCACATTTTGACGAAGTTTGGCTATCCAAATATTTTGATGAGTGATATAGGTATGCACTTCGCTAATGAAACCATTGAAGCATTGATTTGGGAACATCAGATCCTTCACTAGAAGAGTACCCCTTATCACCCACAATCAAATGGAATAGTAGAAGCTTTCAACAAAATTATGGAGAACGCACTCACAAATATTTGCAATGCCAATAGGAATGACTGGGATGTGTGCATCTCTTCGATGTTATGGGCTTATAGAACCACATGCAAGAATTTAACAGGGAAAACACCTTTCAGTATGGTCTTTGGGCAGGAATCCAATATTCTAATGGAATATATTGTCCCAAGCTTATGCATCGTAGCTTTCACTAATATGGCTGAACTTGACATTATGGAGGAATGCTTGGCGCAACTTTTTGCCTTAGAAGAAGATTGATTCATTTCTAATTTCCACCAGCAAATGCAGAAGATATGTGTAAAATCCTGCCATGACAAGTACATCAGGCAAAAGGTGTTCGAAGAGGAATATTTGGTTTTTCTCTATGACATTCAGTTCGCACACCACCCAATTAAGTTCAGGAAGCATTGGTTGGGGCCATATATTGTGAAGGAGATCACTGATGGAGGTGTGGTGCACCTAGCCATGCTGCGCAGAGAAAGTCTCCCAGGATATGTTAATGGGGAAAGGTTGAAGACATATATGGATAATCCAGTGCTGACCAAATGACTATATGGCTGGAGCATTAGAATGAAAGGGTATCCACATAGTAGAAGGGAAAGGCATAGGTAGGTGCAATGGGCGAACATGGATGACAGACAGGAAAATAAACTTGCCGTTGGAATAGTAAAACTAGGTGAAAAAGTGAAACTACCATTGGATTGAGTGGGATTTTTGAATTTAATGAGGCGATCTTACAGTATTTTTCACCATTTTCTTGAAGGTAAGTGGTATTTAATGATAATCTGACCGTTTTTACCAAGGATGGTTTATAAAAAGCCAGGTGCAGGTCTCAATTGGTTCTTTTGTTGTTTGAACATTTAGTGCCTTGTGATTATCTGTGATATCTGTTATCTTGCTATCTATGAGATCTATATGTTTGGTTGTGAATCGCCTTCTTACATTAGTAACCCTGAGTTCATATTCTGACTAAGAATGACTGCCACCAACCCCTCCGACGAGCCTTTTGTGCCTATCACAGCATCGACTGAGATGGGATCAGATGAAGTCCGAGAATTGATCCCTGTGGCTGAAGAAGTGGTGTCCCCAACGACGAAGGGCAAGAGAAAAGTATCAAAGTGGGCTTCCTTGAAGTCACATACCTCCCCACACAACGTGACTTCCCCAAGGAAAGCTACTAAAGAGCGATCCCTCATTGACGATCCATCAAAGCACCCAATGAGTGCTAGAAAAGAAGCGTTGTTTGTAGAACACATCTAATGCAGCCACCTTATGTTAAGCCACAAAATCCATATGTGTGCAAGCCACATAACATTGATACTAGGTGAGAGTATCTGCAGATGCCATTGATTCCTTAGGATGTTTGTTTGGTCAGAAAAAAATTCAGCAAGATCCCTCAGGTCAAGTTTGACTATTATGACCTTGCCAATGAAGCAACATTCTCCTAGCTTACACCATAAAATTACCTGGAATAGGTATTGTACGATGATGTGCCAATGGTGGAGCCGATGCCCTAGGTGCATGTGCTGCACAACGCAGGAATCCTCAATTTACTCTGGATTCCATACTTTGGTAGGTAACCCATTACCAGTATTTTCGTGTGCCAACTGCTAGCCCTGGTCCATGACAATGCCCTGTGGATTTAGGGGAGAATTCCTATAGATGTCACGTTGATCTATTGGATCGTTGGCATGCCAAAGAAGGGACCCCATCTGATGAAGGGATTTGGGAAGAACAATGAGCTAAAAGTAGCGACAAATGTGAATGACAAGTACAAGGTAGGACGGGATAAGCTGGTCTTTCTGGTCCAGACTATCGATGACCGGGTAGTGCACATGGGCACCATTTTCCTCGGCTGCAAGCTTATCAGGAAGTGCTGACCGAAAACAGTGCCCGAGAATGCCATTGCCTTGATAGGGAAATGTGAGAAAGGGATGTTTTATAATTGGTGACACTTTTTATGCGAGGAATTTCTAGAGAATGTGCGCGAGGCGCAGGAACTAGGGACGCAGTTTTGCTACTCGTGGCTTCTATTGCTGATTGCGTTGGTGGCATGGGAGACCCTAGCTAATGCAGTGCTTCTTGAAATCAAGCCAGGTGTATGTGAGGGGGCGTGCTATGAAAACTTATGGGACTCCTCAAACACCCAACGAGTCTAATAAAACAAAATTTTCTGGGTACTTTTTGAAGGCGCGCTGGCACAAGCTATCCATTCGAGACCAAGACTCCTACCGACAGTGCATGAGAAATACAAAAGTGTTGCAGAATTTCAGGTGACCATACATAATTTCATGATCAAGGTGCGCAAGGAATCAGAATGGTACCCCTTACCTTATATCGTCACGGAGGCAGAAGTTGACCATGTCATTGCAAAATGACCTAGTGTGTGGATGATCGGTCTTGGCTGCACAAATCCCATTACTCCATCCACGTCCAAAAAATACACAGCTCCAAAGGATACAAATCCAAAAGATACAGTTCCACAAGACACAATAGAGCCACGCATGGAGACGGGTGGAAAAGATACTGGAGCTAAAGCAGAAAAGGACCCAGATACAAAAAAAGACAAGAATCAAGATTTGGGAGGTGACCACAAGGATGCAGAACTTAGCGGTTTGGATGGCCTAAATGGAGATGGTGTTGAGTCTCTGTGCGACACTAAGTTAGGTGGCAAAACATCTAAAGGGTCACACAAGAAGAGGAAAGGGTCAAAGGAAGGAGGAGAGGAAGAGGTTACTCTGATAGAAGAGGACCTCGAAAAAATCTCAAATGGAGTCACTTCCACATCAGAAGACCATTGGAACACCATGGAGACCCAATTCAAAGTCGTAGTAGAAGATTTATAGTCGAGTTTGCAGCTCCTACAACTCAAAACAGATAAATTACAAGTGAGCGTGGATTAGGCAAGGCCGGTGCAAGTGAGCCTGCCTTCTACTTCGATCATCACAACTACAAGAAGCAAACTTTTCCCCTTCCTAGATGTGGTAGTGTCCATGGAGCATGCAGAATTGTCCGTGCAGATCCAAACCTGCCCCATGGTCAGCGTCGACCTTGCAAAGATTCCAAGTGGGTAGCTCCATGTGGTACACATCTTCATATACGAAGAACTGCATAGCAGAGAGGCACACACACAACAACAGACCAGCAAGTCCGAGCAGCTTGTAGCCACAAAGATGACGAAGTCTACCCAAGCTTAGGTAGCATAATAGGAAGTCTTAGCTCAGCATGCCAAGCTAGAATGCCTCATTGAAATATTATGTGGCAAGGTCCCCAACACCATCATCTCAGCCTTCGCCATGCCACAAGCCAAAATTGAGAGCCTGGTCGCAGCCCTCAAAGCTTCCAGGTCCAAAATTCTATCCGTAAAAGAAGATTTTGAGTAGCAGATTGCTACCTTGCAGGCAAAGCTATAACGTGAGACTCCCTCAGAGGTGCGCACGCAACAGGCATCCATCATCAAGAATGACCTAGCTATAATTTCAGTGTATGTTGCATATGGATTCACATTGCTCAATAAAGCCATGCTACTATATTATAAAAGGAAGAGGATGGCAGGCATATTATAGAGGTTGAGCTTATGAAATGTTTTGATATATAGTCTGTTTAGGAAATATAGCTTTCTTTGGCTATTTAGCTAAGATTGCAAGTGTTGTTTAGCACTGGGTGTTCCTGATCGGGAATCCCACCTCTTTCATTAAGTAGATCTTGGAAGAGTATTGCACTTCACTTCCACTTTCAGGCTCAGGGCCAAGCTTCATCTTACATCTACATCATAGATCTTGTTGAGGGTTGAGTTGTTTTGCAGGTTGCAATAGTGGAGACCACATTTGGGTCACTTCAATACTTATTTTCAGTGGAGAAGGGTTCCTTTCCATTGGGAGTATAGTAAGGAAGGCCCTTGAGCTGATTTGACACATTTGGTATCAGGCCATATATTTATTTTCCCCTACAGCACAGTTTCATTCCAGATCTGCGTTATTTTGAGGGAGGAGCTGCAGGGTGGTTTCAGCACACCATTTGGAGAGAAGGTTTTCTATTGAAGGGATCAGCCTTTCATATATGAGATCTATTGGAGGAGGATATCTTTTTTTCTATATTAGATCAGCCACACTTTCCATATTTGTATGTTGCAGTGAATATTTAGCCCTAGGGCTTTGATTCCCATCTTGTATGTTGTGTATTTCTAAAAACCCATGTGGGGTTCTTCATTGGAGGTTGTATAGTACGTAGATCTAAATCTAGTGTATATTTTGTGAAATATATAAGCCCATGCCATTTTTTATATTCATTTTTGGTAGCAGCGCCTTTAAAACAACATTGTATCAGTCTTCCAACTCTTTGGTATATAGTAGCAGCACCTCTTTTGAGGGTTTTTTCCATTGGAGGCTTATTGTATCTTGTTGTACATTTTATGGCCCATTTCTTATGCATATTTTGCTATTGTTATAATGATTATAAGGTCTGCATATTGGCCTCTTACTTTTATATGATGTTATACACTGCTATTCTAGCATTTTTCACTATATTCCTTATTTTCCCATTTGGGAATATTACACTATGGACCTCTGTGTAGATAGATCCATTAGTCAAGAAAATTACCCAGGAGTTTCACGCAAAGGAGTAGGAGTTCAAACACTAGTAGGAAGCATTACCTACATTCATCCTTTCTCAAAGAATGACACACCTTCAGACTAGCCAGGTGTTGCACGACAAGGTGGAGGAGCTCCGCTATAAGAAGAAATTTTTTATAGATCATATGAAGCCATGAGAGGATGAATCAATGAAGCTCTCTCAGGACCTTGACACTACAGTCCGAAACTTGAACTAGATGGTGCAGAGCATAAATTTGGCTGCTGAAGTGCCGACTTCAGAAAAACTGGTAGAGACTATGCAGAACGTAGTGGACCAAATTGTGGGTGTCTTGACACCATTTTCTGCTGATATTGAGGCACTCCAGACCAAAATGAAGACTTCGATACCAGTGTGACTCGAGCTGAGTCACAATATTGTGTTGGGGGCCTATTGGAGCAGAGTCCCTTAAGTCTAGAAATTTTTGTTATATCTTGTAATAAATTAGTCATGTGTAGGGGCTTTGGGGTGGGTCAAAGTCCCTCGTGAATTGTAATGGGTCAAAGGGTAGACCAGGGGGCTGCAAACCATGGTTTATGAACCATAGAGTAGTGCATGCTAATAGTATAAATAGATGTCTAGATTGAGTCTAAGAAGTAATTTTTTGGATAATATTGAATACGAATGTTAGATGTGGTAACTTTGTGATATTTTGGGTGGATTTGTCTCAGTAGAACGCTCCTGCTGGCTATGTGTGCGAAGACCTTATTCCTGTTGTGTGCAGACCCCGTTGACCATGTGTGAAGGTTGTTGAAGTGTTTTTCATGAAGAATATGGACTGATATGAATAAAGGAATGTTGTTAAATATATCTGAGTTCTCTATACGTCTATTTTTTATGTTATGAATGTTTCTGCATCTTATTTCCGATTTATGTATTGTCTACAAATAGATCTCTTACGCAACTTTGTTTGGGTTACATGAATGCTTATTGGATGGATCTGATGGTATAAGGATATAATCTTATGTGTTAAGAATTATTACTTGATTTATAGTCAAACTTGTGCAAGACACTCTGCATATTTGACCTAAATCTGTCTGCAATGGTTTCCTGGTCAGGGCTTCTGGTGCATAATTATATTTATGATTGTTCGAGATCTAAAGCAACCCACATCACTTAATTCTCTCTCAGGGTGCAGAAACCTGGTTCCAGAACCCCCCCATACTACTTCGGCTAAGACTTTGACTTGCGGAAGCATGTCACTACCGAAAGGGCCAGTAGTAAGAGGTCTTTTTTGGTTAACCTCAAACCCGAACCTGGGTCAGGACCCCTCAAGCCAACAGTCCCTAGTGGGCTAATTTCCCTAGTCAAGGAATTGGCGTTCTTTGACAATTCGATATATCTGGATCCTCTGATGATGGGTGTTCTTGATCTGTGTGTCCATAATCTAATCAGCTGTGGCTTGATCCATGCAGTATGGGTCTAACTCTATTGGTGTGAGTTGTTCTTCCATGCTAGATGTGTCGAGTAGAGGTGTAAAGTAGGGCCAAAGACGATCCACATTGAACAGTCAGTTCAGACCAAGGAATGGTGGAATACTAAGCTCAAAGGAATTATCTCTTACAACCTTGGTGATAGTGTATGGCCCATATTGGAGCAGGCACAACTTGCGATGGGGTCAAGCAATGTGCTCCTTCTACAAATGTAGTCACACTTTGTCGCCCACCTGGAACTTGCATTGCACCAGATGTTGATCATATCGCTACTTGTACCTAGCATTGGCTCTTTCCAATATGTCATGAAACATTTGGCGGATGTGTTGAATGCACTCAATGAATTTGTTCGCCTTGGAAGCCTTCAACTGAACATGATCCGAATCAACCTTAGTAGCTGCAAATGGCATGGCTACATCAATGGGACATAGTGGCTGGAATCCCAAGCCCACCTGAAAGGGGTTGTGGTCGGTTGAGCTATAGAGGGCCCGGTTATAGCTATGTTGTACATAGGGGAGGCGCTCATCCCATGTGTGTGGATTCTTTAAGTTGTACATGTGCAGAATGTGTACGATCATTCTATTGATGACCTCTGTCTGGCCATCAGTTTGGGGATGGAAAGTTGTGGACTTGGTGAGCTTGGTGTCTAGCATTGACCAGAGGCTGGATCAAAATGTTTTGAGGAACCTATTGTCCCAATCTGAGGTAATGGACTGTGTGATCCCAAAGAGTACCCACACTCGTTCAAAGAAGAGTTTAGCAATGGCCTCTGCTGTGATATTATTCTTGTAGGCTATCATAATGGCCATCTTCGAGAATCTGTCGACGACCATGAAAACACAGTCATTTCCATGCTTAGTAGAAGGAAGGCCCGAAATGTAATCCATGCAGATGGATTCCCAAGGTCGAATAGGGGTAGGCAGTGGATTATAGAGGCCTTGCTTCTTAATGGTCGGTTTGGAAATGGCACAGGCAGTGGAATATCTGATGTACTTCCTGACATCATGGTGAAGGTTTCGTGAATACAAATACTTCTACAGTACTGCCACTATTTTCTCGACCCTGAAATTCCTAACGGCCTGACTATAGTGTTCTTCCAAAATCATCTTGGCACACTCACTTGAAGTAACACAAAGGTGTCCTAGGTGACATAGCAGTGCATCTTGGAGGTGAAAATTTTGAACTTGGTTACCCTCCAAGAGTGTCTTTTATGTGTTGGAAAAATCTGGATCGCTCTTGTAGAGAAGCTTCCAATCAGAAGTCTTGTGCCCACAAGAGTTGAGCACGGTGGTTATCGCCATCCTCGGGGGTCGGTTGAGGCAGTCTGCAACATTATTGTTGCCATCCTTCTTGTACTTGATTTTCAAATGAAACTGTTGCAGATATGTGGACCACTTTTGATGGAGATCGTTTTGCAAGTTCCCTTGTGTTTGTATGAACTGCAAGGGTCAATGGTTTGTGTGGATGATTATTTCCTTCCCCATGTTGGCAAGCCTGCATAATGGAATACATCTCTTTATCATAAGTGGGATACTTCAGGACTCTGTCAGACAGTGTCTCATTGTGATATGCCACTGGATGCCCCTGTTGAGTAATAACTGCCCCAATATCATAGTTAGAGGCATCTTCCTTGATCTCAAATGGTTGTTGCAAGTTTGGTAATGTTAGCACTGGGGTAGAGCATAGGTGATGTTTCAATTCTATGAATGCCTTTTTTTGATAATTCGACCAAAAGAATTTTTCTTTCACTTCTCACTATGTGACTTCACTCAAGGGCCAAGTGATATGAGAGAATCCCAAGATGAACCTGCGGTAGAAATTAGCAAGACCCAGAAAGCTACGAAGCTATGTTAGAGTGGTTGGGGCTGACCAATCCCAAATGACTTGGATATTGGTTGGATCCACATGCACCCCCCGCTTATTAATAAAGTATCATACATACTAAACCTGGGTCATGCCAAAGGTGCACTTCTCCAAATTGGCACACAACTTGTGTTGCCGCAGTGTTTGCGGGACCTGTCAGATGTGGTGGAGGTGCTTTTCCCATGTCTGGCTGAAGATCAGGAAGTCATCCAAGTACACTACTACAACTGAGTTGGTGAATGGCCACAATATTTTGTCCATCAGCCTCATGAAGGTTGCAGGAGCATTTTGCAACCCGAAAGGCATCACCAACCATTCAAAAATGCCCTCCTTGTCTTTGAATGCAGTCTTCCACAAATTGGACAGTTCGATTGGTACCTGGTGATACCTAGACTTCAAGTCGATCTTGATGAAATATTTCACCTCGTTGAGTTGGTCTAGAAGGTCATCAATCCATGGGATCAGGTACATATTCTGGACAGTGATCTTGTTCAGTTCCCAATAGTCAATACAGCATCTCCAAGTCCCATCCTTATTCTGCACCAACACTATTGGGCTCCCATAGGACAATGAAATTGGCCAAATGTGAACTTTTTATAACATCTCATCAATCTGCCTCTTTATTTAATCATTCTCCATAATAGTGCGTTAATAGATCGGTCCATTGGGCAATGACACACCTGGGGTGATATCGATGGGGTTCTTGGCCTAAAAGTGTAGAGGAACCCCTACGGGTGAGGTGAATATGTCCCCGTACTCCTCCATGAAATTTTTCATTTGTTGTTGTCATGCGGAGGAGCCCTGTTTTGAGGTGATGGCCACAGTATTCTTCTTTCCCTGAGGGTGGATAATAAGGAAAACAATTTTCTTGGTTTTGGAAATGAGCTTACTGCATTGTTTTGCAGTAACCAAAGAGATAGAGGTAGGAGGTGGTACCTTTGGTATCATGTACATCTTATTGCCCAAAGTAATAATAAGAGCATGAGGTCAGGACTCATACACACTATGTTTCTTCCACAAGTATGGTTTTCCTAATAATACATCACAATATCAAGAGGTGAAATGTCACATAATACCTCATCGATGAAGGGCTTGATGTTGTAGGGAAGGCGACACTGCTGGCTAACACGAAAATCTTGTCCTTGGTGAAGCCACCTGATGGTGTACGGTTGTGGTTGTGCTATGGTCGGCAAGCCCAACCGCTTCACAACCTCTGCTGAAATGAGGTTCTTTTGGCTCCCATTATAAAAAATGAACTGTACCAGGGAACCCTTTACCCACATCTAGGAGTGGAAGAGATGCTCATACTCCTTTGGATCTTTTGGTTCTTCCTTTTGGTTCTTCATGGTGGCAACAGTGGCGTTAGGCTCCGCATCGATAATCTATCTCCCATTTTCATTCCCCTTCTTGGGTTCTAATTCAGAGTCAGAGCATGCATCTGATTCAAAAGCATTCATCTCGGCCACCAGTGACTGCTTGGCCTGACACTCACTTCTGTTGTGAGTGGATCTCTTATGGAACTCAGACCACTTTCTCGTGTCCTTATTTAGCTTCGCGATGTTGTTCTCTGCTTGCGGCTTTGGCATGTTGTCTTGGGCCACCATGCCTTGGATTTTTTCTTTTGTTATACTATTTGGGGGCACCTTTCACTTTCTTTTGATTCATAGATCCAAAGCCTCACTTGTTCTGTTTGAATTTCTGCTCAATCTTCGCAGCATACCAATATGTCGTATCGAGTGAGGATATGTCGAGGAAATCCATTTCCTCTTGAATGCATCTGTGCAAAAAAATGCAGTACTTCAACACCAAATGTTTCTTTGAATATTTGATACCCAAATTTTTGTGCAGGGTATGGAACAGATTTGTCAGCTCATGTACTTCTTGATCCCTTTGTTTCCGCACCATAGTCCATTGTAAGTAGTTGTCCTCATAGCTCCCCACGCGATAATATTGTTGCTTAATGACATCTTAGAAATAATTCCAAGTGGGTACGGTTGAGAATAGAGAGGGTTATCCCTTTTCCTTTTTCTCGAAGTAGGTTTCCCACCATTCCTTGACATGGCGGGTAGCTTTGAGGAGTGCAAAAATAATCTTCTCCCAGTCAAAAAAGTCATGAACCGAGAAATATCCTTCTAATAGATTCAACCATCTGTATACGACATCTACATCTATTTGGCCATCAAATATCAGAATTCCAAAGTTTACTTGTACCTTAAAAGGGGTTGCACCTCCAGAGTAGCTGCTGGATGTAGATGCACCACCAGTGGGCAGTTGTTGAAGGATCTAGGAAAAGTTATCCATCATCACGTTCCTTTTTTTTTCAAGGGCCTCCTCTAGAAATATTTTGATAGGATCTGCTAATCCCTTGTATTTATTTTTGTCCCCCATGGGTGGTTTTCGGGGTATTTGAGGCTGATCTTGCAAAGGTTCAACCAAATCGAGCCCTAACTCCTTATACCCCAACCTCATTAGGGACATGCAAAGAAGGATTGAGCAAGAGCAGATCTCTCTAATACCACTAATCCAAATTTATGAAGGAATGCAACAGAATAAACCTATAACCATAAATACCAATATTCAATAGAAATAACACTTCATTTCATTAATATAAAAGAACTAAAATTGGTTTACAGACACAATGGAAATAAACTAGCTAGGGCACTAGTAGATTATCTCTGAGAAGAGATGTGGTGGCTACAAGCCTCTGAACTCTATGTTATAATGAGGCTTGAAGGTCTATATATTATTGAGAAATAATGGAAAACCATAAACATCAAAAAACCTAACCCTAGGAGATGAAACACTGGACTATGGGCCCCATCAGGGTAAATTGGTACATCAATTTTCTGGGTTCGTAACTTTGGCATACTATCTCTATTTGACACATATGATACATTGTTAGAAATATATATCCAAGGACTAAAACGGTTGACAATGGATGTTTAGTTTGGAACAAACTCATATTCGTCAAAGGTTTCATGCCCAAAAAATTTCGTTTAGTGCCTCAAAAGAGCTCTAAAAATTTAGGACCCGAAAAACTACCAACAAAGTAAATTTTGCTACAATTAAGGAAACTAAAAAATAGAAAGAAACAATGGTGGGGGTCTAAGTGGAATAGGCAGGTGGAAACCAATATCCACTTGGATCAGAAAGTATGGTTGTTTTTCAACATTTTTGTTGAGGTATATGTGTGGTTGAACATTGAGGATGGTGTCCCCAAAGGGGGAGGGTTATGTAATAGCCCTAGTGAAAATCCATATAATAAAGTTAAAAATAATAACCATGATTGATGGGACACTTATTCGAAGCTGAATGTTGGGTAAAATATTCTAGGAGGTATTAATTTGGTTTAATATGGCTAAAGAAATAGGAAAAGGAAAAGGCTTAGGCTTTGGAGAGGGAAACCGACATTTTTGGCACATTTATTTATGAAAATAATGGAAATTTAGAGAAATGGGAGATGAAAGGTCACAGGTTGCATGTGAGGAGGAAATTGAAGGAAAATAATGGAAAATGAATAAAATAGAGACCCCTTCAATAAAAAGGCTTTTGAGGATAAGTTGGTATGTTTTGTTAGTGCTTTTTTTTTGAGCTCTCTCGTTATTCTCACTCTCTCTCTATCTCTTGGACACCTAGAGTTTTCTTGGAGCATTTTGGCATTGGAGCAAGAAATGAAAGAAAGTAGGAAAAAGGAGGAAGTAAGCAAGGAGGAGCATGAATCAAGCAGTTACAATAGAATTCTTGGCAGGTATAGATTTTCATGTGTGTTTACCTTTCTAGATTTTGAATGCATGGTATTCCATGTGGTTTCTTGTTGTCTTGGCATGGGTTTTACGAGGTGTGATAGTGTTTTCAACCTAGCCTTGCCATTTCCGAATAGCCATGGTGTTGTGGGGTTCTCATGTTTTGGTTTAGATGGATTACCGAATGGATTTGAAGTTGAGTGGAGTGGATCTTCAAAGTGACATAACACATGGCCTAGTAACCCCTGAACTTGACTATGGGTTGAGGTAAAGATGAATAGTGTGTTGCCTCGGTAGGCCTAAGAATATTCAACATGTGAATTGTGGGATATACGGTAAGGCATAGAGGTGGTTTTATCTCCATCAGGGCTAAGAATCCTGGGTTTGGGATATATGGTAAAGTCTGGAGAGTATGTCTCGGTTTAGGGCCTAGTGACCCCTGATTTGGAATGTGGGTTGTGGTAAATCTTAAGAGAATAAGAGAAAAGAAAATTCCTCATGGTTTAGGCAGAGAAAATCCAGTGATATCCATGCTTGTGTTTGCCTAGTGATTGGGGTATATCACGGTAAAATTGGTTATGACATGTTTATTGTGTTGGCATAGTGATCCAAGATGGATCACAGTAAAGCCTAATTTCTATTGATGAGGGTGAGGTCGTTTGTCCTCAGGATGATCTGGTTGGTTTTTTGGTTTGAGTCCCACATGCATGCTTAGAATATGACACAGGGTTGATTGGATAAAGAGAGATTAGGCTCAACCAATCTATGGTTGGGTGGAACATGGAATTCCCATCTACAGTTGGTTTTTACACTCATTAATGAGAAGCTCATTCCTTTTGTATTTGGTATGAAAATGTATTGATTATTATGTGGATTCTATTGTTGTTATATCCATGGTATTTTTATTTTTATTATGTTGGTTATAAGCATGAATTTTATCAGTGATGTTGTATGGCTCTATCCATGTTTTTACTTGGAAATGAATGTGTAATGTATCTATGTTCAAATATATTGTATTTCAACTTATGATATAAGGGATAAATTCTTCTTAGAGATTCTCAGATAAGTATGTGACCCATATGGTTAAATATGTTGTTTACACCTATAGATGTAATATTTCTGATATGTTTGACAAAATTTATGTCTTGACTGGGAGGAGTCTGGATGAGTTCCTGATGATCTAATTTATCTTTCATACGCTTTTTTAATTTTATTTATCCTCTTCTAAAGTTTCATGAAGTTATGGGAAATGACCTGGGCTCTCAGGCTAGAAAGGTGCAACAAATCTCAGAGTTGTAGACACAAAACTAACCTTTTTGGGCCATAGTTATGACCATGTCTTGGAATACCTACATCTATAGGCTTCTATCCACTCCCTTTCCCTTGCATGCCCACAGCTAAGGCTCAAAAAGGGTAAAAATCAGTTCCCCCTCAGGGTTCACGGGTATAGGAGGTTCGGTTACCTCTTGGAGGTGTTTTTGATATTGTGTAAGGTCTATTTGTCAAGCTTCCATCGGTTCCACTTCCTTAAGGTCATATAAGAGGTTGAATCTCATATTAGTAGCCTCTCGTTGCATGTTTACCCCGGCTGGTTAGTTACTTGGGTAGATATGGGAAGAGGGTGATAACCATTGTGCTAAGGGCTATGAATTTGGAGATTGTGTGAGATTGTGTGTTGTTTGATTTTGGTTTCCTTGTGAGTTACGCAATGTGCTTAAGATCATTATGGGAAGTTGGTAACCGATCCATATTCATGATTTGGGGATTTCATTAAGATCAAAATCAAAATCAATTTGGGCCGCCAATAAATTCTGGTGAAGTGGATGCGATCAATGTCACTATTCCTTAGGGTTAAATGGATTTTCATTACATGGTTATGAAGGTCTCGGTTATCACTCAATTATAGTATGACGTGTAAATTTTGTAACTTGTATATATCTAAAAACAATAATTTTTTTATAATATAGCTATATACCACCTATTATAACTTATTCAATCCAAGTATAAACTTACATATAAATACAAAATTCTCATTCTAATTATAAAAAAATAATTATAATATTATTTATATTCTCTAATATTTATAATATTATTAAATACTACTATAACTATAAATACCTACAAACTTATTTTATTTTATATCAACTATTAATAATATTTTATGAATTATTAAGTACTGAACGCATTCTAAAATAATTTCATAACAAGGTTATACTGAATTTGGTTCCATTTTATCTTTGTAAATACTATTCTAAATGAAAATATTATAATATTGTATTTATCAAATGGCCAACACATTGTTTAAATTTTTTTAATCCAAATTTAGATAATATTTTGAAGGTCATAGGTTCAAAACTAGAGGGGGTAGAGTGTGTATGCCTTCGTAGACTTAATAGTGTAATCGTTGTGCGGAGGTGGGTCCCTTGTCCCACAAACAAGGGGGTCTCATACACCAAGGGGGTCCATACATATTTACCATTATTGTAAAATAATATAAAATATGAGAAATTAAAATATAAAATATAAATAATTAAAGTATATATTCTTAAAATCAATGTATAATTAATATGGTTTTTCCATTAGAATCATGAATAGTAATGTATTAATTTTTTATATCATGTTTTAAATTACAAAGGTTGACTATTTTACTATACATTGTATATTAAATAATAAGAAAATATTATGTTTATTCTATATAATAGTTTATCAATATTGGAGATGTTCAACATTTGGAGTGGACATTTTATTAATTTTCATAGATTACTTTGAAACTATGAGCATTAACTCTTGGATTATCAAACTAAAAGGTTGAAACTGATTTATCAAGGAGACCTTCACATTTTAGCCTCATGTACATTCCTCCTTCATCTAAATCTTCAACCACTTCAATATTGTCTCCTTTCATACTCAATTTATGGTAAAACTAAAAAAGGATTTGTCTCTTAGTTGTATTGATGTTCTCGCATCTCTTCTTTTCTTTCACATGAAATCTACTAGAAAAAGACCCATATTGACTAATACCTCCATGTATGCTTCGATTATCATACGGTGCAAAAACAAAATTGGCTCTTAACACTCTCTTCACTATAGCCATTGGAATATATTATCCTTAATTTTTAACCAAAGAAAAAATAGCATTTAACAAAGGCTCAAAAACCAATGGGTACTCCATTTCACATATCAAGAAAGTGTTGGGGTGCATTTCATTAAAGAGTTCATCAAGACCTCATTAGGACCTCATTTAAGTATTGATTTGACCCTATTACACACATAATTAGGGGAACATATGACCAATTTATTTCACTACTATATCTTCCATACCAATTGGGATCTTAACGTGTTTTTGACAATTTTTATTTTCAGTAAATATAGATTTAGTAGGGGGTGAAACCTAGGACGACATGTGTTATTGACCTGACACTGAATAGGATATAACATGGATATTTCCACTCCATATACATATTTCCTTATTATTGAGGTCTAAAACAAAATTTCTCTTATTTTTGGAGATAACTTACCTAACCACCTTGTCCACTCATCTACCTACCTTATCTCTCGATTTTCAATGTAATTTTTTGATTTTTCATGTGTAGTTGTTTTATATAAGGGTTATTACGTAAGTGTTAATTGAATTTAAATTCCACTTTTTGTTGGAGCTATCATTAGATACTTTATGATTTATGTTAATCAATTAGATTTTTTACTTACTAGCTATTTTAGGAATGAAAACTAGTTAACTAAGTGAATGCACAAGAGAACTCCAACTTACTTCAAATTACGTTTATCTCTTAGATATGTTGTTTATTCTATTTTTTTTAATAATGATATCACATCAATATTTCATGGGTATTTCAAATTCTCTCTTCCATTACTTTATCAAATTCTTAGTAATTTTATTTTTTCTTCGCTTTTGTTATGTTATAGCTAGTTTAGTACCATTTCACACATATTTCTTGTGCTTGCCTTAAAAATATAACATGAAGAAATATGTTCAGCTTTGTTGTGCTTGTGTTTAAAATATAACATGAAGCAATATGTTCATCTTTCCATCGAAATATAAACATCCTCTTTCCTACTTACTTCAAGGTCATACCTTTCCCAACATCTCCAACAATCTACGCCTCTTGTGCATTGTATATCTTAGGTCTACCACCCTCGATCTACAGACAATATCTAATAAGGGGATCCTCACCGCATTCCCAACACTCCAATCGTCCCATAAAATTACCTCCATGTTGTTGTTGTGATCTATGTTGTTTTTGTGGCCTATGTTTGCATCCAGTTGCGTTAAACTTATTTTGTGGTGCTACATTTTCTTTCCCATCTGCATTCTTAGGCCTTTTTCTTTTAGGCTACCATTTACCTTTACCTTGGTCTTTCCTTTTCCATCATTTTTGAGCCTTGTTATTGTTTTTTTAATATTCATAGCAATGCTTTAGCTTCTGATGACTTCCTCAAGTGACCGAGGCTCATCATACTCAATCTGATCTCTAAATTATAATGGAATACTACTGACAAATCGTTGAACTTTAGCCTTCTCATCCTTAAGATACAACACATTACTAAGTAGCTCCAGGAACTTGGTTGTGTATTCTTCATCTGTAATTTATCCCATCTTCAACTCATATTATTATTTGGCCTTACTGTCATAGTACCTCTCTAAAAAGTACTTCTTCCATAAAATTCTCTTGAGCTCATGCTAGCTCAAGTCCTATGTTTTGATGTCTCTAACCATATTCACATCTTCCCACCATATGTCTTCTTCCCTTTAAAACTAAAGACATCAATTATGGCCTTCATATTATCTGAGTACTCATGCAACTCAAATAATTTGTTCATTCCAAGTATCCAAGCCTCTGCATCTTCTGGTTTCTTCAAGCCTCCATCAAAATTAGGTGGTTTGGATTTATTAAATTCATATGGAAAGTATCCCCTATCACTCCTCCTATAAGGTTCATACCGATGAATATCATGATGTCTATCCAAACCAGAGCTAGAATGGTACCTGTACTCATCACTTCTCCTATCCAGAGTGTCCAATAACTGACCATCTATCACCGTATTGGCTCTATTTTACCTGTGTCTATCAGGAGACCTGCTACCATATGACCCATTATTTATGTATTCATATCCATGGCTGATTTGAAGTGTCCCTTTCCGCTGCAACTATGACAAGCTCTGAAGGAATATTGCATTCACCTCTGCTTGTTTCTCTTTTTCATGTATGTTTCTCTCATTTTCTACCTTACAACTCCTTATTTATTCTTTTAGGTGTCTCAATGTGTCTTCCAAATCAGAAGAGTTTTCAATATGATGCTCATATGACTGATAAGGAGAGTCATTGTAGTCTAGCATCTTTCTATCCATGTTGATATTTCTCCTACAAAGTATAATATGTTAGTGAAACCAAATAACAACAAACCAACGTACCTCAATGTAATTTTGGGAGGATACTTCCTACAACATCAATAAATTAGTGTAATACATGTATAGATATAGTAATGAAAACATCTAAACATATAATGTTTAGGAATATAAACATAAAAATATCATTCTACCATATGCCCCATTAGTTATGTATTCATGTCCATGGCTGATCTGAAGTGTCCCTTGACGCTACAACTATGACAAGCTCTAAAGGAAAATTTCATTCACCTATGCTTGTTTCTCTTTTTCATGTATGATTCTCTCATTTTCTACCTTACAACTCCTTATTTCTTCTCTTAGGTGTCTCAATGTGTCTTCCAAATCAGAAGAGTTTTCACCATGATGCTCATATGAATGATAAGAGTCATTGTAGTCTACCATCTTTCTATCCATGTTGATCATTCTCCTACAAAGTATAATATCAGGAGACCTACTACCATATTCCCCATTAGTTATGTATTCATGTCCATGGTTGATCTGAAGTGTCCCTTGCCGCTGCAACTATGACAAGCTTTGAAGGAATATTGTATTCACCTCTACTTGTTTCTCTTTTCAATGTATGATTCTCTCATTTTCTACCATACAACTCCTTATTTCTTCTTTTAGGTGTCTCAATGTGTCTTCCAAATCAAAATATTTTTCACCATGATGCTCATATGACTCATAAGGAGAGTCATTGTATTCTACCATCTTTCTATCCATGTTGATCTTTCTCCTACAAAGTATGATATCTCAGTGAAACCAAATAACAATAAACCAACGTACCTCAGTGTAATTTTCAGAGGATACTTCTCGCAACATCAATCAATCAGCGTAATACATGTATAGCTATAGTCATGACAACATATAAACATACAATGTTTAGGAATATAAACATAAAAATATCATTCTAATTGGGGTCTAGTCATCCATGTATGACCATACCAAATGCACATCAATGCAATCTTGACCACACAAAACCATAAATAGGAATCATACATGAGCATAAGTAACATGTAACCTACCATTACCGACCAATGCATATTCATCATATGGAATTTCACAAGCAAACATTCACAACCATTACAGAATCATGACCCAAGGGTGACCTAGTATAACCAAGAAATGCATTTACAACATATAACAATATGAAAGAAAGAGTGAATGCACAATGCATAAACAAGAACAATACACAATCATTCATATATTCATGACATCATGTCAACAACAACATCATCAACACTTCCATGAGGACACCACTGCCACTGTGGCCAACGCAATGCGGACGCAACAACCACATAAAACATAGGTATGAGAAACACATAAACAATAAAAAAAACCATGACTAACACATTAATCATCCAGTATGAGAGTTGAACCATGCTCTCATACCACTCTGTAACACCCTCTTCTGAAATCTACCCAAGTAACTGGAAAACCAAGGTAAACATGTGACTAGAGGCTACTAATATGAGATTAAACCTCCCAGATAACTATGAGGAAGTGGAGCCGATAAAACCATGAAAAACAAACCTTACACTGCATCATTGACATCCCCATGAGGTAACGCAACCTTCTAGGGCCCTGTTCGCTAAGGGGGAATTGATTTTTAACCCATTTGAGGATTAGATACGAGCATGTAAGGGAAAGGAAGCATTTATATACCCTTAGCCATGGGATTTCCTTGTCAAGGCTGTGGTTATGTCCCCAAAAAGTTCAGTATTGTGTCTGCAACTCTGGGTTTCATGTCATATTTTCAGCCCCTGATCCTAGGTCAAAGCCCAAAACTTTTTGAACTTCAATGGGGGGTAAATAACATTAAAAAAAAATACATGGAAGCAATCACACCATTAGGAACTCATCCGACCCCACCCATTCATGACAAGATTTTCATCAAACACGTCACAAACACTACATCTACAGGTGTAAACAAAAAATTTAAACATGGGGGTATCTTAAAAATTTGATAATAGGTAAGAATATTTTCTCCCCCATGTCATAAGCTATAATATAGTCTATTTGACCATAGATACATTGTGCATTAATTTTAGGTAAAATCATAGATAGAGCAATTCATCATCACTGATCAAATACATGCATATAACCAACATAATAACAACAAAAATACAATGGATCAACAAATAAATACATACATAAGACAATACATTTGCATACCAAATACCAAAATAATGACCACTTCATTACTTAATGGAAAAGCCAACCGAATATGGGACTTTCATGTTACATCTAACCATAGATTGGCTGAGCCAAATATCTCTTCAGCCAATCATCCTCATGCCATATTCCAAGCATGAATGTGGGACTCATAACCAAACAAGCATGGATGCTATCAAATTTCATCATCTACACCGTGAGGAATTTGAGTGCCTCCTTGTCTCTTAGGATTTACTGTAACTGATGTTGAAAAAAAAATTTCCATTTAAATTTTAGTATAGCAAAATTATTCAATTTTACCAAGTCTCAGATTCATGCTCCACAATGATGGAACTTATTCATTCCTCATTTCTTAGTGTGCAACTCTGATTTACATATCCATATAAAACATATAACAATGACCCTTATTGCAGCTCTACAAGTTATATTTTATTTGTAACTTAAGTATTTAATTATAAAAACATCATTCCAAATATCGACGGAATCCTTAAGGGATCATTGTTATATATATAACATTGCGAACGAACAAAGTAACCATCACATGGCCATCAAGCAAACATGACCAATTAATGCAATGTCAAACTGGTTATATGTATATTGGAATACACTATCTATATCACATACTACTCATTACCATGAATCCACGGGTTTGTGTTAATGTCTTATGCAAACTCTACGAAATTTTAAACCACACACTACTTACATCATACCCCAGAGTATTACCATATGCCACTACGATGTTGTTACCATATGCTGCTATTATTATATGTCATATGCTCCCACGAGTCTGCGTATACAATATTTATGCTTCCTATACCATATTCCACGGATCTATTTAAACCTTCACGCAGACTCCAAGAACCAAAGCCACACACTCAACCGCAATAGCAAGTCACCCTTCACCATTCCATCAAGGCTGTGACAATACAAATCCATTGTCTTATACCTTCAATTGCGTTGGTAATCTCTACAACACTTTCCTGCATCCACACCATGCTTGACTTGTACGCACTACACTATAGTAAAGTAATCACGGAAGTGCGTTGGAGCTGCCACCATTCATATGGTTTAAAACAAGGTAAAAACAACCATTGCAATTGGTAACGCTGTAGGAAATCCATTCTCGCTGGTTGCATAACATATCTCCACTGTGAACTGGTTCCTGCATTCACAATTGTTATACAACATACATATATATATATAGTTTGCATATTCAAAATGAACATATAATGTGAAATACATATTATAGTAACACTACATGGGCTAAATATTTCATTGATCGCCCCTTGCATGTGCAGTCTTTACACTGGCACTCTTGGTGTTTCCTTCCTACTTCCCTATTATTTATACTTGAAATATGAAAATGTTCCTCTTAGAATAGGTTTCTTCTTGAATTTTCTCAACAAATCAATACCTCCATATTTTTAAGTTCTTATCCCTATGTTGGCTCTATATCCACACAAGGAAAGAAACCAATTCCTAATTTTATTCCTAATTGATTAAAAATACAAAACAAACTAACTATTCTCATAAATAAATAACAATAATAATAAAATAAAATAAAATACTACTACTAATGTTTATTTCTTTTGTATTAGCCACAACATGTGAACAAAACATCACATTGCTAGCTAAGTCCCGATGCTCCTGCATCAGACTCCCGGTGAAGAAAATTGATCTTGTAATGCTTTAGAATCTACTCCCTATTTCTGTAGCTCTGCTGCAGTCAACCAACTGGCGTCTTCCACTGGTTATCCTTTCTGTTTCACTAAATAATGATAATAGGTTTGGATCTTGGTTTTATTTGACACTCTCTTCTCCAAAATGGCTTCGAATTCCCTCTTTCTTGTTTTGGGCATATGCTCTACCCAATTTATTGTCGGGTTTTCTTCTACCGTGGAGTCCCCTTGTGGTTCTTCTTCTGGTTCTCAGTATAGATACAAATCTGCAACATTGAAGATTAGCGAAATTCCAATTTTTGTTGGCAATCTAACTTCATATGCATTTGAAAAAAATTTCCTTACAATTTTACATGGCCCTATCTTCTTCAGTTTTAATTTGTTATAAGTTTTAACAGGAAATATTTCTTTTCTTAA
This sequence comes from Pinus albicaulis, assembly GCA_034641835.2. Lineage (NCBI taxonomy): Eukaryota > Viridiplantae > Streptophyta > Pinopsida > Pinales > Pinaceae > Pinus > Pinus albicaulis. The sequence continues at coordinate 1,086,109,000 of CM076577.1, read as the reverse complement.
ATATACCATAACCAAATCACCCACTTGTAATTATTTTTCTCGCCTCCTCATATCTGCTCTTCGCTTGTATTTTCTATTGCTTTCCTGCAATCTAATTTTGACATCTTCCTGTAGTTGATGCATCTTTTCTGAAAATTCTTTAGCCTTTGCGCTCCTTACCTCCTGTTTTCCCAAATATCTGACTTCATACACACCCCTTGGATGAATTCCATAAACAATATGGAATGGACTCATACCATTACTTCAATTTGGAGTATCATTGTAATCAAACTCGGCCTGAGCAGGGGCTAAATCCCACTATTTAAGATTTTTATACACCAAGCTTCTCAATATGTTTCCCAAACTTCTATTCACTACCTCGGTCTATCCATCCGTTTGAGGATGATATGCTGAACTAAAACTAAGTTTGTGTTGTACTGTACAACAACCTCCCCATTTCTAAAATTTTTAGAATAAATTTCATTTAGAAATAGGTCCCCTCTTTCTTTTTAGATATAAATAAAAGATTTAGAAGCAATCTGATCATTTTTTAATTCAAAATAAGTGTTCATTGTTAGAAAGACATATTGCATATCTTTATTAGCAAGTGTGTATAAACAAATACAACATTGAAAATTTCTGATACAATGAAATATAAAGACATTATTACATAAAAGTATTTGAATGGAAAAAAGTCTGATGTACAGTGATTGCAATCACAAATCGGAGATATCATAAGTTGTATATTTGCTTTTTAAAAACTCCAATGTGATTGAACCAATCGCAATCGCAAATCGCAAAGGTCTTAAACTTTCATATTTGTTTCAATGCGATGCAATTAATCACAATCACATTTCAAAAGAGCAGTACAGAATGCACTTGCTTTATAAATCTCCAATGTGATGGTCCCTATCGCCATCGCAAATTGAAAATCGTAAATGCAATCTCTTTATTTTGATAAATGGCACAACTCCGATGCGATGCGATCAATTGCAATCACATTTCGGAGAAACAAACGATATTCACTCATGATATTATAATCTCTGATGCGATGGGCCCCACTGTAATCTCAATCGCAAAATCGGTTAACATTGTTTGAAACTCATTTATTTTGAAAAGAGCCGATGCGATATATATCATTGCAATCGGAAATCAGAGAAAATCACGAAATCTTATTTGTTATCCCTTTTGAAAATTTCCGATGCGATTAAATATTAAGCTTCATATTTTACATTGCGCATATGTTATTTATTAATCGCAATCGCATGATTCAAAGGGAAATTTTTATGCTTTCAATTCAAAAAACGTTGATCTTTGATTGTACGTTTGTTATTAATAGAAAATCAAAAAAATAATGATTATTGATTCTATTTAAAATACATTGAGTGTGACTTCTAGAGAGAGAATTTAAGTTTAATACGGAGATTAATAAATAGAAATCAATGAATAGATCTTTCATATAGCTGTCTTCATTATTCTCTTTCTATCACTTCTGAAAGCTTTTCCTCCATTTGCAGAACAAAAGAACACCAAAACTTTCATTCGCTGTGTGAGGGAAACGTTACCGGATACTGAAATGTCAAAGAGATCCAGGAAAGTAAAAGACGTTGTTGCTACAAAAGCCCCTATTTTCACCATGGCACCTAAAGAGAAACCAACTAAAATTAAGATGGTTATAGACACGTCGTGCCAAGGTCTTGGTAAGTTATCCTGGGAAGAGGTATATAACCTAATTGAAAGGGAAAATCCTAAGATCACTGTGGCAAAGGCAACAGTTCTTGATGATAATGATTCAAAGTCTGATTCAGAAACTTCTCTTCAAGCACTTGTGAATTTGTTGTTGCACCGAATTGCAGCTCGAGCAAACATCTTCCCATACTATGATGTGATTCAGTGGGTAATTAACAATGTGACCATCCAGAACAGGACGTTTATTTCAGCTTCTGGAGCAACATTTGGTTCATTTATAGCAGAGGATATTAAAGCAATGTACCACCTTCTGGACCCGTAGAAAATCTACAACAAATCTTTCATCAAAGAATTTGCTGCAAATAATGAAAATTATTCAGAGCCAATTAAAGAATGGAGAAGGGCTCCTGAAAAGCACAAAAATGAGGCATCAGGTATGTATTCAGTACAATCCCTTTTGCCTCCATACTGTTACACTGTAGCAATGATGTGCAGATTATTCGGAAATGAAAATTCAGCTAGGTTATCTATACAAATAGTACCTTTAATTCATTATACTATAAATTATAAAATAATGGACCGGGCTGTCATTCTTTATGATAAGATAGCCAATAGGATTCTTGAGTATAGGAAGGACAAAAACACAGGAAATACTACTCCTTTTTACTTTTGTGCCTATATTTTAGATGGCCTATGCCTTAATTCTAAATTTCCCATGTTAGAAAGGAAATGGACCCCTAAATACCCTGCTCCTATTCATATATATCACAAATTCCTGTGGAAAGTTCATTTGAAAAACCATGTTTATAGAATCTGTCACAGTTTTCTTATCCCTGTTTTTCAAACCATTTTCAATCGATTCCATCCTAGACTTTCTGATAAGGCTAAAGTTGATTTATCCTCGATTGGGGATTGGTTCAGAGAAGAAAGATTCACATATATTAGAGTTTTCGGGAGTATTTTAGAACCCCACATTCTTCCTCTGTATGTTTTAGATAAACTGTTAGCACAGGAAATTTCATATCAGCTAATAGTAAAAGGCATGTCTAGGTATATGAAGAATAACAACAAGCTAATGTGGCCTACTTTTCCTTTTAAATGTGGAGATTATACTCTCAATAATTTTGTTCTTGCTGAGAGAGAAAAAGGCAAGATAAAAAATCTCAAGCTTTCAATACTCCCAGGAAGACAATATGATCCAAAGAAGGTAGCTTTTGATTTTACCACTTCAGGTTCAATTGCTCGATTTGAACACGAACCAAATGAGTTTGATGATTTGTTTGTTTCTGTAGATAATTTTTCACAAGTTTAGAATTTGGAAAAATCCAAATTCCAGACTGAAGAAATTAATAAGTTTTTGTTATTTAGAAGCCAGAGATTATCAAAGCTCCTCTGGATCAATTAAGAGTTCCTATGCAAGAGGCTAAGTCGCAGCCAAAAGAAAAAGAGGATACATCTGGCAAAGCAATAATAGGAACATCTACTAGAAAGGTCATTAGACAGACACAGAAATAAGTAACAGGAACTAATCCTATTATGTAGAAAGAAGACATTAGCAGAAAAGTTGATACTGAGAAGAAAGAAACAAATGCTAAACTTTTTGTACATACTGATCAACAGTCTACAACTCATATAGAAAATAAAAGCACAGGTACTGAGACCAATGTGAATATTGAAAAGAAGCAATGAAGTTATTGTACAAACAGGAGATATAAACAATAATCCAGACTTACAACTTGGAAGAGAGAACACTACTGATAAAGTAGTAGAATCTGCTGAACTTATTGTTTCTTCCCATTAGTTGAGCCAATATAATCAATTTTCCTAACAAATAGGATTGCAAAATGATCCCCAAGTTAAAGATCTAGAAGATCAGGACATATAAGTCATTCCTGAAAATCCTATAGGTGAAATTATGTTGAAAGTAGAGGAAATTCCTCCTCTAGACATATTCTACAATCCCAAACATAGGGCTACTGTGAGAAAGTAGAGGAAGAGGAGAAGAACTAATCAGGATACACTTTCAACAACATAGGTGGAGTTTATGAATATTGTTTATAAAGATGTTTAGGTGAATCCATCTGAGGATCTCACTAAATTATCTCAATACGCAGGTGCCTATAGTGCTGCAACTATAGACAAAGCTTCTGAAGTCTCCTAGTTGACGAAACAAAAAGAATTACAGATAGCTATGTTGGAAGAACAGGCTACAGAGAACCAACAAAAGATTGTTCAGCTGGATAAACAATTGCAAGATCATGAGCTCAGATATAAACAACTACAAGAGCAGCTTAGCATTGAAAAGAAGAAGATTGATGAACAAGCCTTAAACAAACATCAGCAGTTGAGTCAAGAGATCGAAAAGCTACAAAATCTTCTGCAAAGTGAGAAAAATACAAAGATTGAACAAGAGAAAATATTTCGATCAGCATTGGACAAGTTCAAGGATTATCCTAAATTGGAGATATTCAAAAATGAAGCCCTTGAAACAAAAAAAATACTATCTCAACAATTGAATGAGTTTTGTCTGAAATTGACACAAGATGAGCTTTTGTGCTAAATAACATCATCTTTGATAGATGAAGCAGTCACTCTCAGGCAAGAAATTGATGATGTTGATGATAAAATTTCTGAGTTCCTTTCATGGTAGGATACAGAGAAGGGTAGAAAAGCTAATCTTCCCATAATCGAGGAAAGGCACAAGGAAATTTTATTTATGGAATGGGAACAACAGCTGATGAAGTCAGAAATAGCAATATCAAGAACTAAAAATATGATAAATAATATTACACAGCAGGTTAATGATAGCTTGTATGCCACTAATTTAATTTCAGATTGTACCCCAAGCAAATTACCGAAAGTAAAAGAAGCTGATTCTAGGTGGAAAGAAGAGATAATCAATAAAAATCAAAATATTAGAAAGCTTCAAGGAATTTCATGGGATATTATGTGGAATTATCTAATCAAGCCATACAGTCAACAAATGGCCATTAAATTCCTTTCAAATGCCATTCAGTGTATCATTCTTGAATTCTCTGATGCTACGTATACTGGGCAGCTACATTCAAGGCTTAGTCATCCAACAGAAGTGAAACATATGCTCAAAATCTACCATCTGGGCACACTAAACGCAAAAGATAATCAATTAGTCAGTTTTACTTCAAAATTGCAATTCTGTTTCTAGATTTTCAATTAGATAGATTATAGGAATAATTTTAGTCATTTTGTTTTATTAAGTGCCTATTTAAACCCCTTTCATGCATTTAGAAAGGGGTCCTGAATTTGTAATATTTTGACTTGGAGATTACATTTCTGTACTCCATTGATTCTTATATTTTTATAAAGGATCACATCTGGTGATTCTATGCGAAATTGCCTTTAAGAATTGCATTTCTATATCTTGGAGTCTGTTTTACATTGAAGTTGTTGGATTTGGATATCAAATTACATCGGAAAGTATCAATATGGATATGGTATTTCTATCTATTCACTGTTAATTTTCTATGTTATGAGATATTCTCTTTAAAATTTGCTATCATTTATATGTATTCATTTTACAATATTTCTTTATACATATCATTTCAGTGTGTAGAAATATTCATCTCTTTCAGAATATGTGAATGATATATAAAATGATGAGTACAATTTTCTATTATAACTCTGTTTAATTCTTAAACAGAGTTATCATTATTTGATGCTACATATTTCAATTAACTTATAATACATTTTCATGGTTATTGGTTTAGTTGAAACAATTTTAAAGTTGTATTCATATTTGATACCCGGGTTAGTTTTAGAGTTGTTTATCAATTATAGATTAGATTAGATAGTTTATTTCAGTCATTTAGTCCCATTTTCCCATTCATCCAATCATTCCATCACCAACCCATTTAAGTTATTAGGAAATTGGTCCTATCAATCCAGTTGGAGCCACCACACCAAACGGAAAAGGAGTTGTCCTAAGGTCCCGACCGGGTGGTTATCCCCCAATGTTTGAAGCAGCGATTTCGAGGCTTCAACATTTTTGGTGCTAGAAGGAGGGCCTAAGCTATGTATGGCAGATAAATCCAAATCCACAGACCATTCTAAGAGAAACTTACCCTCATCACCTTCTCCAATTTCTTCCACATCTCAAATCACCAGAGAAGAAATTGATAAGAGTATTAAAACACCCGCTACCAAAGTCTCAAAACAATCCTACAATCAACCTCTTGGGTCTCCTGAAGTTAAATATTTAGTTCACAAACTTCAAGGATTCTCATTATCATTAAAAGAGTCTGAAATATCTGAAGGCAGTGTGACCTCACAATTTGTTTCTTCTAGACCTCTTACTAGGTCGCAAAGTGAAAATTTTGGGATTTCCCTAAAAGAATTTCCTTTACCTAGTAGAGTTAAAACAAGAAAAACCCCATCGGAAATAGAGAGTGATATTAGCTCTTCATCGCAATTTCAATCATCTATTTCCCAAGCCCCAAATAAAAAAAGTTTAGTTGTCTCATCTTCATCATCTACTCAAACAACATCTGTCAAAACACTAGTTTTCACTTCTAGTTCTTCAATCATCATCACAACAATGGCACAGAGACCATGGACTATACCAGGAGCTGTAAATATGGCTACACCTTTACATGATTTACCTGATCATCCTGAAAAATGGCTGCCAAAATTTAGTCCAGATATTGGTATACAAGCAGAAGAACACATCAATAACTTTATGCTTGCTACAAATTTGAATGTAGTAGAACATGAAGATGTTGTATTCAGGTTATTCCCCTATACTTTGCATGGGACAACAGGATCCTGGTACTTTTCCTTACCTTCAAATTCTATTACAAGTTGGGATATGTTCGAAGAGCAATTTTTAACCAAATATGGAGATGATAGATCAATAACTACTCTAATCAATGATCTCTCCAATTTAAAGACACAACCCAAAGAACCCATCAAAGATTTTAATTCTCGATTCAATAAACTCTTGAATAATATCCCTACAACATCTAAACCTAGTGAGCAGGTTAGAAGTGAATGGTATATTAATGCTTTTCCCTCAAACATAGCAATTTTTGTATATAGAGATGAAAAACCTACTTTAGCTGAGAATATGAAAGAAGCTATTTCAGTTGAAAAACAAATGATTGCTCTAGATAAGAAAAATGATATTAAGGAAAGAAAATAAAAAAAGTCACTTTTAAGGATGATTCAAAGAAAAATACACCAAGAGATCCATATGACATGGAAGGCTTACAAAAGGTTCTTAAAACCATGTCTAATGAGATGATTGAGATTAAAAATAAAGTAGCAGAGACTTCCACAAAGAGACCATTCAGAAATTTCAAGAGAAATCAAGCTGAATCTAAACCTCCCAGTTCAATCTCCAACGTAGAATAAAAAGAGGAAGAAGAAGAAGATACTCCTCCAGTATTAGATGAAGAAGAAGAAAGAGAAGAAATAGTTGAATTACATGGAACGTGGGATTTCATTCTCCCTAACTCGGACAATGAAATGGAACAAGAAGATATGCCTATAAGTACAAGGAGAAAATCTACATCGGAACCTGTTCAATCTGTTCCTAAGAAGAAAACTACAACTCCAAGTACCAAACACAAATCTCCTGCAATGAAAGCTTCCCCCTTACCCACTCAGAATCAGCCACCTTCTTCTAATCCTCCTACATCAACATCTAAGACTTTGGTGGTATCATATCCTATGGATTATAACATTGTTGAAGACATGAAAAAGACTAGAGCGAACATTTCTTTACATGAACTCAGCAAACTTAAACATCAACAAAATATGCTATTAAAAGAATTAAATGATACACCTATTGCTCCTCTACCAAGTGGTGTAGTTTCCAAAGCAGCTAAAGGCACTGGTAAGCCACCAAACAAAGTAGATGCCACATATATTGTTCTTATTAGAGAAAGATCAAATTCTCAGACACCTCTTTTTATGTTGACTTATGAAATCTACAACAAGAATTTTCATAATTGTTTGATAGATTCGGGAGCATCCTCTAATATAATGCCTACTTTAGTCTGTGAAAAATTGAATATTCAACCACAAAAGTCTACAGTTCACATTGTAGAATTGGATCGCTCTAAAGTTCAAGTTATAGGAGAAATCAATTCTGTTACTATCAGACTAGCTTCCGATCCTAGGATTGTCCAAACAATTGATACTTTAATTGCATATATTCCAGAATTCTATGGATTAGTCTTAAGAAGCGACTGGTCTGCAAAACTTAATGGTTATATCGCAACTGATTATTCACATATGTGGATTCCCTACAAAGGGAAACCAAATCAAATCAAAATCGAGCGAGAAAAACACATGATGCACATGGTAACTGAATTTTAACAACCAAATGAACCTATAGCTTTCAACAACAATATCATTGGAGTTTATTCTGCTCAATCATTCCTTAGAAATTTCACTGCATCACAATCACCCTTTTCTGTAAATATTTTTGTTTTTCAAATTGAAAATTTTTCGCAATCTGATTCTTCTAGAATTGTTAATGTTTTTAATACATCTGTAGATAATCTTGTAGATAAGTCTTTATTTTGGTCATTATATTTTGACGGATCAAAATCTAGTGATGGAGCAGGAGCAGGCTGCATCTTAATTGATCTAGAAGGAGAGACAACCATGCTATCATGTAGATTAGAATTTGAGTGCACAAACAATATAGCAGAATATGAAGCCTTGATTCAAGGGCTTTATAAAGCTATAGGGTTAAATGTAAAATACTTGAAATTATATGGAGATTCCAAAATTGTCATAAGACAAGTAAGGAATACCATCCATTGTATTTCAAGACATCTCAAACATCATCAAACCCTAGTACAAGACCTTACCACTAAATTTCTAGCATTTAATATCTCTTCTATTCCTAGAACTCAAAATACATTGGCTGATTTGTTAGCTAATGTTGCATCCAAACTCCTCATTGCTGAAGATTGCAGTCCTGATAGATTTTCAGTAGAATTGATTTTTCGCCCATCTGTTCCTGATAATATCACAAACTGGAGAGTATTTTATCATGATGAAGATATATTAAATTTCTTGACTTCAGAAAAATCCTATGATGAACAAATCATTAATGAAAATGATCATGATCTGCAAATTACTTCAAAAAGTAATGAAAATCATATTCCTAAATCTGTTGTTAAACTTGAGGATCTATATGATATTAAAGACAGATTCAAGAAAGTTACTAATGCTAAACTTCAAAGTTCTACTTTGAAGTTTGAATTAGTAAATCTTGGCTCTAATTCTAAACCACAAAACGTTAATCTAGGACCCAATTTAACTCTAGAGGAAAGATATGCTTTCATTAAACTTTTGAATAGGTATAAAAATGTCTTTTCTTGGAATTATGAGGACTTAAAAACTTATGATACTTCGATTATTCAACACACGATTCCAATGATGTCTGATGTTAAGCATGTTCAATAGAAGTTAAGAAAGATTCATCCAAATCTTGAAAATCAAATCAAAAGAGAACTCAACAAACTTTTGAAAGCCAAAATCATTTTTCCTGTAAGGCATTCTAATTGGGTTTCTAACATGGTGCCTGTCAGGAATAAGAATGGTGATATTAGAATCTATATTGATTTTATAAATTTAAACAAGGCATGCCAAAAGGATAATTTTCCATTGCCAACCATGGAGAAAATACTACAAAATGTAGCTGGTTCTAAACTCATGTCCTTCCTTGATGGATTTTTAGGCTATAATCAAATATGAGTACATCCAGATGATAGGTTGAAAAATACTTTCAGAACCAAATGGGGAACCTATGCTTATCAAAAAATTCCTTTTGGTTTAATAAATGCAGGAGTTACTTTCCAGAGAGCCATGGACATAGCATTTAAGGCTATGATTAATAGATCAGTCGTTATTTATCTTGATGACATAACAGTATATTCAAAGAAGAGATTCAATCATCCACATGATCTGAAACAAATATTTGAAAGATGTAGAAGATTTGGTATTTCTTTAAACCCAAAGAAATCCTTCTTTGCTCTCAATGAAGGAAAAAACTTAGGGTTTGATGTATCAAAAGATGGTATATATATATCGACCCGGATAGAGTTAAAGAATTTTATGATATTTCTTTACCTCATAACAAAAAATACATGCAATCTTTTTTTAGGGCAGATTAATTTTGTAAAAATATTCATTCCCGATTTTTCTCTAATTGTTTTACCTATACAAAATATGATTAAGAAAAATTCAGTATTCAAATGGGGGTATAAAGAGAAATAAGCCTTTGATGCAATCAAACAGGCAATCATTAATGCACCTACATTGAATACTCCTGATTTTTCTAAAGATTTTATTTTGTATACTTTGGCCACTGAAACATCATATGCTTCTATTTTAACATAGTTCAATGATAAGAAATTAGAAGCACCAATTTCTTTCTTCAGCTCAAATCTGTAAGGAGCTGAGTTGAATTATTCTGATGTAAAAAAACAAGCCTTCACTGTGTTTAAGTCAATCAAACATTTTAGACCTTTTCTCCTAAAAACACATACAAAAATTATTGTCCCATTCTCTGCAGTGAGACAATTATTAATTCGAAAGGAAGTAGGAGAAAAAGGGGCTAATTGGGTGACAACTTTGCAAGAATATGATATTGATATTAAGCCAGTCAATATTGTTAGAGTTCAACATTTTTTCAAATTATTAGTAGGAGCTCACAACATACCAAAAAATTAAGATCCAGATAATGTTGTTCAAGTAAGTCAGATAAGTGTTACAGATTCTGAATCTCAGTATGCTGATTTGATCTTTTACTTGAAAAATGGGTATGCTCCTTCTAATCTTAGCTATAAGAACAAATTTTCTTTAAGATTGAAGGCTACTAAATATGAAATCATTGATGATGTGTTATTCAGAAAGAATTATGATTCAATCCTATTAAGATGTCTTGAAAAGACTGAAGAAAAAAAGGTATTGCAGGAACTACATGATGGACCAGCAGGAGGTCATTTTGGAGGTGATACCACAGCTCACAAAATCATCCATGCTGGATATTATTGGCTTATCCTTTTCAGAGATACTCATGATTATGTGAGGAAGTGCAAAATTTGTCAAACTACTAGTGGAAGACGAAGGAAGCCAGCTTTTCCTTTGCAATCAATAAACATTGAGTAACCATTTGAGCAATGGGGGCTTGACATCATTGGTGAGATATTACCTCAATCTTCCAAACAACAAAAATACATCCTCACATCAACAGATTACTTCACAAAGTGGGTAGAAGCAATTCCTCTAAAGGTAGCCAATTTTGATGCAATTATTGATTTTATCAATCAATTCATCATTACCAGGTTTGGTGTACCTAACGCTCTTATCTTTGACAATGCATCTTATTTTTCTGGAAATAGTATAATGGAATTTGCAATCAAAAGAGGTTTTAAATTGAAATATTCAGCAAATTGTTATCCACAAGGTAATGGTTTAGTTGAATCCACTAACAAAAATCTCATCAAAATCATTAAAAGGACTATTGATCAAAATCAAAAGAATTGGCACAAGTCTTATTATTTTCACTATGGGCTAATCCTATTACTCTTAAAGCTTCAATAGGAACTTCACCTTTCAATTTATTTTATGGAAAAGAAGTTGTGATACCATCAAATCTAGCACTCCCATCATTAGCTCTAGTACAATTTATTGAATAAAATCCTTCCTCATCCATTCAATTGAGATTTGATCAAATCGTTAAATTAGAAGAAGATAGAGAGAAAGAAAAAAGTATTCATGAAAAACATCAACAACCTGTAAAATCTTCTTTTGATTCAAGTTCCACCAACTCAAAAAATTTGTCAATTGGTGATCTTGTTTTGAAATGGGATAAAGCACATGAAGAAAAAGGTAAGCATACCAAATTTCAGAAAATGTGGCTTGGACCATTTCAGATTGCTGAAAAGATAGGCCCATATACATTCATACTCCAAGATTTAACAGGAAAGAGAGAATCTCTTCCTATAAATGGGCTTGTCTTAAATAAATTCTTTTCATAATGTGGTAACCCCTTCTTACTTGTATATATTCCTTTTTGCAATTTTTGTTTATTTTGTAAATAAAGGTTGTTAATAGTCTCTAATTGACTTTTTACTATTAGAAAAATTCTTAGGAAGAATATTATAAATACTCATTTTGTGTAAATAAGAATTTTTAGGGAAATGATTAAAGTTTTGGATAGTATAAAATAAAATGTTAAACTTTGAAAATTTGTTCAAAACATTTGCATGATCTTTTGAAAACTTGAGGAAAATGTAAATCATTATAATTTTATTGAGCAAAGAAAGGTTATCTTTAAAAATTAAAGACTTTTTCAAGTTTTGGCACTCAGAAAACTCTAAAAATTTTCATCCATTGATTCTTAAGGATAAAACTATTTCACCCCATCCATTTAGGTTGTGATTTTCTAGAATGAAATTCTAAGAAATTGTATGGCAAAATTTAGGAGATAAGAGGTCTCATCACAAGCCTGCTTACCATGATCATAAGAAGTAATAAAACTGACATTACCAACACTGCATACCAAAACAGGGTAATGGATTATAAAATTAAGACAAGGGGTCTCATGACGAGCCAACTTGTTCAGTTTAATTACAACTAGTGAATGGCATTGTTACTAAGTGGCTACCAAACCAGAACAATGGCTTTTAAACTAAAAAATAACTAAAAGACAAAAAACATGAGATAATATGTCTTACGAATTTATTTTTAAAGAGTCATAATCGTAGTTGGATGGGATAATGAATGGTTAATGGTTAAAAGGTAGCCCTCTCGAGACTATGAACATTTGCTGACAGCAGTGGCAATGCCTATGACAATAGAGTATATTACAAAAGCTAAATTTGGAAAAGCCCCCTAATTCATTATTATCAACCAATCAAGGCTTGAGAGATCCAAAAAATGTTTTTATCTTTGAGGAATTAGAAAGAAATTGTAAGTGATTTTTATTCTTTTTCAGAGTTATATTTTATTTAAAATTTCTCTAAGATAGTTTTCATTATCTTTAAAAAAAAATTCTTACTAGAAATATAGTGTTCATTTTATTTTTTCAGAGATAACTGTTTCTTCCAGTGAATCGCCAATTGTTGCACTGTACAACAACCCTCCCCATTTCTAAAATTTTTAGAATAAATTTCATTTAGAAATAGGTCCCTTCTTTCTTTTTAGATATAAATAAAAGATTTAGAAGCAATCTGATCATTTTTGCATTAAAAATATGTGTTCATTGTTAGAAAGACATATTGTATATCTTTATTAGTAAGTGTGGATAAACAAATACAACATTGAAAATTTCTGATATAATGAAATATAAAGACTTTATTACATAAAAATATTTGAATGGAAAAAATTCTGATGTACAGTGATCGCAATCGCAAATCGCAAAGGTTTTAAACATTCATATTTGTTTCGATGCGATGCGATCAATTGCAATTGCATTTCGAAAGAGCAGTATAGAATGCACTTGTTTTATAAATCTCTGATGTGATGGTCCCTACCACCATCACAAATCAAAAATCGCAAATGCAATCACTTTATTTTGATAAATGGCACAACTCCGATGCGATGCGATCAATCACAATCACATTTCGGAGAAACAAACGATATTCACTCATGATATTATAATCTCTGATGCGATGGGCCCCACTATAATCCCAATCGCAAAATCGGCTAACATCATTTGAAACTCATTTCTTTTGAAAAGAGCCGATGCGATATATATCATTGCAATTAGAAATCGGAGAAAATCATGAAATCTTATTTGTTATCCCTTTTGAAAATTTTTGATGCGATTAAATATTAAGCTTCATATTTTACATTGCGCATATGCTATTTATTCATCACAATCGCATGATTCAAAGGGAAATTTTTATGTTTTCAATTCAAAAAACGTCGATCTCTAATTGTACGTTTGTTATTAATAGAAAATCAAACAAATAATGATTATTGATTCTATTTCAAATACGTTGAGTGTGACTTCTAAACAGAGAATTTAAGTTTAATATGGAGATTAATAAATAGAAATCAATGACTATATCTTTCATATAGTTTTCTTCATTATTCTCTTTCTATTGATTCTAAAAGCTTTTCCGCCGTTTATAGAACCAAATAACACCCAAACTTTTCATTCGCAGAGTGAGGGAAACGTTACCAGATACTGAAATGTCAAAGAGGTCCAGGAAAGCAAAAGCTACTATCGCTGCAAAAGCCCCTGTTTTCACCATGGCACCTAAAGAGAAACCAGCTAAAATTAAGCTAGTTATAGACACGTAGTGCCAAGGTCTTGGTAAATTATCCTAGGAAGAGGTATATAATCTAATTGAAAGGGAAAATCCTAAGGTCATTGTGGCGAACGCAACAGTTCCTGACGATAATGATTCAGAGTCTGATTCACAAAATTCTCTCCAAGCACTTGCAAATTCATTCCTGCACCGAATTTCAATTCGAGCAAACATCTTCCCACACTATGATATGATTCGATGGGTAATTGACAATGTGACCATCCAGAACAGGACATTTATTTTAGCTTCTGGAGCAACATTTGGTTCATTTAAAGCAGAGGATATTAAAGCAATGTACCACCTTCCTGACCCGTAGAAAATCGACAACAAATATTTCATCAAAGAATTTGCTGCAAATAATGAAAATCAGTCGGAGTCGATTAGAGAATGGAGAAGGGCTCCCGAAAAGCACAAACACGAGGCATCAGGTATGTACTCAGTACAATCCCTTTCGCCTCCATACTGTTATGCCACAACAATGATGTACAGATTATTTGGAAATGACAATTCAACTAGGTTCTCTATACAAATGGTACATTTAATTCATTCTACTGTAAATTCTAAAATAATGGACTGGGCTGTCATTCTTTATGATAAGATAACCAATAGGATTCTTGAGTATAGGAAGGACAAAAACACAGGAAATACTACTCCTTGTTACTTTTGTGCCTATATTTTAGACGGCCTATGCTTTAATTCTGAATTTCCCATGTTAGGATGGAAATGGACCCCTGAAGACCCTGATCCTATTCATATATATCACAAATTCCTGTGGAAAGTTCATTTCAAAAACCATGTTTATAGAATCTGTCACGGTTTTCTTATCCCTGTTTTTCAAACCATTTTCAATTGATTCCCTCCTAGACTTTCTGATAAGGCTAAAGTTGATTTATCCTCGATTAGGGATTGGTTCGAAGAAGAAAGATTCACATATATCAAAGTTTTCGAGAGTATTCTAGAAACCCACATTCTTCCTCTGTATTTTCCAGATAAACTGTTAACACAGGAAATTTCATATCAAGTAACAGCAGAAGGCATGTATAGGTCTTTGAAGAATAACAAGAAGCTAATGTGGCCTACTTTTCCTTTTAAATGTGGAGATTATACTCTCAATAATTTTGTTCATGCTGAGAAAGAAGTTGGAAAGATAAATAATCTCAAGCTTTCAACAGTCCCAGGAAGACAATATTATCCAAAGAAGGCGGCTTTTGATTTTACCACTTCAGTTTCAATTGCCCGATTTGAACACAAACTAGATGAGTTCGATGATTTGTTTGTTTCTGTAGATAATTTTTCACAAGTTTAGAATTTGGCTAAGTCCAAATTCCAGACTGAAGAAATGAATAAGTTTTAGTTATTTAGAAGCCAGAGATTACTCAAAGCTCCTCTGGATCAATTAAGAGTTCCTATGCAAAAGGCCGAGTCGCAGCAGAAAGAAAAAGAGGATACATCTGGCAAAGCAGTAATAGGAACATCTGCCAGCAAGGTCATTATACAGACACAGAAAGAAGTAACAGGAACTAATCCTGTTATGCAGAAAGAAGAAATTAGTAGCAAAGCTGATACTGAGAAGAAAGAAACAGCTGCTAAACTTGATGTACATACTGATCAGTAGTCTACAACTCATACAGAAAAGAAAAGCATAGGTACTAAGACCAATTTGAATACTGAAAAGAAGGACATAGGCAATGAAGCTATTGTACAAATAGGAGATATAAACAATAATCCATATTTACAACTTGGAAGAGAGAAAACTACTGATAAAGTAGTAGAATCTGCTGAACTTATTGTTTCTTCCCATTTGTTGAGAAAATATAATCAATTTTCCCAACAAATAGGATTGCAAAATGATCCCCAAGTTAAATATATGGAAGATCAGGATATAGAAGTCATTCTCAAAAATCCTACAAGTAAAATTATGTTGAAAGTAGAGGAAATTCCTCCTCTAGACATATTCTATAGTCCGAAACATAGGGTTGTTGTGAGAAAGAAGAGGAGGAGAAGAACTGATCAGGATACACTTTCAACATCATGGCTGGAGTTTATGAATATTGTTTATAAAGATGCTGAGGTGAATCCATCTGAGGATCTCACTAAATTATCTCAATATGTAGGTGTCGATAGTGCTGCAACTATAGACAAAGCTTTTGAAGTCTCCCAGTTGATGAAACAAAAATAATTACAGATAGCTATGTTGGAAGAACAGGCTACAGAGAACCAACAAAAGATTGTTCAGCTGGAAAAACAATTGCAAGATCATGAGCTCACATCTAAATAGCTAGAAGAGTAGCTTAGCACTGAAAAGAAGAAGATTGATGAAAAAGCCTTAAACAAACATCAAAATTTGAGTCAAGAGATAGAAAAGCTCCAAAATATTCTACAAAGTGAGAAAAATACAAAGATTGAACAAGAGAAAATATTCCGATCAGCATTGGACAAGTTCAAGGATTATCCTAAATTAGAGCAATTCAAAAATGAAGCCCTTGAAACAAACAAACTGTTATCTCATCAGTTGAATGAGTTTTGTCTGAAATTGACACAAGTTGAGCCTTTGTGCTAAATAACATCATCTTTGATAGATGAAGCAGTCACTCTCAGGCAAGAAATTGATGATGTTGATGATAAAATTTCTGAGTTCCTTTCATGGCAAGATACAAAGCAGGGAAGAAAAGCTAATCTTCTGAGAATCGAGGAAAGGCACGAGGAAATTTTATTTATGGAATGGGAACAGCAGCTGATGAAGTCAAAAAGAGAAATATCAAGAACTAAAAATATGATGAATAATATTACACAACTGGTTAATGATAGCTTGTATGCCACTAATTTAATTTCAGATTGTACCCCGGGCAAATTACCAAAAGTAAAAGAAGCTGATTCCAGGTGCAAAGAAGAGATAATCAATAAAAATCAACAGATTAGCAAGCTTCAAGGAATTTCATGGGATATTATGTGGACTTATCTTATCAAGCCACATAGTCAACAAATGGCCATTAAATTCCTTTCAAATGCCATTCAGTGTATCATTCTTGAATTCTATGATGCTATGTATACTGGGAAGCTACATTCAAGGCTTAGTCATCCAACAGAAATGAAAGATATGCTCAAAATTTTCCATCTAGGCACAATAAATGTAGAAGATAATAAATGAGTCAGTTTTACTTCAAAATTGCAATTATGTTTCTAGATTTTCGATTAGATAGATTATACGAATAATTTTAGTCATTTTGTTTTATTAAGTATCTATTTACACCCCTTTCATGCATTTATAAAGGGGTCCTAAATTTTTAATATTTTGACTTGGAGATTACATTTTTGTACTCCATTGACTCTTATATTTTTATAAAGGATCACATCTGGTGGTTCTATGCAAAATTGCCTTTAAGAATTGCATTTATGTATCTTGGAGTCTGTTTTACATTGAAGTTGCTGGATTTGGATATCGAATTGCATCGAAAAGTATCAAGATGGATATGGTATTTCTACCTATTCACTATTAATTTTCTTATGTTATGAAATATTCTCTTTAAAATTTGCTATCATTTATATGTACTTGTTTTACAATATTTCTTTATACATATCATTTTTTAGTGTGTAGAAATATTTATCTTTTACAGTATATGCAAATGATATATAAAATGATGAATACAATGTGCTATTATAAGTCTATTTAATTTCTTAAACAGAGTTATATTTATTTGTTACTGCATATTTCAATTAAACTATAATACATTTTCATGGTTATTGGTTTAGTTGAAACAATTTTAAAGTTGTATTCATATTTGATACCCGGGTTAGTTTTAGAATTATTTATCAGTTATAGATTAGATTAGATAGTTTATTTCAGTCATTTAGTCCCATTTTCCATTCATCCAATCATTCCATCACCAACCCATTTAATTTATTAGGAAACTGGTCCTATCAATACAATCAGAGCCACCACACCAAATGGAAAAGGAGTTGTCCTAAGGTCCCGACCGGGTGGTTATCCCCCAATGTTTGAAGCAGTGATTTTCCAGGCTTCAATAGGTTGATACCTATTTTCTTCACGTATTTTTCCAAATGCCCCACAAAATTGGTATCCCTGTCAGATACAATGCTTACAGGTAATCCATGCAATCTTACAACTTCTGAAAAAAAAAGATTAGCAATATGTGTTGCATCACTTGTTTTATTGCATGCAAAAAAATGTTCCATTTTTGAAAATCTATCTACAACAACATAAATGGAATCATTTCCCCTTTGAGTTTTTCTTTAAACCTTAAAAAACCATACTAACCGTATCCCACTATTTGGCCGGGTGTTAGTATGAATTCTTTCGTCGAAGCGTACGAAAAGAACCACTTTAGCTACGCACAACTAATAGCCCTAACAACAATAGAGGCTGCCAAACACCTCAGATCCGCGATTAGTAGTTAAAATGCCGCAACAAACCGCATCTATAAATGGAAAGACATTAAGCAAGAAAAGTAAAGAGTTTGCTCCATGCATCCACGACAAGACAAGAACACGATTTTTGAATGAATTTTTATATTATTAGTAAGTTCCTCGGGGAGGAAACAAGAAGGTGTATCCAGACCTCTCAATGGGATGGGTTCTTTGTAGTCCTCAAGATTTCGTATCTAAGTTTTCTCTCTCTCGTAGATGAAATAACCCAAGGTAGAAGATGGAGCTCAATGGGAGCAAATGGTAGGAATGAGACCAACTGTATAGATCCAAGAGTGATCTAGTAGTAGCAAAAGGTGAAGAATGATGGGGAAAACCCTCCTATTTATAACAAAATATTGGGTCATTCTAGATCTTGGTGCATGATTAAAATAATGTTAAACAAATCTAGATCCACCTCTATGGAATATTTTATTATATTTGTTGGAGGGAAAGGGTGTTTGACTTGGGTCAAATCCCTTGATTAGTGAAAAATAAATAAATAAATGATTTATTTATCTTTTTAAGGAAGTGGTTGGGAGACAATCAAATAAATAATGATTTATTTGGTTAATGGTGGGTGATTTGGTCATATTTAACAAGGAATATTATCTAAATAAGATTTAAATAATTATTCCTAGAAAATAATAAGATAAATCTGGTAATAGATCTCATTAATTTCTTTGTTTTTGGGTTAAACATGACTGGAATAATAATTAAATTATGGTTTAATTAATTATTCCTTGGGGAAAATCAAACAAATATGGGTTTGTTTAATATTCCCTTTTGGGGTTTTCTAATTAACATAGTGAAAGCAGTTTTACTTGGGGTAAAACTGGTCTTACATGGTGTACCTGGGTCCATCTAATGATAAAAGGTTAGATGACCAAAAAATGGTGTAAATGTATTTCCCCTCAGCCGTGCGAGTGTCGGGGGAGCAATCAGAGGACCGAAGTACGTTGTAAGAATACAATCACTAGACAAGAAGAAGGGGATGTCGCAGAGAGAAATGAGAAAGATAGTAAACAAGGACTAGACCTCGAGGAGACGAGACTCGCATGGTAACAAGTCTCTGCGTATGAGAGGGTACCTGTGCTAAACGTGGCAGGGGAGGCATACCTATGCCCGCCGAGACAAAGTACAAAAGAATAGTATGTCCAGTAAACAAGGGACCAAACTATAAAGTACATGCTGGCATAAATACGAACCAGAAAAATAGAATGATGAATCCCACATACATGATGTGCCTGGAATAACAGCGAGGACTTATACAATAATATTTTAGTACATGAGATAAAAATACAACCCAAATGCCCCCTATACATGGGGAAGGGCTCACAAAATCTGACTGATACATGCAAATAGAAAAGGCGTTTCAAGTGGCTAAGGCCGACATCATCAAATGTAAGGAGCTGCATCAAAGGCTGAAATGAAGAAGTCATCTGGGCATGTGGGGGGATACCTGTAGGGCCACCCCCTCATGAGGGTTGAGACATCTCACACACGCCCGTGAATCATCAAGAGCCGTCGTCGGGTCACCCGGATCGTCCCGTATACGAATTCCCGATCATGTCAGGGTGAGCTGAGAAGCAACTGCCAAAGGGAAGTGAGGGATCCCCCTGCCTGATCCGAGGCACCGAACAAGAGTGGAAGCTGGAACCAAGGTACACCGCCCTCTAGACCTTGCTTCTGAAATAAATGTGCTGATGTCGACAGAAGGAGGCCCGCCGTAGGTGAGGCAATGAGAGATCCTCAACTAAGGCACGAGAGAAAAACAATAGAGCGACGGACAGACTGACACTAATGGTGATAGTGGAAATGGGAAGGATGGAGTGGCAAATGGATGACTTCCCTTGTTAGAGCATAAAGGGCATGAATGACATGGCAGCGACTGACACAATATCGGAAGGGACAGGGGACAGTGGGGCTGAAGGTCATGATATGCGACACAAGAAAGGAACCAAGCAAAGAAGAATGGAGGGCTATAGTGGGATGTAAAGAGACGCATGATAGACTCCATGAATGCAATGATGACTCAAATTGGATGCTCTAAAAAAGGGCGACTTGATAGTGCTTCCACACAGTAAAGGCCCCAATGGGGGACCATGGAAGCATGAGTACAAGGTGGGCACTCATGACGAAAATCGACACGAACATGGACAAGTAAGGGAGCGATATGGTGTCCCAAGTAAAAGTGTCGTAAGTGAGGAAATTCGATTTTAAGGAGCGGTGAAGTGACCCTTCGTGGACAAAATGTGTCCGGGTGAAGTATGAAATCACTAAAAACTCATAAAAACCCATTTGAGAGCTCTGAGGAAGGAGCATGGCCCGTCGACAAATATTTATAACGGGCTGGCCGCGTGTGGTCGCAAAGCACGAAAGAAGAAACAGGGGTTTCTCTTTTAATAAGGCATTTTCCCTCCAAATTCATTCATTTTTCTATTGTCGTCGTGGTGAATGTGGAGAGGAGAGAAGGCCCTGGAATTTGCGGCGAACGTAGCGACAAACCGACCGTTGGAATCGAGATCTGTCAGCTTGGAGAAGAGGCCTAACCTTGCCTGCATTACGGATTACATTTGCGGGGGCTGAGGGCCCAAACCCCGGTAAACACCCTCACGGGAGCCGGGCCGGGTCGGCACTTTTTTGGGCAAAAGTGCGACCCGGTTCGGTAAAAAAAATGGCAGAAAACTGCGACCTGGGAGATGAGGGGGGTTTTGGTGCTATTTTATGGCTGGGAGTGGGGTTTTGGTGTTTGGTTATGGTTTTCCCGATCTGAACGCTGACAAAAATGATGTGTTTGTGCAGGTATGGCAGAGTTACGGGTCAACTAGAGAGAGAGAGATCTGGAGACACTTCGGACAGAGATCCAGGCGGATCAGGGCGTCCGTCATGTATTGGCCAGATTTGGGGTTCTCAAGTTTGTGGAGAACCCATTGATGAGAGCAGGGGAACCGTTACTGGCCCGGATTATCAGTTACTGGGATCCAGATCAGGAGATCTTTGTAGTGCAAGGGCACAGGATCGAGCTGACGGTCCAGGACGTGTACTTCCTGACTGGTCTCCCGCCACTGGGGATGGTGGGAAACACACAGCTAGTGTTGCCGCGGGGGCGGCATATCATGGAGTTTGTGGAGCATCATTGTCGACCGGGTCTCCAAGTCAAGGGGACTCGAATATCGATCGGGGATCTAGAGAGGCTAGAAACCCGTGCAGTGGCCGCAGCTGTGCTGCGAATCCTGGGCACCCAGGCGTTCCATCACATCACCCGTGGGCAGATGATGATAGTGGAGAGTGTGTTGAGTGGGACCTACTTTGGGTGGGCCCAAATGATGTTGGTGTCGCTAAAGCGACAAGCACGTTTGCGTGTGCGGGCAGGTGAATCATGATTGCTCATAAGGGACTTTATTGTGCGCCTTCTTCTTTGAGAAGATCCCGACCTTGAGGCCTCATGTACAGCTTCCAGATGGGGGCCCCAGGGAGCCCAGGATGCGCCGATGGGGACGGCTACTGTGCAGAGGAGGAGGAGGGGCTGTCGAGCGAGTATTTCGACCGGAGTTTTTTGCCCATTGGGATCAGATGCCTTTGTACATAGATGACTAGCCCTATAGTGGGATGAGCTACTGTGGGGGGATCCGGATCTGCCACTTCCGCCTGGTTGAGTCTGGGGGCCCGATGGTAAGTGACAAATTTCTACTCTTGTGTGGGCATGGTAAAGTTTTTGAATAGTAATGGATGATACTGATTCATGTACTGTTGGTATGCAGATATAGCACTGGTAAAATCGGCCGGATATATGGGACGACCGGCAGCGTCTGGGGCTACAGGTCCAAGTGGGTCGAGAGCGGCGCAGAATGAGGATGCAGCCGCCCTACTGGAGGACATCCGCCGTAGATGTGAGCAGCTGTTGACCGGAGTATCGGAGCGCGGATGGCAGGATTTAGACGACCAGTACATAGAGCCATGTGTTGGTCTCCCCTCGGAGTGGTGAGGTATCATGCGGCGCATGGCGATGACCGGTCAAGCTATGCGTGATCTACATGCTGCAGGGGCAGAGCCATTGGCCCGGGAACCTCCAGATAGTGATTAGGGGCATATGGTGCTCCCTCTGATGTATGTAGGGGCAGGTGGTGCCCCCTATAATGTATGGAGGGGCATATGGTGCCCCCAGTTTTTGGATTTTGTTTGTAACATGCTATGGGCATGTCGTATGTATCAGAGTAGATGGACTCATCAATATATGGTTTACGACACATATTATGGATATGTATCGTCTTTTTATGGTTGATTTAATGTTATTGTCTTGTATGAATTGTGTGTGATAAATGCCAATCTAGAACATGGTTTGCAATACTATCTACGTAGTGATTCTGGTCTCAGGGTACATGGTTGAAAGTTATGGTTTCAAACACACGTATTAAGACTTTCACTCGTAAATAGCGTCTAAACAGCACAGGGTTATGCACACGATAAACACCATTTAGTTGCATTACAAGAAGCAAGGAATCCAAACGATGCAGATGGAGGATGCGATGAAAGAGGGCATCAGCTAATAGGCCACGCACTGCATCATATTCGGCCTGATTGTTGGTGGCAGAACCAATGCATACCCCGTTAGACAGAACAAGGTCATGCAAGGGGATGAAGATGGCCCACCCTGCCGAGGCAAGATTCCTGGAGTAGCGACTTGCACCATCGGCGTAACCGATAAAGGGTGTGGACGGGGGGTCCTGCAGAATGGTGTGACAAGACAAGACATGAGGGGATGAAAGGAAAGGATGGCAGCGTGAGGGTAGAGAAGTCATCGGGTGGCCACGGCGGGAGGAGGGGGAAGTGGCAGGATGATCAAGACTCAAACAAGGTGGTGTATGAGAGTTATGGGAAACATGGTGAGGACTCGGGCTGCGGAGGTCAACGGAGACACAAGTGGAGTGATCTCGAGTATGAGGGGGAAAACCCTCCCATTTATAAAAAAATATTGGGTCATTCTAGATCTTGGTGCATGATTAAAATAATGTTAATCAAATCTAGATCCACCTCTACGGAATATTTTATTATTATTTGTTGGAGGGAAAGGGTGTTTGACTTGGGTCAAATCCCTTTATTAGTGAAGAATAAATAAATAAATGATTTATTTATCTTTTTAAGGAAGTGGTTGGGATATAATCAAATAAATAATGATTTATTTAATTAACGGTGGTTGATTTGGTCATATTTAACAAGGAATATTATCTAAATAAGATTTAAATAATTATTCCTAGAAAATAATAAGATAACTATGGGTTTATCTCATTAATTTCTTTGTTTTTGGGTTAAACATGACTGGGAATAATAATTAAATTATGGTTTAATTAATTATTCCTTTGGGAAAATCAAACAAATATGGGTTTGTTTAATATTCCCTTTTGGGGTTTCCTAATTAACATAGTGAAAGCAGTTTTACTTGGGGTAAAACTGGTCTTACATGGTGTACTTGGGTCCATCTAATGATAAAAGGTTAGATGAACAAAAAATGGTGTAACAGTCGGGTATTGGTAATGGCTGATACAATCCTGTATTCTGAATTTTCCCCTTAGAAGGCTAACAAATCCTACATTTTTCCACAAACCGTTTAACATCAATTTTCATCTTTGGCCAGTAATAAAAATTATTTACCTGAGCTAAGGTTTTTTCCTGTCCAAAATGTCTGGATAGACCTCCACTATGCTTATCCTTGATTATGTTTTCCCTCATAGAAAATTTAGGAATACATAACTTATTACTTTTGAATAGTAATCCCCCTTGGATAAGATAATCCAGTGACTCACTTCTATTATGGACTGCTGGATTTTCCACAGCTGCATAAATTTCTTTAAACTCTACATCATATTTATACATGTCAACCATCTCCTCGAACCCTACAACACCAACTTGTAATTCTTGCATAATTAAGTTCACCCTGCTCAAAGCATCAACAACTTTGTTTAATTTACCACTCATATATTTGATTAAAAAAGTGAAACTCTACAAATATTCTACTGATTTAGCATGTTTCTGATCTAAATTTGGTTGGTTGTTTATAAACTGTAATGCATGATTATCAAAATATAACACAAACTCTTTTGGCAACAAATAATGTCTCCATTTTTTTAAAGCATGTAAAACAACATAAAATTCCTTGTCATAAGATGAATATTTCTTCTTTTGATTCATTTAGTTTTTCACTAAAGTATGCTACTGGTTTCTAATCTTGACTGAAACTGCTCCAATTGCAATTCCACTAGCATCAGTTTCAACCTGGAAAACTTTCTTAAAATTTGGTAAAGCCAAGACTGGTTTTTTAGTATTTTTTTCGTTTAGCAATGTAAAGTTTCAATCTGCTACTTATGTCCATTTTAATGGTTGATTAGCTTCTCTGATTGTTTTAATAATGGGTGCACAAATTTTACTAAAGCTTCAGATAAATTTTCTGTAGAAACTTGCAAAACCATCGAAGCTTCTTACCTCAAATATGCTTCTAGGAGTTGGCCAATTTAGAATTGCTTGGATTTTCTCTGGGTCCATTTTCAACCCTTCCTTAGAGACTACAATCCCCAAATAAATTATTTCTTCCTTCATAAAGCTGCACTTATTCAAATTTATTAGCAATTTTTCTTTTTGCAAAGTCTTTAGAACTAATTTAAGGTGTTCTAGATGCTCCTCTTTACTTCTAATAAAAATGAGAACATCATCAAGATAAAAAATTACAAATTTACCCATATATTCCGTCAAAACTTCATTCATCAACCTCATGAAGGTACTAGGTGCATTAGTCAGTCTGAAAGGCATTACTAACCATTCATACAAACCATTATTTGTTTTGAATGTGGTTATCCACTCATCCCCCTCTCTCATTCTTATCTGATGATGCCCACTCTTCACATCTATCTTAGTAAAATAATTCGACCCACTCAAACAATCCATTAAATCATCCATTTTTGGTAAAGGAAAATGATACCTGATGGTGATTTTATTTATGGCTCTAGAATCTGTGCACATACGCCATTCACCTCCTTTCTTTGGACTGAATATTGTTGGTACAACATATGGAATGAGGCTTTCTATGATTAATCCTTTATCCATCAACTCTTGCACT
Organism: Pinus albicaulis; assembly: GCA_034641835.2. Classification (NCBI taxonomy): domain Eukaryota; kingdom Viridiplantae; phylum Streptophyta; class Pinopsida; order Pinales; family Pinaceae; genus Pinus; species Pinus albicaulis. The sequence continues at coordinate 1,086,083,482 of CM076577.1, read as the reverse complement.
TGTCTCCCAACTTTGGCATCTTCCTGTGACGTTAACCTGTAGGGTTCTTTATTCAACAAACTGGCTCCAGGGATTAGATAAATGTGGTGATTAATACTCCTGATGGGCGGTAACTCATTTGGCAACTCATCCACAATAATATCAGCAAAATCATTCAACATATTTCAAATTTCTTCAGGTAAATCTTCGAAATTTGTAGAAGTTAAAACTACCTTGGGTCTCCCAATAATAGAAAAATGCATCCCCTCGCCTTTCTCAACTTCTTGCAACATGGTTTTTCCACTCATCAACATAACGATGTTTCCAGGTGCTTCCTCGTCAACTTCATCTTACAATGGTAGTAGTGTATGCTTGTTCCCATCTTTCTAAAGAGTATAAGTGTTTCTTCTGCCATCATGTATGGCTTTCAAATCAAACTACCAGGGCCTTCCTAGCAATATGGGACATACATCCATTGGCATTACATCACATAAAATAACATCCCTATAAGTACCAATCTAGATTTTTACTTTACATTGTTCAGTTACAATAATTTGATGGCCTTTTTGGAGCCATGATACTTTATAAGGAGTGGGGTGTACTGTTTTTTCCAACTTCAGTTTGTCCACCATCTCTGTAGAAACGAGGTTATCGGTACTACCACTATCAATTACCAATTTGAAACACTTACCCTTTGACTTACATACAGTTCGGATTAGATCCTTCCTCTGAGCTAGTTCTTTGGCTTCCTTAGCTTCTTTAAGCAATATCCTTTTCAACAACAAGGATTATCCAGTGTCAGGTGGTTCTTCTTTAGCTGTAGTCTATGGAGATTCTTCCTTTGTTTCAACAATGTTCACATTTCACTGGGTTGTTGGTCTACTGTGAGGACAATCCCATTGCACATTTCCCCACTCACCACATGTAAAGCCCCGAATATCTCTTCCTCGGCTTCCACCTATAGGCACAAATCTTCCGCGACCAGAGTCTCCACTTTGTGGTGATCTATTACTCAGACTCCCTGCTACATTCTAGGAGTGTTGAAATCTAAATTTAAATGTTCCCCTTCCTTTTGCTGGACTCTTGCCTCTATTTATCTTATTTTGTTTATGCAACATTTTTTCTTTTGCCCTCAAAGCTTCTTGATAGGAATATTCAATCGTCTTTAGATTTAATAAGCCGATCTCATCCTATATTTCATATATCAAACCATTTGTATATCTAGCTACCTTTTCTATGTCATCTTCAATATGACCCACTCTAATATTCAGCTTATAAAATTCTTCAGTATATTTTTTTATGGTCATCCCTTTTTGCTTTAAGTTTTCCAATTGCCTAAAAAGATTTAATTGATAATCTTTCGACATGAAATTACCTTTCAATTTACTCACCATATTATCCCATTTCTTTATTTTGGGTTTCCCTTTTTGTTCCCTGGAAAACTACAATTCATCCCACCATAGGGTTGCATGACCTTTCAATCTCGTGGCTGCAAACTTCATTTTCTTCTTGTCATCGACTTCTTCATAGTCGAAATATTTTTCTAATGAACTGATCCAGTCCATTAGTACTTCCACACTAATATGACCATCGAATAAATGTACTTATACCTTTGGTCTGCTACTTCACTTCACTAGCATCTTCATAACTTTAGCTGCCCAACTTTCTTCCTCTATTTCATCTTCGGTGGTCTCTTCTTCATCTGCACTGGCAACTCCATCATCTGTTGCCCTCTTCTGAGTAGTTTCTATTGTGGAAATCCTTTTACGCAAGTGTCGGTGATGCCAAGCTACCCCGCTATATACCCACATTCTCAACTCTAAAAATGCAATTTCTCTTTTGCAATCTCGAAGTGGTCCTCAATTTCAAAATCTAGAAATCTTAAATAATACAGGGAAGCTTTAATATATCAAATCTGAGATTTGAGATATTAATTAAACTCTCTTATGATTATAAAACCACAATCTCCACTATGCATAAGATTGCACACACCCAATTGTAATCTCTTATCTGGAAATTTACTAAATGAGAGATCTATTTTCCTATGGTTCAAACCATAGCATAAACTCACAATGCATCTCAAATATACTCTATCATGTGAAAGCCAAACAAAACCTTACATCTAAGGTTTTCAATTATCCCAGCGCTTAAATATGCCAGCAATCCCAATGTAATTTATCATTAGGAGATATGTGTAAACTTACCCTTTTATTCGATGGTTATAAAACCATAGTCGAAACCAAGTTCATGAAAATTAATTATTCGACCTTTAGCATTTAATTCTGAAGTATAAAATTCAGCTTTCACTGCATATATCAACGACCATACTTCAGACTTCGATTAAATAAATATCAATGCATTAATCCTTTTAGCACGACCATATGCGCTCACTTCTTATTAATATAATTGAAGCCTTACGACCAATGATAAAATCCGAACTTCAACTCGGGCCCACAACAACCATATTACTTACCTTGCATTAACTTTCGTACATCTCCATGATGCAGATGCCGTCGATCTCCAATGGCTAGAAATCAGATGGAAATCATATTTTTTTTAACATTGTGGCTTAACTCTCCAAAAAAATGTGAAATTCGTGGTTTTAAAATACCACTTCAAGACACGCGTCAAAAGGTGGAATGTATCGCGTTTTTTTTTCTCAATACCATTTACCATTTTTAAATTATGCGAATACCATCAGTGGTTTCTTAGGATCGCTTCATAGTTCTTATCCTTACCTTCATGGTTCCACCTTCGACTCTGCATCATTAACTTGGGTTCGAAACATGATTCAGTGCCTCCATTCATTTCTAATTCTCGACCAAGTTAATCCTTCCACGCTATCACTGCTGCAATATAAGTCATCGATCAACCGGCCTTATACACAAGCCTTCCATTATTAACTTTAAAATGCTCATTCTATACTCAATTTTCTCATTGGCTCCCATACCTTCAACACTGAGATTGGCTTTAGAATACAATTCCTTATCAACCAGGGTTTAAACAATAACTTTGTGCCTCTTATGTGATGAGAATTCACCATAGTTTCATTATTACCTTTCAATGTGACCCCTCCGCGTACTTAGTAACCCATCAAACATATTTTCACAACATTCTTCAATTCAACAGTTCATTTAGATTCAAATCAAAACAATTTCACCTAGGAGATTCCATTCTTCCATCTAATTTGTGGTCTCACTTTTACTTACGCACTAATTCAACAGACTTATGGTTAATCAAATCAACTCTTGGCATTAACATTAAAATTCAAAGTATGGATTTAGCTCTCGCCCATTCAACATTTAAAACTCAACAATCCCATAACCATATAGCTCAAAAATGGAAATAACTCAAAAATCAAGTTCTTCTATTAGTCATGCAAACCTTACAGGGGGATCTTCCTTCTCGGCCTGGTTTTCAATTTGATGTCCTTCTACTTCACTACTCTGCCTCTAGCTCTCAACAACTATCTCCTATCTACCCGTAGGCTTACATTTATACAATTTTAAAAGTGAATTGATCCAGCTTCCTGGATAGCTCAACAAAACTCTTGGAATTATCCAAGTCCTAGGTTTAGATTCAATTCCTAAAATTTCTGAAACTGATCCTAAATTTACTCTTAACCCTTGGTTGTCTCTTCATATCCCTAACTAATTAACTCCCTCTCATGTTCTCCAATGATTTGGGAACATTTACAATTCCTCACTTTTTTTATTCAAAATACTAACAATTACATAAGGAATTAAAAACGTAAGACCCCCCTATGTCTTATAAAAATACTAAGAATTTCTTGAGCCTAGTGCCCCTGCATCAGACTCCCAAGGTCAAAATGAATCATGATCTCCTGATCATGTGATCTTAAAACTTTGCCTCCTGGGTCCCATACTTTTCTTTGCTACTGTCCATCAGCTGTATTATTCTTCAACTGCATACTTCCAGGTTTCCATACTTTGTTCTGAAACTTGCTTCCAGCTATGCTTTCACATTCCGCTCATGTTTTTATTTCGATAAAATTTCTCTTCTTTCTTGCTGTTGTCTGCTGCTTCTGAGACACCTTCATCATCAGTATTCTGATGCTTTCAATTTCTATGTCCAGACTCTCTTCTGTCTGGAAATTACTTTGGGTTTTGTTGCTGCCTTCAATTTTTGTTGCTGCCAACACTGCTGCTGTTACTGCCTCCAAGAATTTTGTTGTTGTCCCCGTGGTAATCTCCCCAATTGTTGTTGTAAATGTTTCCCTCTTGGATGTTGCTGCTGCTGTCAATGCTGCCTCTTTTGCAATAAATGTTGCTAACATTGTTCTTACTCCTACAGATGTCACCCCACATGTTGTTGCCTTTGTGGCTGCCTCCCAAACTTCCTGAATATCTCTCAGGATATCTCCCTCTTCAACATTCTTTTTCTCATCACCTGCCAATTTACTTTTAAAAAGTAAGTTATCTTTCAATTTTCTATCTGCAGTAACATAATCGTTCATTTCTCCTTGTATACTAGTAAGAATATTTAAATTTTGCAAACTAGTATCTGCTCCTATTCTTTTCACGGCTTCAAGCATTTTCACTCCAGTGTCTGCAATTCTCTTCCCTTTTTCAAATGTTTCCAGCAAACATTTCAGCCATCTCCTTTGTACAAACACATCATCAATATGATGCAATTTGGGTTCAGCATATTCCTCTTATCCCTTGACAATATTTAGTAATTATCCTTTATCCCCTTGATTGATTCTGGCAATCAAATCAAGTCCTTCAAGTACTGTGTCCTCATCTTCTATCAGAATAAAATTCTGATTCTCCACCACTATAGTAGTCCCAAAATTTTGTCCTCCAGTCTTCTCTTTTTCCATCAGACACATCAGCTCCTTCTTGTCATTATCAGTAATAACAAGTTCCTCCACATGAGACATGATTGCCTCACCTTCATTCTTCTGCAGCAGTTCATCCTCATCCAAGACAACTCCAAGAGATAGATTGTCTTCTATAACACCTAAAATTATAGTCAAATTGTCAAATTAAACACTACAAGACCCCATGGTCTCAATTGATGATCCAGTCACCAATTCTTCCTTCTACAGTTCCAAGTCCTTTCCAAGACTCAGAAAGTCTTCACTGTCTTCATTCCCTTTCACCTTCACATTCTGCAATCCCCAATTTCGAAATTGAGGTTCTCCTTCCTGCATTGAATTCTGGTTGTTCAGCATAATCTCCAGCAATCTAATTTCTTCATCCCATGGATTAAGATTTTCCACAGAATTTTCCTCCTCTTCTATTTGACTGTCCAATGGTGTCAAATTTTCTCCATCATCAACAAAATCTGCATCCATAAAACAATCGCTAAAACAAAAATCATAAGGCCTCAGTGCCTTTCTTTTCTCTGCCAGCACTTCAGTATGCTATCCTGAAATTCCTTCCTTCTCTATCAGCACATATTAGGGAAATTTTGAGGTCTAAAATGGGCCTCCTAAGGAAATTATAAAATAATAGTGGAAATAATAAAATAAGATTTGATTACATCATCAAATTTTAGAGGAAAAAAGGAAAAAACTAGTTTTTCAACTCGTATTTTAAACTTATCTACCAAATTGTTTACTCAAATTTCTAACGGGAGTACTCGTTGGATGCAAAATTTAATTCCTCATCCAAGTAGTACCCATGTTGCATAATTTTGATCGATCCTGCTACACGAAAAATGAGAAATACATGAAAAACGTGATTGCAATCATGTTTTTTCATGTATTTCTCATTTTTCATGTAGCAGGGTCCATCAAAAGTATGCAACATGGGTACTCCTTGGATGAGAAATTAAATTTTTCATCCAACGAGTACTCTAGCTCGAAATTTGGGTAAAAAAATTGCGATATAAGTTGAAAACATGAGTTGAAAATGTAGTTTTATTATTTTATTATTTTTTAATATTTTTACCCTTTTACTTAAAAAATGGTGAATCATCCCCCATGGTTGACATCATCATCTTGAATCCTATTGGTTCTTATAAAGTTTATTTTGGTTATACATTTTTCTTAAGAGGCCCATTTTAGACCTCAAAATTCCCCTAATGTCAGTATGCTGATCCAAAATTTCCAAAGAAGTCTCTGAAGAATTCCCAAAAATATCAATTAGTATTATTTTCACACCATCTAGTCCCATGATTTTTTCCTGTTCACTGTGGTGAACTCTGCCTTCTACAATCTCCCTTTCATACTCTGAATTCTCCAACAAATATTCCAGCAATGCAATTTTTTTGTGGCATTGCTGAAGTATTTCATCATCATTCACTGTCCTTGCATTCCTACACAAACTTTCAGTTTGTAAACCAGGAGCTCCAACAGCCTCAACTGGTGTTTCACATATCAGTTCTTTAAACTGATCCTCTCCTTCTTCATTCACAAGAAATTCTTCCTATGTTGCAACAGTTTCCATCATAAATGTATCACTGCTTCCTTCAGTCAAGAGACATTCTCCAACATTGTGTTTTTATTTAGAGTATTCATCTTCTAAGAGATACTTCTTCATACTTGTGGTAGCTTCACAATATTTCTCATCCTCTGCAGTATCTGTAATCACATCACAGTTATCTGTCACAAAAATAAAAGGCTCTACATCATCCAGCTGATTTGGACTTGTCCAATAACTCAGGAAATCATCAATAATTTCCTCTTCAGCAAGACAAACTTCTTGCTGTCTTAAACCTCCACCATGATTCACAAGATCATTTACAAATCTTTGTTCTTCACTTGTACTCTGTTCTACTTCACAAACATAAACTTCTCTTCTCAACTCAGCTGCTCTGAGTTCTGCACATCTCAACTGTACATCCATCCTCTGTTCAAGCTTCCTCTCCTTTTCTACTAACATACAAAAATAATCAGATGTAAATTCATTTTACCTCTCGGTCTCACTTCAAGTTTTAGTCTTCAAGTCCTTCTCCAAATACAAAATCATCCTGAGTAATCTCTCTTTCTGCTGAGCATGTATCATCTGCTCTTTCTTCATCTGTAACCTATGCCACTTTACCTTCTTCTTCATGAGCCAACCAACTCTCTGGATTTCCTTTATCATCAGTTCCAATTTTTTGAACTACTCCCTGATCTCAGCTACCTCTTTCCAATATTCTGCATCAGTCAATTTCTTCCTCGTGCCAATTTTCCTGGCATCTTCTTCCTCCTTTCTGTTGTGGCCTCTCTCAGAACCTCTGCTATCTCCTGTATGACTTTTTGAAGTCATCTTCTTTTCCATGAGTTCCTCATTCATCAGCTGCACCAAGCCTCTGCAACAGTAAGCTCTCCTACTGCCACTTACCTCACCAATCCTTTCCTCCGGATTTGGGCTTTTGGCAAGTACTAGTCCCCTATCTGTTGGAACCTTCTGAGAACTCTCTTCTTCTCTCTCTAGGCTTCACTCTGCAACTTTTAGAACTCATTCAACCTCTTTTGAATCTCTTCACATCCTACCACACATTCCTCTTCACTTTAGAATCCTCTGCTGGACTCTTTCATCACTGCTCTCAAATCTATGATCTTCTTTTGCTGAGATTTCTTCAATTGACTGCAATTTGAATTCTGCAAACAATTCTTCAAACCAGAGTTAAACAATGCTCATCAAATCATCTTCAAGATTCTGTATAATCTTGCTTCTCCTTTCACCTACACTACATCTCTGTACAGTTAATATCAGCTTCCAAATCTGATCATACTTCATCATACATACATTCAAAAAAAACTTGAAATTTCAAAAAAATCTATTCCAACTCTGATACCACATGATGCCAGGCTACCCTGCTATGTACCTACATTCTCAAATATGAAATTGCAATTTCTCTTTCTCAATCTCGAAGTGGTCCTCAATTTCAAAATCTAGCAATCTTAAATAATACAGGGAAGTTTTAATATCTCAGATATGAGATTTGAGATATTATTTAAACTCTCTTCTGATTATAAAACCACAATCTCCACTATGCATAAGATTGCACACAACCAATTGTAATCTCTTATCTGGAAATTTACTAAATGCGGGATCTATTTTCCTATGGTTCAAACCATAGCATAAACTCAGAACGCATCTCAAATATACTCTATCATGTGAAAACCAAACAAAACCTTACATCTAAGGTATTCAATTATCCAAATGCTTAAATATGCCAGCAATCCCAAGGTAATTGATCATTAGGAGATATGTGGAAACTTAACATTTTATTCGATGTGTATAAAACCATAGTCGAAATCTGGTTCATGAATATTAATTATTCGACCCTTAGTATTTAATTCCAAAGTATAAACTTCAGATTTCACCGTATGTATCAACAACCATACTTCAGACTTCGATTAAATAAATATCAATGCATTAATCCTCTTAGCACGACCATTTGCGCTCACTTCTTACTAATATAATTGAACCCGTACGACCAATGATAAAATATGAACTTCAACTCGGGCCCACAGAAACCATATTACTTACCTTGCGTTAACTTTCACACATGTCCATGATGCAGATGCTGTCGATCTCCAATGGCTAGAAATCGAACGAAAATTGCGTTTTTTTAACCTCATGGCTTAACTCTCCAAAAAAACATGAAATTCGTGGTTTTAATATAATACTTCAAGAGACGCGTCAAACGCTAGAATGTATTGCATTTTTTTTTCTCAATACCATTTACCATTTTTAAATTATGTGAATACCATCAGTGGTTTCTTAAGACCGCTTCATAGTTCCGCTCCTTACCTTCATTGTTCCGCCTTCAACTCTACATCGTTAACTTGGGTTTGGAATATGATTCACTGCCTCCATTCATTTCTAATTCTCGACCAGGTTAATCCTTCCGTGCTATCACTACTACGATATAAGTCATCGATCAGCCAACCTTATACACAAGCCTTCCATTATTAACATTACATGCTCATTTTATACTCCATTTTCTCGCTGGCTCTCATACTTTCAATGTTGAGATTGGCTTTAGAATATAATTCCTTATCAACCAGGGTTTAAACAATAAATCTACGCCTCTTATGTGATGAGAATTCACCACAGTTTCGTTATTAACTTTCAATGTGACCCCTCCGCGTACCTAGTAATGCATCCAACAGATTTTCACAGCATTCTTCAATTCGATAGTTCATTTAGATTCAAATCAAAACAATTTCACCTGGGATATTCCATTCTTCCATATAATTTGTGGTCTCACTTTTACTTATGCACTAATTCAACAAACTTATGGTTATTCAAATCAACACTTGGCCTTAACATTAAAATTCAAAGTATGGATTTAGCTCTCACCCATTCAACATTTAAAACTCAACAATCCCATAACCATATAGCTCAGAAATGGAAATTAACTCAAAAATCAAGTTCTTCTATTAGTCATGCAAACCTTACATGGAGATCTTCCTTCTTGGCCTGGTTTTCAATTTGATGGACTTCTACTTCACTACTCTGCCTCTAGCTCTCAACAACTATCTCCTATCTGCTTGTAGGCTTACATTTATACAATTCTAAAACTGAATCGATCCAGCTTCCTGGACAACTCAACAAAACTCTTGGAGTTCTCCAAGTCCTAGGTTTAGATTCAATTCCTAAAATTTTTGAAACTGATCCTAAATTTACTCTTAACCCTCGGTTGTCCCTTCATATCCCTAACTAATTAACTCCCTGTCATGTTCTCCAATGATTTGGGAACATTTACAATTCCTCACTATTTTTATTCAAAATACTAACAATTACATAAGGAATTAAAAACGTAAGACCCCCCTATGTCTTATAAAAATACTAAGTATTTCTTGAGCCTAATGCCCCTACATCAGTCGGATTTCGTCTAGCAGAACTGCATTTGCTATAGGTCTCCCTCAACCTATCCCAGCTCCACCTACTCCAGCTCCTCTTCTGGGTAGAATTATCTGCAATGCTGAAGAACAACTCAATGACTATGATAACAAAATGATGTAGAAAAAGAAATTTCCACTTTAAATTTTAGGATAGAAAAATTATTCAATTTTACTAAGTCCTAGATTCACGCCCCACAATGATGGAACTTATTCGTTTCTCATTTCTTATTGTGCAACTCTGATTTACATATCCATTTAAAACATATAACAATGACCCTTATTGCAATTTTACAAGTTACAATTTTCTTTGTAACTTCAGTATTTAATTATACAAACATCATTCCAAATATCGATGAAATCCTTAAGGGATCATTGTTATATATATAACAATGTGAACCAACAAAGTAACCATCACACAACCATCAAGCAAAAATTACCAAATAATGCAATGTCAAACTAGTTATATGCATATTGAAATAAGCTATATGTATCGCATACTACTCATTACCATGACTCCACGGGTTTTTGTTAATGTCTTACGTAGACTCTATGAAATTTTAAACCGCACACTACTTACATCATACCCCAGGGTATTACCATATGCCACTATGCTTTTGTTACCATATGCTACTATTACTATATGCCATACACTCCCACGGGTCTGCATATACCATATGCGACAGATCTGTTTAAACCTTGACACAGACTCCAAGAACCAGAGCCGCACACCCAACCGCAACTGCAAGTCACCCTTCACCATTCCGTCGAGGCTGTGACAACACAAATCCGCCGTCTTCTATCTTCAATTGTGTTGGTAATCTCTACAATACTTTCCTGCGTCGACATCACGCTTGACTTGGATGCACTCCACTACAGTAAAGTAATCACGACAGTGCATTGGAGCTACCACCATTCATATGGTTTAAAACAAGGTCGAAGCAACCATTGCAACTACTAACGCAGTAGGAAATCCATTCACATTGGCTACATAGCATATGTCCACTGTGAACTCGTTCCTACATTCACAACTGATATACATCATACATATATATAGTTTGCAGATTCAAAATGAACATATAATGTGAAATACGAATTATAGTAACACTGCATGGGCTGAATATTTCATTGATTCCCCCTTGCATGTGTAGTCTTTACACTGGCACTCTTGGTGTTTCCTCCCTACTTCCCTATTATTTATATTTGAAATATGAAAATGTTCCTCTTAGAATAGGTTTCTTCTCAAATTTTCTCAACAAATCAATATCTCCCTATTTTTAAGCACGTATCCCTATGTTGGCTCTATATCCACACATGGAAAGAAACCAATTCCTAATTTTATTCCTGATTGATAAAAAATACAAAACAAACTAACTATTCTCATAAATAAATAATGATAACAATAAAATAAAATAAAATACTACTACTAATGTTTATTTCTTTTGGATTAGCCACAACATCTGAACAAAACATCACATTGCTGGCTAAGTCTCGATGCTCCTGCATTAGTAACCCATAGTCCAAACCAGGGCTCACTGGTCCCTACACCAAGACCATATATTCAGGTTTTATAGTACATCCCTTCCTGGGACTACTAGGCCCAATGGAGATAAATCCACTTCTTGGATTTACCGTATGTCCTGCCATTCACTGAAAAGGATTCCTAGGCCAATTGAGGCACACAATCTAGCTTTACCGCAACCCATAGTCGAGCTCATGAGTTCCTAGGCTAGTGGCTTTGCCGTGATCCATATTCCAGTTCAAGGACCATTAGGCCACATGTTTCTCATTTCTTAGATCCACTCCACTCATTTTCATATCCATCCAGAAATCCATCCCAACCGAAGTAGGAGAAACCCATGTCATCAAAGCTATACATAAATGGAAAGGCTAGGCTGAAAGCCATTGTCACACTTGGAAAAACCCATGCCAAGGAAAAAATAAACCACATGCAATACTATGAATGCTCGATCTAGTAAGGAAATCACATATGCAAATCAATACCTACAAAGAAACTGGTTGTAGATGTTTGATCCTACTCTTCCTTGCTTTCTTTTCCTTTCTTGCTCCAATGCCCAAGTTCTCCAAGAAAATTCTAAGTGTCCAAGTGAGAGAGAGAGATTGAATAATGAGATAGCTCCAAAACAATGCACTGAAAAAAGGTACCAACTCATCCTCAGAAGTCGTTTTAGGGAAGAGGCCTCTATTTTCTTCATTTTCCATTATTTTCCTTCAATTTCCTCCTGACATGCAACATGTGGCCTTTCATCTCACTTGTCTCCTAATTTCCAATATTTTAGTAAATAAATGTGCCAAAAATTTCATCTTTCCTTTCCAGAGCCTTTTCCTTTTCCTTTTCCAATTTCCTTAGCCATAATAATGAAATCAACACCCACTAGGATGTTTTTCCCAATGTTAATCTTGGAATAAGTGTCCCATCAACTGTGGTTATTATTTTTTAACTTTTATTACATGGAATTTTAACCAGGGTTGTTACAGAGATTGTATGGTGTTCCCAAGAAGACCATATCAGACAAAGATAAAAAGTTCACTTCCAGGCTTTGGAAGGAGTTATGTGGAGACTTGGGGATAGAAGTAGCTTTTAGTACAACTTATCATCAATGAACATATGGATAGATATAGAGGGTCAACATGATTCTTGAGGGCTTGTTGAGGATGTATATCATGCATTATCAAAGGAAGTGGGAGGATTATCTCCCACTTGTAGATTTTGTGTATAATAATGGGTATTAGAAAACCTTGAGGATGAGTCCATTTGAGGCTCTTTATGGGAGGAGTAGTAATACTCGTATCAGCTAGAGTGATCTAGTGAACAGGGTGTTATTTGGACCAAATATATTCACTGAGATGGAACAAGAGATGCATGTTAATAAGAGGAATTTAAGGGCAAGATAGGACAAGTATAAGAGTTATGTAGATCAACATAGAGCATTCAAGGAGTTTCACGTTGGTGGGAATGTGTACTTGTGCATCAAGGCCAAGAAGATATCTTTGAGGATTGGATCATGCACCAAGATGACACCTTGATACTGTGGTATTTTTGAGTTCCTTGAGAGGATTGGACCAGTGTCCTGTAGACTTGCACTGCTAGCAAAACTGAAAGTCCAAGATGTTTTCCATGTTCCTTTATGTAAGAGGTATGTCGAGGATGTTGATCATGTGATCAATTGGCTTGTATTGCAAGTGGAACCAAAGGGATAATTCAAGCCAAAACCTTAGTGCATTTTGTAGTGGAAAAATATCATGCTCTGGAACAGAGAAATCTAGCAAGTTAAAGTGTAGCAGAAGCACTTTGAGCCTGATGAAGCTACATGGGAGATAGTTGAGCAGATGCAGGATATGTATCCTTCACAATTTTCTAGTTGATTAGATGTGTTTGATCTATGTTCTTCGGTTTTTGTTTATGCATATGTGTGTTGTGGATTTCACATTGAGTTGTGTTATAAAGCTCTAATAAGTAGTGTGTTGTAAATACTTCATTGAGTTGTGTTATAAATCTCCAATAACGAGTATGGTGTTCATGGTTTCAATAGTTTGGTATGATGTAATTTTGCATTTTGTTGTGTTATAAAGCTCCATAGGCAACATGTTTTTCTGGTTATAAGTCTCATTGAACATCAAGGACGATGTTCCCCAAATGAGGAGGGGTTTGTAACAACCCCTAGTTGATTTTCCATGTAAATAAAATAAGACCAAGGTCATGAGACACATATCCCAAGTTGAATGTTAGGAAAAACACTTTAGTGGGAATCAAATGTAATTAATCAATGGATATAGAAATTGAGAAAGGAAAATAGGAAATAATTGGCATTTATTTATGAAAATAAAGGTAAATGGGAAAAAAGGAAGTTGAAGAGACATAGATTTGCATGCTAAGGAAATTAGAGGAAAATGAAGGAAAGTGAATAAAATAGAGATATCAATGATAAAATGACATGAGAAAATAATTTTCTAGAATTTTGATAGTTTTGGGTTGATCTGTTATTCATTCTCTTATTCTCTCACACTCTTGCACACTTAGAGCATTCTTGGAGCATGTTTAGAGCACTCGAGTATTCACTTGGATTTGGAGAAATAAGGGAAAATTTAAGTAGGGAAGAACAAAGAGACAGTTGGATCAACAACTATAGTCAGATTACTTTGTAGGTAATAGGTTGCATATTTGATTTCCTTGCTTATTTTTGGATGCATGGTATATGCATATGATTCCTTGGTTACGTGTTGTCATTCGCATGGGTATTTTCCTGGACTCATAGTGGTTTTGGCCTTGTCTTGACACTTCCTAGATACCTATAGTGTTGCGGGTTTTCCACTTGTTTTTCTGATTGGTGCATAGGTTCCCAATTATTGTGGGTTGGAAGAAACACTATAGGAGCCTTAGAACTATTTGGGTTGAGTTACTAGCTCCCCAGGCCGTGGGTTGGGACAAACGCCCTGGAGCCCTTGGTGGGTTAATTTACTAGTCCCTAGATCCATCTTTGGAAAAAACACTCTAGAGCCTTGGAAGGTTATGGGTTGAGTTACTAGTGCCTCAAGCCTCAGAAAACTTTGGTAGATATCAATCTAGTTGATGTTAGTGATTTCTGGGCCATAGAGGTGGGATCACTGTTGTTGAGGGTTGATGTATTTTGACCTCTGGAAGCCTTGGTTAGTCATGTCTTGGTTTATTCCATGAGATCCCACATTCATGCTTGGAATATGGTGCAAAGATGATTGGCTAAAAGAGATATTTGGTTCAACCCAATCTATGCTCGAGTGGTACGTGGAAGTCCCCAACTTGGTTGGAATTTTCATATGTTAATAAGAGTTATTTTTCTACTGTGATTTATGAATACTTGTACTAGTTACCATGTTGACATTATGGTTGAATTTCCATGGTTCTATGTGTTTTATTTGTTCGTTATATGTTGGTTATATGATCTATGTTATATATAGCTCTTTACATCTTTTGATAATTATCTGAATGGTTGACGAATAAATAGAGTAACAAGCTCTATTGCAGCTAGCTAGAAACGGATAAAATACTTCTTGGTGATTCTCAGATGAAGACTATCCGTTTATGATCAGATATGCATTCATGACGTGTAGCTTACATGTTTTACATATGTTTGGTGAAATGTATGTCATGGAATATACATGTCTAGGTCAATTTAGTGCTTTAGTTTTGATTGATCAGCATTATCATTGCATTTTATTTCATTGTGGAAAGTTATAAGAAGTTATGGGAAATGGTCTGGAGTCTAGCATGAAAAAGTGGCTTAGATCTTAGAATCGATGGCATCGAACTTGGGATCTTAGATCATAATCGCATGGAAGTAGGCTTGTGTGTGTGGTTGGGGCATCATAACCACAGTCTTTCCTTGCTCTGCATGAGTTTTTGGTGCTAGGTTAGAGAAAAAAGGTTAAAGTTAAGGGATTGATCACTTGGGGTGGTTTTTGAGCTCCTCAGTGATTTGTAGTCCCTGTATACTGATAGTAAATGTTTAGTTTGTAGGCCCCATTTCCTTAACTGGAACATGGATTTTGTGTTATTTCATAGGGACAATCATCTCATGGTTACCTTAATGAGCTTGTTAATTTGGGTAAATGTGGGAGGGGGTGTTTATAGATGCCTAACTGAAATTTTGTAAACAAGAGGCTAAACACTCTTTTGCACATTCAAAACTTATTTTTATAGTTCTTTAAACCTCTTTAAGAAGTCATTAAATGACTATTAATATTCGTGTGCAAGATGTTTCCCAACCAATGTAATCAATCTTCCCACTATGGAATTTTTTCCAAGATAATTTGCAAATTAGAGAAAGGTGTAGAAAAAGAGGGAGTGACAAAGGAGAGATGATGAGAGAGTGAGGGGGCCAAGAGCAAGTGGGAAGAGAGATAATAGGAGAAAGAGAATGAAATAAGGGGAAGGGAGAGAGAGATAGATAGATATGGAGGGAGATTGTGTATGTTTTTGGGGTGATATAGAGAAACAAAGAACTAGATATAAAAGTAGATATAGATATAGATGGAAAGGGGAGAGTTGAGGGAAGTAGAGAGAAATAGTGAGAGGGAGGGAGGAAGAGAAAGATAGATATAGAGAGAAAGAGAAGTTGTGTTTTGTGGGGGGGGGGGGGGGGGTGAGATATACAGACAAAGAAGGAGAGATAGATGGATATAGAGATATAGATGGTGGGGGAGGGAGAGGAAAGAAGAGAGAGACGAAGGGAGGTATATGTGCAGAGAGAGAGAGAGAGAGAGAGAGAGAGATAGGGGAGATAGAGGGGAAGAGATATGGGGGAGAGAGAGAGGGAAGAAGAAACAGATTCACAGAGAAATATATAGATATTATATAGTATATATAATATGAACATTATTAACTATAGAGGAAGAAGAATTAAGGATTTTACAAAAGGTAAAAGAAGTTGGATTTAGAAATCCATCAATAATTTTCTTTTCACTAAAATATATCAATTGATTTTGGTGTAGATGTTGATTCCTAATCCTATTTTACTAATTGCACTAAATGAATTGATTTTAGTGCAGTTTTTTATTTATAACTTATTGCTTGCACAAGATGCAATGATGTCAGTGTAGATGTTGATTCCTAATCCTATTTTACTGTTTGTATTAAATGCATTGATTTCAGTGTAGGTGTTAATTTCTAATCCTATTTGATTTCTTCCACTGAATACATTGATTTCAGTGTATACGTTGATTTATGATTTGATGTAACTAGATATATGATGTACATTAACTTCAAAGTAATTTGATTAGTAATGTGCATTGATTTCAATGTAAGCACAAAATAGTTATTAACAATGTACATTTATTATGTGTTACAGTAATTCAACCATAAATAAAATACTTGAATTTTCATCTTAAATAAAATGTTCACTTACCTAAAATGTTTGCTTCTTCAAATTGTAAACTAGTTGTAATTGAATACATTCTAATTATTCCTATTTTTCATCATTCAATATTGTTAGTCACTTTGCATTCAAACGAGGTAATAGAAAAAAATACCATTGAAACTTGTAGTTTAACACTCCATAAGTCACAATGATTGACTTTATAGAAATCTACTATTAATATTGGAGAGAGAGAGAGAGAGACAAGGTATGGTGTTTACTCAAGTAGCTCAAGTTAAATATATGCATCGTCTATGATTTCAACTACCATTTTCATATGATTGATACAAAAATATGGCAAAACAAAAAGGTATGACAATAAGAACAATAGAAGAATATAGTTTGAGATTAATTCAAATGAAGACTATTTCTAATTGACTACATTCTCATTATTCACATTGTATATCATTCAACACTCTTAGAATGTTACTTTGCATTCAATTTTTTGTTTTTTAATTATTTTCCATCGTTCAAGTTATTAAGAGTCTTTATCATCTCAACAAAGTGAGGTAATTGAGCAAATTTAAAATTAAAATGACTAGATTGATATTGGAAATATTCAACATATTGAAAAATATAAGAATAGTTAGATGTTTGACAATTTTTTTGTCACCATGCACAACCAAACTAGCTTAGATCCTTCTTAACCCTAGAACTATGAAGCGTCGAGAATGATCAAGGCTTTCGAGGTGCAAACATTTCCTTATGTTTTACATTGAAAAAAAAGTTTGTTTGCGTCTTAAGATATTTTATCCCTCCCAACACTTGACAGATCCAAAATTGACATAAATATAAACCAATAAAAACAATAAATAAAACATACATAATTAAATCATAATCATATAATAAAAATACATCAAAATATATTATATTTTTTTTTTTTTTTTTGTAATTAATGATGTACTTTAAATATAATATTTCAAAATATGTAATAAATAAAATACACCAAACATAATTACAAATATATGTAATATTCATTTTATTTTAATCAAAATTATATTTTATAAATTATAAACTTATGTTTTAGATATAAAAAGCATAAGTTTTAATTTAATATCACCTTTTATTTTCAAGTGTTTTTTTAATTAGTTATTTTCAATTAAGCATATATATGATTAGTTATTATTAATATTTAATGTTGTTACAATTTATATTATTAATTACGTTACAATTTATATTATTAATTACAAGTATGTTTATATTTCCTAATATTTACGGTACTATTAAATATTATTACAACTATAAATTTTTAAAATAATAATTACAAGCGTATTTTATTTTATGTGAATTATTAATAACATGTTATGAATTACTAAGCATTGCACATTATAAAATAATAATTACAAGCATATTTTATTTTATATGAATTATTAATAACGTGTTATAAATTACTAAGTGTTACACATTATAAAAAATAATTTTATAACGATGTCATTTTGAATTTGGTTTCATTTTATATTTATAGTTATAATTTTAAATTAAAATATTATAATATTGTATTTATTAAAAATTCAATATATTGTTTAAAAATATTTCTATTTGAAGCTAGATAACTTTTTCAATGTTTTATTTTATCATTATTATATTTGAAAAATAGATTTTTTTTAAACTTGTATAATTAGACCTTGTATATATTCTTCTCTCATATCATTTTCAAATCAATTCAATAGTCTCTCCTCTCATATTCGATTTACTATGAGATTGGAAAAATACATTTCTCTTACCTTTCATGTTTTATCTCTTTTATTCTTGATATATCCCTTACCCACCTACTATATATGGAAAAGACTTACATTGACTATTACTTCCATGTTTGTTCCCATTATCATACACCACACAAATTTTTGGTCCTTAAAACGATTTTTGGGAGATCCATTTATATATATGGTTCACAATTCCTATCCAAAGAAGAAATTCATTTAACAAAGGCCTCCAAAAAATAATGATTAATCCATTTTGCTAATCAATAAAGTGTTTGGTAGATTCCACTTAGAGGCCATCAAGACATCATTAGGACTTCATTTGAGAAATGAAGCATCTTGCATACATAATTAGGAGTACAAATGGGCAAATTTCATTCACTATTAGATCTTCCCTGTCATATGAGAATATAACTTTATTTTAACATTTGTGATTTTTTGGAAGTATATTTTTATCAAGAGTTTACACCTACGATGACATGTGGCAGTGGTTGAGAATTGACTAGTATATGAAATGATTATTTTCACTCCATTATTGGACATTGCCTTATCTCTAAGGTCCAATACAAATTTTCTCTCTTACTTTTAGAGATAATTGTAACCATATGATCTACTCTTTTACCTAAATTAGTTTTGGAGTTTCCATGGGAAATTATTTCATGTAAAGGTTATTACATTGGTTCTAATTAAATTTCAACTCCACTTATTTTTTTCAACCCTATCATTAGATTTTTTAAATTAAGGTAATCCATTCCATTTTTTACTTGCTATTCTAGGAAAGAAGACTAGTTAAGTAAGTGCATGAGGGAAGCACAACATAATTAAAATTCATTTCATTTGTTGGAGAGGATATTTATTGTATTTATGTTTAGGAATACTATCACATCAAAAAATTTTCAAACTCTCTTTCGCTACCTAATAAATTTTACAACAATTTTATTCTTTGTTCACCTTTTCACACTTACATCTTGGGCTGGTGCTAAAAATATAACACAAATATTTTAGTGCATATTTCCATCCAAATTCTACATGTAATCTTTCTTCCGTGCCTAAAGCTCTCATTTTTCTACCACATATCAAAAGTACCAGGAATCGTATCTCAAAAAATTAGCTGAAAATAATATTGAAACTCCATTTAAACCTTTTAGAACATTGAAATAGTTATTCAAAACTACTAAGCATGAGTTTGATGCAATGTTTCACTTAACATTTTATTGGATTCCATGCTTGTGTGGAAAATAATATGTAGATGAAATTGGGAGACCATTTAAATCTAGTCTTAGGAACATATAGCTAATATAACCCACAACTGCATGTTTAAATTAGAAATCGTTTAGAAATCATTTATCACTCCTTAAGCACAAAATTCACTCAAACCAAAGCAATTTTTTTCCCTTAATATCATTCTACACATCTTGCATCATCAAAGAATCCCTTGAAATTGAAACAACCCAATAATTTTAAAAAAGATGGTTGTAAAGTCAACTAGTCCTAAAATCCCCTTATTCAATGCTTAAATAATTAGGTTTCAATCATTATATCTCCTCCTTGATTTATCTTCGACTCTTCCATCATCTATGAATCCCTGGAAATTGAAAAACATCCCAATAATTGTAAAAATAAAGATGTTATAAATTCATCCACTCCTTAAAAAAACTTTTTTAAATGCCTAAATCATAAGGGTTTCAGTAGATCTCTTCCTTGCTTTATTTTCAACTATGTTAACACCCCCTATTTATTTGGAGTTTAATGTCTTTTTCCTATTCCTCTTACCCATCTTCATATCTCTCTTGCAAATTCATAATTTTTCTTTTGCTCTTTCATTACATGGCCCTTGGTATCCAAACATGTTCTTTCCTTTATGGTTTTTCATTAATTTTTAATAAATATTTTATAATTTTTCATGATTTAGCTTCTCTCTTGCTTAATATTAATTAATATTTCTAAATTTTCTTGGTTTTCTTTCTTTTCTTTCTTGGAAACAATACTCTCACTACTCATTTATATTTTCACCTTGCACTCTTTTCAAACATTAAGTTTTTTTTTAAGACATTATGCTTCAAAAGTCTATGACAATAGGTAGAATGACTTTTCAAACATCAAGTTTTTTTAGACATTATGCTTCAAAAGTCTATGACAATAGGTAGAATATCTATAAAACATTGTAGTTCATATATATATATATATATATATATATATATATATATATATATATATATATTATAAAATTTACATACAAAATATTATAATTTATAATTTTTTTAAATAATAATAAAAATAAATATTTTGATACATCTCATCTATTTATATATTAATTAAAAATATATTAATTAATTATAGAAACAGTAACTTCTTCATAGTCTCAGCAAAACATTATTTAAAATGATGAGTCTTGTTCTAGATAGAGGCAAAAATGCTCATTGTGAAGATTCCGAACTTAGAAACTTTAAAAACATTGTTCAAATAAACCAAAAAAACGCTCACTATGAAGATTCTGAACTCAGAAACTTTAAAAACATTGTTTAAATAAACCAAAAAGATGAAGACTAGATTTCACATTTTTATCATTTACATTAATAAAATTGAAATTAATATATGATGATTATATTCAAAATAAATATTAATAAATTTTTAATTAATATATATTTATTTTAAATATAAATAATATTTTTCTATTATTTTATCTTATTTTTTAATTAAATATTTATATTATAGTATAGATGTTTTTACAAATGATTTTTAGTTAGGTGTGTTTTGTGATTAATGATTTGTTAAACATTTTCAATGAGCTTTTTATTCATTTTCGATAAAACTTCAAACCCTTAAAAATGTGTGAAGGGTTCAATAGATTTTTAGTGATTTGTGTTTTGTAATTAATGGTTTGCTAAACGTTTAAGATGAATCTTTTACTTATTTTGAATTAAACTTCAAGCCCCTAAAAATGTATGAAAAGTTCACTCAAAATGTTAAAGAGATTTTTGATCACAAAACACAATTCTTCAAAACCTTCATCAACATAATTTAATTTAATTTTATTAAATTATTAATTAAAAACAATATTTTTCATAAATTATAAATATATTATTTAAATATTATTATAGTTTAAATAAAAATCAAATTACTAAAGTACTAATATGCCACTTTAGTGACCGAATATAATATGAAGAGTCTTCAATATGCCACTTTATTAACCCAATATAATATGAAGAGTCTTCAATATAGTACACTTATAAAAACAACTCACATCACAGAAACCATTGAAGGCAAGCCTAAGATGACCAAACTTATAACACTTCAGCACTCTAACCATGCAAGCCAACACTTAATAGGAGAAAGCCTAAAACAGCTCAAACCTTACATAACTAATACAACGTAAGCAAATAGCTACAACATTACCCAAGCTATCTAACCCAACCCAAATTGATAATGGAAATATGGAATTGCGACACAAATGACGACTTCAACGTTAATTGGAAAACCCATATTTTGGCCCGACGCAGTTTTAGAGAGGGGAACGTGCAAAAGGGGTAGCGTGCTCCATCGCATCACCGATTCCTGCTTCAAATCGTCGCATGGCAACAGAGGTCAAGCAAATGGGAAACACTATTCCCTCTACGCCGCTTGTATTACGAGCTGCGCTGAAGAAGTTGATGATGCCCGGCACTACACCCACTCCACTTTTTGCGGATCCGCCGTAGGCTGCTCTCCCCCATCCAAAATCCACATCTCTGAAGCCCATCTTGGTAATGTCCGAAACGAAAAAGGAGCCCACCACAGTAAAGAGAGGGCGCCCGCGCGGGTTGGTTTTCGTCCGGGCATTCACTGTGAATATGAACCGAACTTCTTGCTCCGCGGGCATTTGGACAGCCTTCGTTCTCAGACGCCACAAAAACGCCGATAGAACTTCAAAACTTGAGCACTTGCCTTGCCCTACAGCTTGTCTCTTGAGCGACTCGATCTGCTTGTCTCCGAAGAAGAATGACTTGTGGATCAGCTCGTTAGCGGGCACCATCTGCTCATATTTGTCTTCTATTTGATCGTATTCGTAGTGCGGGAACTTAACAGTGGGATTCTTCCGGGAGCGGAGGCTTTCTCTTTCCCAGACCGGAAGAACGGAAGGCCTTATGGCTCCCCTCGCCATTTCGGCAAGAGCGTTCACGAACTGAACGGTGCCAAGTCCGTCACTAACGGTATGATTCGAAGCTATGGCGAATATGAACCCTCCGCATCTCAGGCGCGTTACCTGAAACATTACGGTCAGAAAACACTTTTTCGGCTTGCAAGAAATAGCAGTCAATGCCACCGTGCAAGGTAACAAATGCTGCAGGCGAATATCAGTTGAATTCATAAAAAAATCGACTCAAAGCATGAATGAAGAATTAACCTGAATGAAAATAATAGGAGAACTGGTAATAGTGTCTGAACCGGGCATATCATGCAGCAGTTCTTGCCAGGATGGAAAGGGCGGTTGGAGGTCTCCGAATTACTCGAGAGCAACGTCTGCATCGGCTTCGACAAACAGCACACCTTCTCCGGTGCACTCGACCACGAGCTTACCGGTGGGCGCGTCTCTGACTCTTCCGGCTAAAGGGTAGTAGAACATTAAAACCTTGGCCAGCCCTTCTCTGATAACCCTGGCGGGATCCTCACCCTTCATCGATGGGTTGAACTGATAGAACAGAAAGGCGGGAACATGAAATCTGAGGGTTCCTTGATCATCGATATTGGAAAGGTATAGAAACTCTTTCGGGGTAGGCAAGATTGGCGGAACGAGGATGGCCGCCTTCCTGGTGACCTTGAATTGCAGAGATGCCATTATATCAAAGTTAATCCTGATATACCTAAGCGGCGTTAGAAACCTTTAGTGCTGATACTGCCTGAGTCGATAATACTTTATAATTTTTGCGCATAGAAGAGCCAGCTCGGCATGATAGCGATGTATCTCGCCCAGACTTTATATATTCCCTTTTAAAAGAAAAATAAAAGATCATCTTAAAGAAAACAATGTCCCTGGCCATTAAAAAGAGTAATAAGAATAATAATAAGATTATTAAAAAAAAAGAATGTCGTTTGTAAAGACAAAAGTAATAAATATATATTTGGAAAAATATGTATTTGGTGGCTGTGAGATATGATTACTCCCATTTTCAACGAAACATAAATAATAGTATTTGGAAAAAAAAGTTGTCCTTTAAAATAATAAATATATATTTGGAAAAATATGTATTTGGTGGTTGTGAGATATGATTACTCCCATTTTCAACGAAACATAAATAAAACATACGTTTTAATATTTATGTGAAATAAATAAATTAATTTTATATTAATTTAAGTATAATTATTTATATTTTCATTTTAATGGAGTATAATTTTATATTTTGAAAGATATTTCATAACACTTATATAAACTATTTAAATATATGTTTTCAGCAAGCAACTCAATAATTAATAATAATAATAATAAAATGTTTTAAAATATAATTAATAAATTTTAAAACTTTTTAATAAAATAAAAATAAAATGTTTTAATACGTAAACAAATAAATAATAATTGAAAGTAAATTATTTCAATTATTTTGTAATAAAAATAATAAGACATAAATATGTAACTCAATCAATTTTTAATACAAAATTAATGTAATCTTTAAAATATTAATAATAATCATAATTAAATTCAATGTGAGTTACTCATAAAATATTTCAATACTAGGAATTAAGTAATATTAATTAAAAAATAATAATTAATATTAACAAGGTTTATAAATAAATTATTTGGATATCTATATTGAGTAAAATGCTTTAATCTCAACTCGATATATATTATATATAGTATAAAAAAAATGAAAAAAACAAATTTGTATGGTTAAAACATTTCAAGTAATCTTATTATTCTATATTTTTTTTTATCAATTGTGTCGAAAATCCAGCAAAGATTCGTTAGGATTGTAAGTTTGAGTTGTATAATCTACACAATTCAAATGTCCAATGTCCATGGTGAACCAAATATCTCATGGGGTTGTTAAGTACACTATTTGGTCATTTTATCTTAGAAATGAGATGAATGATTCCATTTTTTTTATTTTTATTTTTGCTAAATATTTATTAAGATTAATTCAAATATCATAATTTATATAATACTTTATAATATTGTTATTTTCAAATTTCATAATTTATATAATATTTCACAATATTATTATTTTCAATAATGATTTCAAATTAAGTCAAAAATTGTTTTTGTTTTGCAAACAAGATAAATGTGTCAAATTAAATTAAATGTGTTAGATATATGAGTGAAAAATTTATTAAATCTATCTGTGGGGTCTTGGTTAAACGGTGATGAGGCGGGTTGTTATAGCACTCATCACAGGTTCAATTCCCTTCCCTGATCGGGGTGATGTATCTCGACATGTTGATGAAAATAGAGTTGAAAAAAAAAATTTGAAAAAGTGAACATTTTTCACACACACACACACATTCATACAAAACAAATCACTATATCTGTTAATAAATTCCTTTAATGGAAAATGACACAATGTGCATTCGCTTTACTTAAACTTTTACAAAAGACCCACCACTTCAGATTTTGCCTTTGGAGCATGCAAATATAATATGCTAACACATTGGCTTTTGTTCCTATGCATACAATGCATAAAGATTCTAATCTTAATTTCCCAACAGAGTACTTAACATAATCGAGTAGGAAAACTCATGATTCCTCTTCGAGGACATATAACATAATAGGCATGCAAAACATGGTTTTCTATTCCATAAAACTAATGGAATAAAACATAAGAATACATGCCTTACTCTCGAAATATTATACCCACATTAGCCATGTATATATTTCAAGGAAACCAAATTCCTATCTCCTTTCATGGAAACTTCAACATAACAATGGAATTTTTTTTTATTTACTTTGTACGCATTCTATTTTCCATAAATGCAATAACTATTGTTTCAAGAAAATAAAGATAATAATACTTATCTCTTGAAACTCTTTGTTCAACTTGGATTAGAGATGCGATGCCTTCCTTCACATACGTACATTTCATCTTGGATCTCTCAATTTCTTTCCACTTAACAAATCCCAAAGGTCCCAGTGTTGCAAACTTTAGCTCTGATGCCACTTGTAACATACACCGATAACTTCACATGGAAGTGTAAGGAGTTAAAAAAATTTATACAAGTTACTCATGGGTAACTATCTATTCACTATTAAATATTCCTTAGACCTCAAAATTCCCCTAATGTCAGTATGCTGATCCAAAATTTCCAAAGAAGTCTCTGAAGAATTCCCAAAACTATCAATTAGTCTTCTTTTCACACCATCTACTCCCATGATTTTTTCTTGTTCACTGTGGTGAACTCTGCCTTCTACAATCTCCCTTTCATACTCTGAATTCTCCAACAAATATTCCAGCAATGCAATTTCTTTGTGGCATTGCTGAAGTATTTCATCATCATTCATTGTCCTTGCATGCCTACACAAAATTTCAGTTTGTAAACCAGGAGCTCCAACAGCCTCAACTGGTGTTTCACATATCAATTCTTTAAATTGATCCTCTCCTTCTTCATTCACAAGAATTTCTTCCTATGTTGCAACAGTTTCCATCATAAATGTATCACTTCTTCCTTCAGTCAAGAGACATTCTCCAACATTGCGTTTTTCTTTAGAGTATTCATCTTCTGAGATATGGTATTGCACTTGTGGCGCATCACAATATCATTCATCCTCTCGCGTAATCCGTAATTACATCGTCAGCTTATCACTACAAAATACAAGGCTCTACATCATCTGTCGGATTCGGACTTGTCCAATAACTCAGGAAATCATCAATAATTTCCTCTTCAGCAAGACAAACTTCTTGCTGTCTTAAACCTCCACCATGATTCACAAGATCTTTTAGAGATCTCTGTTCTTCACTTGTACTCTGTTATACTTCACAAACATAAACTTCTCTTCTCAACTCAGCTGCTATGAGTTCTGCACATCTCAACTGTACATCCATCCTCTGTTCAAGCTTCCTCACCTTTTCTGCTAACATACAAAAATAATCAGAAGTAAAGTCATTTTACCTCTTGGTCTCACTTCAAGTTTCAGTCTTCAAGTCCTTCTCCAAATACTAAATCATCCTGAGTAATCTCTCTTTCTGCTGAGCATGTATCATCTGCTCTTTCTTCATCTGTAACCTATGCCACTTTACCTTCTTCTTCATGAGCCAACCAACTCTCTGGATTTCCTTTATCATCAATTCCAATTTTTTGAACTACTCCCTGATCTCAGCTACCTCTTTCCAATATTCTGCATCAGTCAATTTCTTCCTCATGCCAATTGTCCTGGCATCTTCTTCCTCCTTTCTGTTGTGGCCTCTCTCAGAACCTCTTCTATCTCCTGTATGACTTTTGGAAGTCATCTTAATTTCCATGAGTTCCTCATTCATCAACTGCACCAAGCCTCTGCAACAGCAAGCTCTCCTACTGCCACTTACCTCGCCAATCCTTTCCTTCAGATCTGGGCTTTTGGCAAGTACTAGTCCCCTATCTGTTGGAACCTTCTGAGAAGTCTCTTCTTCTCTCTCTAGGCTTCACTCTGCAACTTTTAGAACTCATTCAACCTCTTTTGAATATCTTCACATCCTACCACACATTCCTCTTCACTTTACAATCCTCTGCTAGACTCTTTCATCACTGCTCTCAAAGCTATGATCTGCTTTTGCTGAGATTTCTTCAATTGCCTGTGATTTGAATTCTGCAAAAAATTCTTCAAACCAGAGTTAAACACTGCTCATCAAATCATCTTCAATATTCTGTATAATCTTGCTTCTCCTTTCACCTACACTACATCTCTGTACAGTTAATATCAGCTTCCAAATCTGATCATACTTCATCATACATACATTCAAAAAAAACTTGAACTTTCAAAAAAATCTATTCCAACTCTGGTACTACATGATGCCAGGATACCCTGCTATGTACCTACATTCTCAAATCTGAAAATGCAATTTCTCTTTTGCAATCTCGAAGTGGTCCTCAATTTCAAAATCTAGCAATCTTAAATAATACAGGGAAGTTTTAATATCTCAAATCTGAGATTTGAGATATCATTTAAACTCTCTTATGATTATAAAACCACAATCTCCACTATGCATAAGATTGCACACACCCATTTGTAATCTCTTATCTGGCAATTTACTAAATGCGGGATCTATTTTCCTATGGTTCAAACCATAGCATAAACTCACAACGCATCTCAAATATACTCTATCATGTGAAAACCAAACAAAACCTTACATCTAAGGTTTTCAATTATCCAAACGCTTAAATATGCCAGCAATCCCAATGTAATTGATCATTAGGAGATATGTGGAAACTTACCAATTTATTCGATGGTTATAAAACCATAGTCGAAATCCGGTTCATGAGTATTAATTATTCAACCCTTAGCATTTAATTCCAAAGTATAAACTTCAGATTTCACCGCATGTATCAACAGCCATACTTCAGACTTCGATTAAATAAATATCAATGCATTAATCCTTTTAGCACGACCATAGGCGCTCACTTCTTACTAATATAATTGAACCCCTATGACCAATGATAAAATACGAACTTCAACTCGGGCCCACAGAAACCATATTACTTACCTTGCGTTAACTTTCACACACCTCCATGATGTGGATGCTGTCGATCTCCAATGGCTAGAAATCGGACGAAAATTGCGTTTTTTTAGCCTCGTGGCTTAACTCTCCAAAAAACATGAAATTCGTGGTTTTAATATACTACTTCAAGACACGCGTCAAACTCTGGAATGTATTGCATTTTTTTTTCTCAATACCATTTACCATTTTTAAATTATGCGAATACCATCAGTGGTTTCTTAAGACGACTTCATAGTTCCGCTCCTTACCTTCATGGTTCCGCCTTAAACTCTACATCGTTAACTTGGGTTCGGAATATGATTCACTGCCTCCATTCATTTCTAATTCTCGACCAGGTTAATCCTTCCGTGCTATCACTGCTGCGATATAAGTCATCGATCAACCAGCCTTATACACAAGACTTCCATTATTAACATTACATGCTCATTTTATACTCCATTTTCTCGTTGGCTCTCATACTTTCAATGTTGACATTGGCTTTGGAATATAATTCCTTATCAACAAGGGTTTAAACAATAACTCTACGCCTCTTATGTGATGAGAATTCACCACAGTTTCGTTATTAACTTTCAATGTGACCCCTCTGCATACTTAGTAACGCATCCAACAGATTTTCACAGCATTCTTCAATTCGATAGTTCATTTAGATTCAAATCAAAACAATTTCACCTGGGATATTCCATTCTTCCATCTAATTTGTGGTCTCACTTTTACTTATGCACTAATTCAACAGACTTATGGTTATTCAAATCAACACTTGGCCTTAACATTAAAATTCAAAGTATGGATTTAGCTATCACCCATTCAACATTTAAAACTCAACAATCCCATAACCATATAGCTCAGAAATGGAAATTAACTCAAAAATCAAGTTCTTCTATTAGTCATGCAAACCTTACATGGAGATCTTCCTTCTTGGCCTGGTTTTCAATTTGATGGACTTCTACTTCACTACTCTGCCTCCAGCTCTCAACAGCTATCTCCTATCTGCTTGTAGGCTTACATTTATACAGTTCTAAAACTGAATCGATCCAGCTTCCTCGACAGCTCAACAAAACTCTTGGAATTCTCCAAGTCCTAGGTTTAGATTCAATTCCTAAAATTTCTAAAACTGATCCTAAATTTACTCTTAACCCTCAGTTGTCCCTTCATATCCCTAACTAATTAACTCCCTCTCATGTTCTCCAATGATTTGGGAACATTTACAATTCCTCACTATTTTTATTCAAAATACTAACAATTACATAAGGAATTAAAAACGTAAGACCCCCCTAAGTCTTATAAAAATATTAAGTATTCCTTGAGCCTAATGCCCCTACATCAATCGGATTTCGTCTAGCAGAACTGCATTTGCTATAGGTCTCCCTTGACCTATCCCAGCTCCACCTACTCCAGCTCCTCTTCTGGGTGGAATTATGTGCAATTCTAGCAACACATCTTGCATCATCAAGGAATCCCTGGAAATTGAAAAGCAGCAGCTATAATTCTAAAAAAGAAGATTGTTGTAAACTCAACTAGTCCTAAAAGCCCCTTATTCAATGCTTAAATCATTAGGTTTGAATCATTATATCTCCTCCTTGATTTCTTTTCAACTCTTCCATCATCTAAGAGTCCCTCAAAATTGTAAAACATCCCAATAATTCTAAAAAGTAAGATGATTATAAATACAACGAGTCGAAAAAAACCCCTTTTCAATTCCTAAATCATAAGGGTTTAAATCATTATATCTCTTCCTTGAGTTATTTTCTACTATGTTATCACCCTTATTTATTTCGACTTTAATCTCTTATCCTATACCTCTTTCCCTATATTCATATCTCTCTTACAAATTCAAGATTTTTTTTTTCTCTTTCCTTACATGAGCCTTGGTATCCAATAATCATGATTTTTGATGATTTGTATTTTGTGAATTTTGCCTTGTGAAATTTTCACTTAAGCTTCAAACCCCTAAAAATATGTAAAAAGTTCAATTGAAATGTTTAAAACGATTGATGAGAAAACACAATTCTCTTATTAAAAAATAAAAAATAAAAAATAAAATATTCATGAACATAAACATTTTTACGTTTATTAAATTATATATTAAGAAACAATATTTTTGGTGTATTATTTTAATATTATTATTTTTTAAACCGAAATCAAATTACTCAAGTACGAATATGCCACTTCATTAATCCAAAGGTAATATGAAAGGTCTTCAATATAGTAAACTTATACAAACCATACCATGGAAGCCAAACCCGAAATGACCAAACTTATAACACTTTAGCTACTCTAAGCATTCAAACGACACTTAGGAGAAAACCTAGAATAGCTCAAACCATACCTAAGCAATACAACGTAAGCGAATAGCTACAACATTACCCAACCTATCCAACCCAACTTCAAATATTGAATTGCGAGACAAACGACTTAGAAATGTTCTTTGCAAAACCCATATTTTGGCGCGACCCAGTTTTAGAGATGGGAACGTGGAAAATGGGGAGTTTGCTCCATCGCATCACCGATTCCGGCTTCAAATCGTCGCATGGCACCATGGGTCAAGCAAACGGTAAACACTATTCCCTCCACCCCGCTTCTATTACGAACAGCAATGAAGTGGTTGATGACGCCCGGCACTACACCCACTCCACATTTTGCAATTCCTGCGTAGGCTGCTCTTCCCCAACCGAAATCCACATCTCTGAAGCCCATGTTGGTAATGTCCGAAACGAAAAAGGTACCCACCACAGTAAAGTGAGGGCGCCCTCTCACTTCCATCAAATCTATCACCGATCGCACGTACTCGTCGTTCACAGCCGTTTTTGCTTCGTTTATCAATCTCACAGCGAAAGACAGCGGTTTGTTTAACAGCTCTCCTGCGGTCGTCTTCGCGCATGCAAGGCCTATCCCATTCCCGTAGAACCCTTTAGGAAGCGGCGGGTTGGTTTTCGTCCGGGTATTCACTGTGAATATGAACCGAACTTCTTGCTCCGCGGGCATTTGGGCAGCCTTCGTTCTCAGACGCCACAAAAACGCCGATAGAACTTCAAAGCTTGAGCACTTGCCTTGCCCTACCGCTTGTCTCTTGAGCGACTCGATCTGCTTGTGTCCGAAGAAGAATGAATTGTGGATCAGCTCGTTAGCGGGCACCATCTGCTCATATTTGTCTTCTATTTGATCGAATTCGTAGTGCGGGAACTTAACAGTGGGATTCTTCCGGGGGCGGAGGCTTTCTCTTTCCCAGACCGGAAGAACCGAAGGCCTCGTCGCTCCCTTGGCTATTTCGGCAAGAGCGTTGATGAACTGAACGAGGCCAGCTCCGTCACTAACGGTATGATTCAAAGCTGTGGCCAGTATGAAGCCCCCGCACCTCAGGCGCGTTACCTGAAACATTATGATAGCCAGTATGGTAAGAAAACACTTTTTCGGCTTGCAAGAAATAGCAGTCAATGCCACCGTTCAAGGTAACAAATGCGGGCGAATATCAGTTGAATTCATTAAAAAAAAAATCGACTCAAAGCATGAATGAAGAATTAACCTGAATGAAAATAATAGGAGAATTGGTAATCGTGTCTGAACCGGGCATATCATGTAGCAGTTCTTGCCAGGATGGAAAGGGCGGTTGGAGGTCTCCGAATTCCTCCAGAGCAACGTCTGCGTCAGCTTCGACAAACAGCACACCTTCACCGGTGCACTCGACCACGAGCTTACCGGTGGGGGCGTCTCTGACTCTTCCGGCTAAAGGGTAGTAGAACACTAAAACCTTGGCCAGCCCTTCTCTGATAACCCTGGCGGAATCCTCACCCTTCATCGATGGGTTGAACTGATAGAAGTGAAAGACGGGAACATGAAATCTGAGGGTTCCTTGATCATCGATATTGGAAAGGTATAGAAACTCTTTCGGGGTAGGCAAGATTGGCGGAACGAGGATGGCCGCCTTTCTGGTGACCTTGAATTGCAGAGATGCCATTATATCAAAGTTAATCCTGATATACCTAAGCGGCGTTAGAAACCTTAAGTGCTGATACTGCCTGAGTCGATAATACTTTATAATTTTTGCGCATAGAAGAGCCAGCTCGGCATGATAGCGATGTATCTCGCCCAGACTTTATATATTCCCTTTTAAAAGAAAAATAAAAGATTATCTTAAAGAAAACAATGTCCCTGGCCATTAAAAAGAGTAATAAGAATAATAATAAGATCATTAAAAAATAAATTGTAATATATATTTGGAAAAATATGTATTTGGTAGTTGTGAGAAATGATTACTCCCAATTTCAACGAAACATAAATAATAGTATTTGGAAAAAAAATTGTCCATATTTGGTGGTTGGAAAAAAAATTGGTTGTATTTGGTGGTTGGAAAAAAAATTGGTTGTATTTGGTGGTTGGAAAAAAAATTGGTTGTATTTGGTGGTTGGAAAAAAAATTGGTTGTATTTGGAAAAATATGTATTTGGTGGTTGTGAGATGTGAGATATGATTACTCCCATTTTCAACGAAACATAAATAAAACATACATTTTAATATTTATGTGAAATAAATAAATTAATTTTATATTAATTTAAGTAGAATTATTTATATATTCATTTTGATGGAGTATAAATTTATATTTTGAAAGATATTTCATAACACTTATATAAACTATTTAAATATATGTTTTCAGCAAGCAACTCAATTAATAATAATAATAAAATGTTTTAAAATATAATTAATAAATTTTAAAACTTTTTAATAAAATAAAAATAAAATGTTTTAATACCTACTTGAAAGTAAATTATTTCAATTATTTTGTAATATAAATAACAAGACATAAATATGTAACTCAATCAATTCTTAATACAAAATTAATGTAATCTTTAAAAATATTAATAATAATCATAATTAAATTCAATGTGAGTTACTCATAAAATATTTCAATACTAGGAATTAAGTAATATTAATTAAAAAATAATAATTAATATTAACAAGGTTCATAAATAAATTATTTGGATATTTATATTGAATAAAATGCTTTAATCTCAACTCGATATATATTATATATGGTATAAAAAAAAATGAAAAAAAACAAATTTGTATGGTTAAAACATTTCAAGTAATCTTATTATTCTATATTTTTTTTATCAATTGTGTCTAAAATCCAGCAAAGATTCGTTAGGATTGTAAGTTTGAGTTGTATAATCTACACAATTCAAATGTCCAATGTCCATGGTGAACCAAATATCTCATGGGGTTGTTAAGTACACTATTTGGTCATTTTATCTTGGAAATGTGGTGAATGATTCCATTTTTTTTATTTTTATTTTTGCTAAATATTTATTAAGATTGATTCAAATATCATAATTTATATAATACTTTATAATATTGTTATTTTCAAATTTCATAATTTATATAATATTTCACAATATTGTTATTTTCAATAATGATTTCAAATTAAATCAAAAATTGTTTTTATTTTGCAAACAAGATAAATGTGTCAAATTAAATTAAATGTGTTAGATATATGAGTGAAAAATTTAGGTCTTGGTTAAACGGTGATGAGGCGGGTTGTTATAGCACTCATCACAGGTTCAATTCCCTTCCCTGATCGGGGTGATGTATCTCAACATGTTGATGAAAATAGAGTTGAAAAAAAAAAATTTGAAAAAGTGAAAAAATGAGAGGAACTACCCAACTTACCAAAAAAAAAAAAAAGGAAAAATTTATTAAAAATTAGTAAATTACTTCTCTCCCTACTGCAGTAGTCACATTTCTCCTCTACAACAATGTTTTCTTTTAGCAACATCGACAAGATTTTATAGCATGATTAGATAAAGCCTTAATAAATAAATAATCAATCTTTGAGTGATCCTTTAACACCTATTCATGTACATATATGAGATGTGAATACAATTTCACAACATGCTTTCTTCTAACATCTCTACATTAGTGTGAGTAACTAATTATCAATTCATGTCAAATAACTCCCACATTATTATGACATTTTTCACACACACACACATTCATACAAAACAAATCACTATATCTGTTAATAAATTCCTTTAATGGAAAATGACACAATGTGCATTCGCTTTACTTAAACTTTTACAAAAGACCCACCACTTCAGATTTTGCCTTTGGAGCATGCAAATATAATAAGCTAACACATTGGCTTTTGTTCCTATGCATAAAGATTCTAATATTAATGTCCCAACAGAGTACTTAACATAATCGAGTAGGAAAACTCATGATTCCTCTTCGAGGACATATAACATAATAGGCATGCAAAACATGGTTTTCTATTCCATAAAACTAATGGAATAAAACATAAGAATACATGCCTTACTCTCGAAATATTATACCCACATTAGCCATGTATATATTTCAAGGAACCAAATTCTATCTCCTTTCATGGAAACTTCCAACATAACAATGGAATTTTTTTTTACTTCTAACAGACGCATTCTATTTTCCATAAATGCAATAACTATTGTTTCAAGAAAATAAAGATAATAATACTTATCTCTTGAAACTCTTTGTTCAACTTGGATTAGAGATGCGATGCCTTCCTTCACATACGTACATTTCATCTTGGATCTCTCAATTTCTTTCCACTTAACAAATCCCAAAGGTCCCAGTGTTGCAAACTTTAGCTCTGATGCCACTTGTAACATACACCGATAACTTCACATGGAAGTGTAAGGAGTTAAAAAAATTTATACAAGTTACTCATGGGTAACTATCTATTCACTATTAAATATTCCTTAGACCTCAAAATTCCCCTAATGTCAGTATGCTGATCCAAAATTTCCAAAGAAGTCTCTGAAGAATTCCCAAAACTATCAATTAGTCTTCTTTTCACACCATCTACTCCCATGATTTTTTCCTTTTCACTGTGGTGAACTCTGCCTTCTACAATCTCCCTTTCATACTCTGAATTCTCCAACAAATATTCCAGCAATGCAATTTCTTTGTGGCATTGCTGAAGTATTTCATCATCATTCACTGTCCTTGCATTCCTACACAAACTTTCAGTTTGTAAACTAGGAGCTCCAACAGCCTCAACTGGTGTTTCACATATCAATTCTTTAAATTGATCCTCTCCTTCTTCATTCACAAGAATTTCTTCCTATGTTGCAACAGTTTCCATCATAAATGTATCACTTCTTCCTTCAGTCAAGAGACATTCTCCAACATTGCGTTTTTCTTTAGAGTATTCATCTTCTGAGAGATACTTCTTCATACTTGTGGCAGCATCACAATATTTCTCATCCTCTGCAGAATCTGTAATTACATCACAGTTATCAATCACAAAAATACAAGGCTCTACATCATCCAGCTGATTTGGACTTGTCCAATAACTCAGGAAATCATCAATAATTTCCTCGTCAGCAAGACAAACTTCTTGATGTCTTAAACCTCCACCATGATTCACAAGATCTTTTACAGATCTCTGTTCTTCAATTGTACTCTGTTCTACTTCACAAACATAAACTTCTCTTCTCAACTTAACTGCTCTGAGTTCTGCACATCTCAACTGTACATCCATCCTATGTTCAAGCTTCCTCACCTTTTTTGCTAACATACAAAAATAATCAGATGTAAAGTCATTTTACCTCTTGGTCTCACTTCAAGTCTCAGTCTTCAAGTCCTTCTCCAAATACTCAATCATCCTGAGTAATCTCTCTTTCTGCTGAGCATGTATCATCTGCTCTTTCTTCATCTGTAACCTATGCCACTTTACCTTCTTCTTCATGAGCCAACCAACTCTCTGGATTTCCTTTATCATCAGTTCCAATTTGTTGAACTACTCCCTGATCTCAGTTACCTCTTTCCAATATTCTGCATCAGTCAATTTCTTCCTCATGCCAATTGTCCTGGCATCTTCTTCCTCCTTTCTGTTGTGGCCTCTCTCAGAACCTCTTCTATCTCCTGTATGACTTTTGGAAGTCATATTCATTTCCATGAGTTCCTCATTCATCAACTGCACCAAGCCTCTGCAACAGCAAGCTCTCCTACCGCCGCTTACCTCACCAATCCTTTCCTTCATATCTGGGCTTTTGGCAAGTACTAGTCCCCTATCTGTTGGAACCTTCTGAGAAGTCTCTTCTGCTCTCTCTAGGCTTCACTCTGCAACTTTTAGAACTCATTCAACCTCTTTTGAATCTCTTCACATCGTACCACACATTCCTCTTCACTTTACAATCCTCTGCTAGACTCTTTCATCACTGCCCTCAAAGTTGTGATCTGCTTTTGCTGAGATTTCTTCAATTGCCTGCAATTTGAATTCTGCAAAAAATTCTTCAAACCAGAGTTAAACACTGCTCATCAAATCATCTTCAATATTCTGTATAATCTTGCTTCTCCTTTCACCTACACTACATCTCTGTACAGTTAATATCAGCTTCCAAATCTGATCATACTTCATCATACATACATTCAAAAAAAACTTGAACTTTCAAAAAAATCTATTCCAACTCTGATACCACATGATGCCAGGATACCCTGCTATGTACCTACATTCTCAAATCTGAAAATGCAATTTCTCTTTTGCAATCTCGAAGTGGTCCTCGATTTCAAAATCTAGCAATCTTAAATAATACAGGGAAGTTTTAATATCTCAAATCTGAGATTTGAGATATCATTTAAACTCTCTTATGATTATAAAACCACAATCTCCACTATGCATAAGATTGCACACACCCAATTGTAATCTCTTATCTGGCAATTTACTAAATGCGGGATCTATTTTCCTATGGTTCAAACCATAGCATAAACTCACAACGCATCTCAAATATACTCTATCATGTGAAAACAAAAAAAAACCTTACATCTAAGGTTTTCAATTATCCAAACGCTTAAATATGCCAGCAATCCCAATGTAATTGATCATTAGGAGATATGTGGAAACTTACCAATTTATTCGATGGTTATAAAACCATAGTCGAAATCCGGTTCATGAATATTAATTATTCGACCCTTAGCATTTAATTCCAAAGTATAAACTTCAGATTTCACTGCATGTATCAACAACCATACTTCAGACTTCGATTAAATAAATATCAATGCATTAATCCTTTTAGCACGACCATATGCGCTCACTTCTTACTAATATAATTGAACCCCTACGACCAATGATAGAATACGAATTTCAACTCAGGCCCACAGAAACCATATTACTTACCTTGCGTTAACTTTCACACATCTCCATGATGTGGATGCTGTCGATCTCCAATGGCTAGAAATCGGACGAAAATTGCGTTTTTTTAACCTCGTGGCTTAACTCTCCAAAAAACATGAAATTCGTGGTTTTAATATACTACTTCAAGACACGCGTCAAACGCTGGAATGTATTTCATTTTTTTTTCTCAATACCATTTACCATTTTTAAATTATGCGAATACCATCAGTGGTTTCTTAAGAACGCTTCATAGTTCCGCTCCTTACCTTCATGGTTCCGCCTTCAACTCTACATCGTTAACTTGGGTTCGGAATATGATTCACTGCCTCCATTCATTTCTAATTCTCGACTAGGTTAATCCTTCCGTGCTATCACTGTTGTGATATAAGTCATCGATCAACGAGCCTTATACACAAGACTTCCATTATTAACATTACATGCTCATTCTATACTCCATTTTCTCGCTGGCTCTCATACTTTCAATGTTGACATTGGCTTTGGAATATAATTCCTTATCAACCAGGGTTTAAACAATAACTCTACGCCTCTTATGTGATGAGAATTCACCACAGTTTCGTTATTAACTTTCAATGTGACCCCTCCGCGTACTTAGTAACTCATCCAACAGATTTTCACAGCATTCTTCAATTCGATAGTTCATTTAGATTCAAATCAAAACAATTTCACCTGGGATATTCCATTCTTCCATCTAATTTGTGGTCTCACTTTTACTTATGCACTAATTCAACAGACTTATGGTTATTCAAATAAACACTTGGCCTTAACATTAAAATTCAAAGTATGGATTTAGCTCTCACCCATTCAACATTTAAAACTCAACAATCCCATAACCATATAGCTCAGAAATGGAAATTAACTCAAAAATCAAGTTCTTCTATTAGTCATGCAAACCTTACATGGAGATATTCCTTCTTGGCCTGGTTTTCAATTTGATGGACTTCTACTTCACTACTCTGCCTCCAGCTCTCAACAGTTATCTCCTATCTGCTTGTAGGCTTACATTTATACATTTCTAAAACTGAATCGATCCAGCTTCTTGGACAACTCAACAAAACTCTTGGAATTCTCCAAGTCCTAGGTTTAGATTCAATTCCTAAAATTTCTGAAACTGATCCTAAATTTACTCTTAACCCTCAGTTGTCCCTTCATATCCCTAACTAATTAACTCCCTCTCATGTTCTCCAATGATTTGGGAACATTTACAATTCCTCACTATTTTTATTCAAAATACTAACAATTACATAAGGAATTAAAAACGTAAGACCCCCCTAAGTCTTATAAAAATACTAAGCATTTCTTGAGCCTAATGCCCCTACATCAGTCGGATTTCGTCTAGCAGAACTGCATTTTCTATAGGTCTCCCTTGACCTATCCCAGCTCCACCTACTCCAGCTCCTCTTCTGGGTGGAATTATCTGCAATTCTAGCAACACATCTTGCATCATCAAGGAATCCCTTGAAATTGAAAAGAAGCAGCTATAATTCTAAAAAAGAAGATTGTTGTAAACTCAACTAGTCCTAAAAGCCCCTTATTCAATGCTTAAATCATTAGGTTTGAATCATTATATCTCCTCCTTGATTTCTTTTCAACTCTTCCATCATCTAAGAGTCCCTCAAAATTGTAAAACATCCCAATAATTCTAAAAAGTAAGATGATTATAAATACAACGAGTCGAAAAAAACCCCTTTTCAATGCCTAAATCATAAGGGTTTAAATCATTATATCTCTTCCTTGATTTATTTTCTACTATGTTAACACCCTTATTTATTTCGACTTTAATCTCTTATCCTATACCTCTTTCCCTATATTCATATCTCTCTTACAAATTCAAGATTTTTTTTTTCTCTTTCCTTACATGAGCCTTGATATCCAATAATCATGATTTTTGATGATTTGTATTTTGTGAATTTTACCTTGTGAAATTTTCACTTAAGCTTCAAACCCCTAAAAATATGTAAAAAGTTCAATTGAAATGTTTAGAACGATTGATCAGAAAACACAATTATCTTATTAAAAAATAAAAAATAAAAAATAAAATATTCATGAACATAAACATTTTTACGTTTATTAAATTATATATTAAGAAACAATATTTTTGGTGTATTATTTTAATATTATTATTTTTTAAACCGAAATCAAATTACTCAAGTACGAATATGCCACTTCATTAATCCAAAGGTAATATGAAAGGTCTTCAATATAGTAAACTTATACAAACCATACCATGACATCAGACAAACCATACCATGGAAGCCAAACCCGAAATGACCAAACTTATAATGCTTTAGCTACTCTAAGCATTCAAACGACACTTAGGAGAAAACCACTACAACATAAAGGGGGGTTTTAAGACAATATTTAAGACAATTTTTGGGTAAATTGTCTTGATTTGAGACAAAAGAAAACTTGTGTATTGTCTTAAATATTGTCTTTAAGCGGGTGTCTCAAATTAAATTGTCTTAAAATTAAATTGTCTTAAAATATTTTCTCTATAAAGACAATATATAGCACAAGCATTTTTGTCTCTACAGAGACAATTTCATTTTTGTCTCTCCAGAGACAATAGTTGCACTACAACACAAAGGGGGTTTTTAAGACAATTTTTGGGTAAATTGTCTTAACTTGAGACAATTTCATTTTTGTCTCTCCAAAGACAATAGTTGGAATTAAAGAGATATTGTCTTTATGGAGACAATGTCTTTAATCCTATCTATTGTTTTTCTAGAGACAATATAAAACAATGACTCCAGAAAAATATCTTACCATTAAAATAAATCAATATAAAAATATTTAATTAAAAAAATCAACAATATCATTGAATAATTCATGGTAGGGTGCAGTGGAATCGAACCACCAACCTCCTGCATGGCAGGTGCTCTTCCAATGAGCTAGCACCATTTAAAGAATTATGTGAGGAGTTATGACAGACCTTGAAATTGTATAATAAGCATTGATTTTTAAAAAATGTTCAACACATAATTCGAGAAAAACAAAAACAAAGCATTCTCAGAAGTGAAAAACACTAACAGCAAGCCCAAATAATCTCAATACAAAACCACAAGTATAGACACAGAAGGCAACGAAGCCAACCAAATTCCAATGAATTATAATAAAGGTGATTGGGATTATATGACAAACCCAAGTCAAATGTTCCAAGACAAGCTTGTGATCAGATGAATCTTCTAGAAATGGTGTTTTCTCTACAACAGTTGCCAGCTGATCATGTGTCATACTAGTTGACTCCTTTCCTCTTTTCTGCATAACTGAATAAGGTGGTTATCTAACAACAATTGTAGAGTAATGTTTGAATCCTCATGAATGTCATGAACTCACAATAAAAATAAACTTTTCATAAAATGAAAACAAGTCTAGATTCATAACTTTATAACTTTCTCTATGTCCATGAATATTTGATTGTAATACCACAAGTAGGATCAAAATGTTACAAGTTCTACACACCAACCAGAGAAATGCTCTCTCTGGGTGCTGCAAGTTTCATCTGTCAACAGGATGCTAGAAGTCATGATGAACATATCCAAGACTTGATGTAAACATAGATTGTAGATATGTTTAGTTGTTCTGTAGACAAATGACAAAAGCAAGTATGATAAAGCAAAGGGAAATGATAATAAAATGTTTGGTTTTCTTCCATTATCTATACCTTAAACTGCCGAGGAAGTCAATTACAACATTATACCCTGAGTGACACAAAAGATCAAACGAATTGATCGATGCTTATAACCAACATTGTGAGATTATACCAGCTAGACGCGCACTTTTAAAATACGCTATTTGAATAAAAAAATGCTGTTCAAACTTCAAATAAAAAACTAGCAGATGATTGCTTCACAAAGATTAAAGGTTGTTCTATGGGAGTCACAATCTGGAGGTGGACAAAGCTTCATGAATCAAATCTTTTCTTAAGATTTTTCCAGTGGGGGACTTGGGAATTGAATTGACAAACACTACTTGACGTATCCTCTTGTATGGAGAACCCTGCACAGAAAAGATATTTTCACTTGGAAATTAGCAGATCTCCAACAAAAGAAACCAAAGTTTTAGGTTGAGAGCAGGCAAGTTCACAAACTAAATATCCGTGTGTTTCATTTACCTGATTTGCAACAAATTTTTTTACATCTTCTTCGGAGAGGTTGATGTCAGACTTCCTCACAATAAATGCCATTGGTATTTCACCTGCTTCATCATCAGGATACCTACCATACAAACCCAAAAGACAGAGAGTTGCATGCTTCAATAAGTAACATGTATGTAATTATCTTTGGATCAATGCGTAAAGGAATAGGGGCATCAACTAATGTAGCAGAAAAACTGTGTTATATAAGCTAGATAAAACTTAAAAAATATCCAACTGTGTGTAAGAGCCTTACAAATATATGTAATTGTTAAGACTTGTAAACACCTTCAAACATACCATTCCATTGTCATCAACTGCTCTCATGCTAGACTTCCTTGGAGAGGAGCACTTTCTGGTGAACATCCTTGAATCATTCTTCTATAACCTTCAAGAGGCTAGATAGTCCATCTACTCTTGGCCATGCTTTAGCGTCATCAGATTATCATCAATCAAGTCTATTCTTTCACTAAATCAAATCATTTGCAAGTTCCTTTAACCTTTCAAGCATGTTCTAAATGTGAACAAGAACAAGAAAAGCAGAGGTATCAGCATATCCATAGAGAGACTCAAGGAGATTAAAGCATTAAAACAAGATTAAGCAAAGGTCTAAGACAGTGCCAGAGAGGCCTCATACAATCAAACATACCCAGGAAGTACTAGGGAGTAGGCTCAACCAAATCAACTTCAAGTAAGATCATAAAGGGAAGAGGAACCAAGGAGCTCCTCAAAAGGGTAAGCCAGTCATGAGACATCCCTCAAACCTTTTCGCCATATTCTCAAGCCAGGAGGGCATCAAAAGCATCAAGTTGAGGCAGAGATAATACGATGGCATCACATAAGAGGGTAGAAAGCCATCAAAGGAAGAATGGAGGCATCCGGGGAGAGCCTAGGGTTCAATAGGCATCAATATGAAAGCATCAAAACACCTTCCATCAGAGAAACTCATGGGAGCCCAGGATTAAAGGCTTGGGGCCTAGAATCACTTACAGATGAACATGAACAACCTGTGTCAGGCCACCATGATGACCAGCAGCCAGAATATGCCAATCATATTCACATAACCACTCCTTCCTTTAGGATCTTCCAATGTCCTTGAAGTCAACTCTTTATGAAACCTTCATCCATGACATTCTCAACTCTTTTCCAAGAATCATATCTACCCATGCTAGGTATGATGTGTCATTATCCAGGAGGAACACACAACAACTTCTAGATCCACCAGATGTTTTCCTTTTTTTATTCCAGAAATCAAATATCAAGCTAGGAAGGATCCTTCCATCCTTTCTCTTCGAGGACAACCCTGTACAAGGAGATCTCTTAATCTGATCATGGAGACACCAACTGCAGCCTGTAGACTTTGTAATAATTCTGTTATCAGTCCCAGAACATGCCTAAGCATCAGATAAATAAGAGGCAGCAAACACCAATGTAAAGGGTCAAGCATTCCTTCAGGTGAAGACATCCCTTCCACATTCCCTGGCAAGAGCAGCCAAACATAGAAGTGATAAGAATGTCAACATTAAATTACTTCATCATTCCTTCATGGAACCAGAGCTAGTATCAAAGCAGTAGCAGCATCCACAGTCAGTGGAAGATGAGCCTCAACCACACCATCCTTAAGTTCTAGTATGAGTTCTTTTGTGATGCACTGTGTTACTCCTTTCATTCTCGATTCCATCAAAGTAGAGTCCTTTTCATTTGCATCCTCTCCATGTGTCATATCATCAGCATCAGAGCTCATCATAAGCAGTATAAAGGATCAACTATATGAAAGGAAAAATCCATAAGTAGAGAGCAAGCAAGACTACAACACCAGGAAGGATATAATACTCAAAAGCCATCTGAAAGGAATCAGAGCAAAGCATAAGGATACTAAATCAGAGTAACCAAACCATAAAGAGAAATCAGAGAATCTAATATCACAAGAAAATCAGGAGTATTAGCAATCTTCCCAAAACTTCACAGGAGCAAGCAAATAAACCAAGATAAAACCAAAGCATCAAATGAAGAAAGAAAGAAAGGCATAAAGA
Source organism: Pinus albicaulis (assembly GCA_034641835.2). Classification (NCBI taxonomy): domain Eukaryota; kingdom Viridiplantae; phylum Streptophyta; class Pinopsida; order Pinales; family Pinaceae; genus Pinus; species Pinus albicaulis. The sequence continues at coordinate 1,086,040,098 of CM076577.1, read as the reverse complement.
CCCTGAAAGGACTATACAAGACACAAGATCATTAGATTCCCCATCAAACTAGAAAAGAGATATACAGTAGGACCAAAAGTAGTCAAGTAGGCAGAAATATCTCATTTTCATGGGGGGCCCCTGTTTTCCTATTAGGGAAAAATCATAGGGGTGGTTTTTGTGGGCACAACAAATGGTGGTTTTTGTGGTTATAGACTGAGGAAATTCCTGTAATTGATTCATCATTAACATAAGATAAGCTTATTATGGTACAAATGTAAGGATCAACTCAGAAATTCCTGTAATTGATTGATTGCACATCTCATAAATCCTGGATAGACTGAGGAAATTCAATGCCAAATTAACACTGCTGTAAAAGAAGAAATTCATCTTGACTAGCAACCATGATTTCAATCTTGCAGATGACTTGGAGCTAAGAGATTGAGGCTCCTATTGAAAATTTAGATACATAGACAGAGGTTTCAGTATTAGGGTTGGGTCCTCCAAATATAAACCCATGTCATGATCCATATGACTCCACAATAATGTAATGTCCTAGGGTAATTTTAGCCCTTAGGATTCTATGTTTATCAGGGTTACAATAATTCAACAAGATTATACCACAGCAATGTTCATTTTTTCAACAGTAGACATCATTGAAATAGCAAAAATATTTCCACCGTAATAAAGATATCTAACAGCAATATGATTCCCAACTAAGTTAGGGATGACTACCCAACAAAACAGTAGATTCTTCCCAACAATTATCACAATATAATTTTTATTTTCAAGATCAATACTCAGCAATTCAACTACTTATCCAATCCTAGATTCAACAGAATAGCAGATAACAGAATAGACAAACCTAGATTCAACACATCAAACAATGGTTTCCTTTTCCTTTAGTCCTAGCCAAATCTGAAAGCATAATAATTGCATTCAGAGTTAATCTACGTTTGTTTCATCATTAACATAAGATAAGCTTATGAGTTCAATCCCCGGCCGCAAGGCCGATAAACCGGGAGCCGTGGTTGCGGGCGCTGCGATTGCTCTCCTAGGGGTTATAGTGGTAGCCGGGGGGATTCGACCCCGTGTTACGCGAGTACGATACCTCCGCCGTTGCCGATTCCTCTAGATAGAAAAAAAAAAAAAAAAAAAAAAAAAAAAACATAAGATAAGCTTATTATGGTACAAATGTAACCATCAACTCAGAAATTTCTCTAATTGATTTATTGCACATCTCATAACCCTGATAGAATGAGGGAAATGAATACCAAACACGTTGTAAAAAAGAATTCATTCAATTCAGTGCAACCATGATTCAAATTTCCTAAAATTCTCTTGAGCGAGATTGAGGCTTTGCCGAAATTGAGATACATAGACAAAAAGAGGTTCTTGGGTGATATTGGGTCCCTTTAATATAAACCCATATCATGATCCATATATCTACACAATGTAATGTTACCCCAGGGTAATTTTAGCCCTTAGGATTCATGTTTATCAGTGTTTATAATAACTCATCAAGATTATACTGTATGTGTTAATGTTCATTTTTTCAATAAAAGATACATCATTGAAATAGTGTGAAATATTTCAACGAATAAAAGATATCTAATGTACAATATGATTCCCAACTAAGTTAGGGATGACTGCCCAACAAAATAGTAGATTCTTCCCAACAATTATCACAATATAATTTTTATTTTCAAGATCAATACTCAGCAATTCAACTACTTATCCAATCCTAGATTCAACAGAATAACAGATAACAGAATAGACAAACCTAGATTCAACACATCAAATAGTGGTTTACTTTTCCTTTAGTCCTCGCCAAATCTGAAAGCATAATAATTGAGTTGAGAGTTAATCTACGTTTGTTTCACCATTAACATAAGATAAGCTTATTATGGTACAAATGTAACCATCAACTCAGAAATTTCTCTAATTGATTTATTTCACATCTCATAAATCCTGGAGAGAATGAGGAAATTCAATAGTATTAAGGACTTAAGAGTAAGGAGATACGGTTTTAACTTCCAGATTCTAATGTGTGTGAAAGAACCTATGGGTGCAAGAATTATGGGTTTAATTAGTTTTATGCAAATCTGGAAATTAAAATGGAAAACTGAAGTATATAACCAAATTTAAAACATTTCATAACAATTCAATTAAAATCATACAATTGAGCAGAATATTCAAACATTTCATCTAGTTTAATCTCGCCAAGAAATGCAGGTTTCTAAGGGCACTAACGGAGTCTTTAGTCCGCAAGTGAGAGATCAAATGTAGATGTTTTGTTAAGGTAAATCTCAGATCTATTACAGCCAACAAGCGGCGAAAGGATGGATGCAAATTTACATGGAAATTATGATTTGTTTGTGTCTTTCCAGAATTATATTACAGCCAATAAAGAGTTTTTTTTTTTTTTTTTTGGACGAGGTTGGAAGTGAAGATCAGTTTCTGTATGTAATTGGGCGATGGAGTCTTAAAAGGCAAGGTTTTGTAGCATTAATTTCACTTGTTCCAGGGTTATTAGCTGCTGTATTAAGCATGCTACAACCACTAGTTAACTGCTGTGATGTGAATTCCAGTACTCTCTATTTAGTAGAATTCACTGTACTGAAGAAGATTTGCATCAACTTTCAAGATCTTGGGAGAAAATGTCTAACTGAAAATTATTGAAAAAGCAGAAATTTCTGGTCAAAAAAGTCAACTTTAAAGACACAATAACCCATCAACGGAAATCTCATGAGTCATAATCAAGAATGACTATACCCGTATCATGCTCTCCACAATAAGCTTGAAGTATAAGAGGTCCTTTCCTTTGTATTCAGCAATATGAGATCAATTGTATCAAACTCGGGCAAAAATTTATGTAAAGTATTGTTTGAAGGGCACAAAGACTAGTGATGAAGAACAAAATGTGGCAGTTGTAATGTGTTAAAATTTAAAGAACTCAAATGATTTGTCAAAATCCTTTTAGCAAATAAAGGTCAAACGGTGTTGAGCATTTTGCAATGCATAAGAAGAAGATAAATGTGAAAACAAAGACAACAAAATGGATGTTTAGAATATTAGAGGTCAACTTATTTAAAGAAATGAGGACAAATTTTCATAAGGAAAAAGGTTTTAACCATAGGATAAAGGTCACTCTGGTGTATGACTCGTTATAGAAGTTGCCTTCTGTATTATGAGGGCCAATGTTAGCATTTAATAGCAACTGCCATTCATTTTCTGTATAGTTGCCCTCCATTTATTATGGAGCAACTTCCAGTATTCAACAGAAACTGCCATGATTTTATGATGGTCATATTACATCCATTAAAGTCTAGATGAACTATGGGGATTGATCTATATAAAATGAGGCTAATATTTTGCCTTTGCTCTTAAGTTATTCATTTTGAAAATGTTACTTATGGTAACTTACAGCCATCCTTTCTCTCAATGGCTGCATTATGAGGGACATTTCTACGCTGTTAAATCAGCCAGGACTTGTACCGGGTCCCATTCGCTCCCACTTTGTGGTGTGGGGAGGTCTTTGAACGTTTGGGTATCAGCGTTATACAATTTTGATCACCTCCCACCTTGCTACTATACATTTTCATAATTGCAACCATTTCGACCATAATTCCCTTTTCCTTTTATGCATATACTCATTGTAATTTAAGGTATTGGGTAGATTTACATATTGATATCATACTACTTGTAATTCCTCATCTTCACATCTTGTTGTAGCAAACATGGTTTTTGGGCCAAAGGAATCTCCATTTTTCTAGGTAGATCTCAGATGAAGCATTATCTTATCGTAGTGATTATTTTGCTTGATATAATAAATTCAACAACTACAGTGGTTGTCAGCCAGTCCCATTAATTTATCAATTACTGCATAATGACGTTTTAAATGCTATTGTAACAAAATTACAAGAACATACAGTTTCAGTAATTCTAAAACTATCATTCAATGACAAATTTGAACGCTGTTGTTGCAGGATTATTCATTGTACATAGATTCTATACCTTTGGAAAATGGGAAAAGGAGTCCTCCATTGCATCTCGGCAAAAAAGGAGAAACTGTGACTTTCCACATATTTGTCAGGACAATCAATCATGACCCATCCACATACACACTCTCTGTTACCAGGCGTAAATCCTTGTCCATGGCTTTCTAAAAAAACCAGTTTAATATTGTTGTTTGATTGAAAATTAGTTGTAAGTTAATACCAAACACTGTTGTAAAAGAAGAAATTCATCTTAACTAGCAACCATGATTTCAGTCTTGCAGATGACTTGGAGCTAAGAGATTGAGGCTTCTGTTGAAAATTGAGACACATGGACAGAGGTTTCAGTATTAGGGTTGGGTCCTCGGAATATAAACCCATGTCATGATCCATATGACTCCACAATAATGTAATGTCCTAGGGTAATTTTAGCCCTTAGGATTCTATGTTTATCAGGGTTACAATAATTCAAAAAGATTATACCACAGCAATGTTCATTTTTTCAACAGTAGACATCATTGAAATAGCAAAAATATTTCCACCGTAATAAAGATATCTAACAGCAATATGATTCCCAACTAAGTTATGGATGACTGCCCAACAAAACAGTAGATTCTTCCCAACAATTATCACAATATAATTTTTATTTTCAAGATTAATACTTAGCAATTCAACTAATTATCCAATCCTAGATTCAACAGAATAATAGATAACAGAATAAATAAACCTAGATTCAACACATCAAACAGTGGTTTCCTTTTCCTTTAGTCCTAGCCAAATCTGAAATCATAATAATTGAGTTCAGATTTAATCTACGTTTGTTTCATCATTAACATAAGATAAGCTTATTATGGTACAAATGTAAGCATCAACTCAGAAATTTCTCTAATTGATTTATTGCACATCTCATAAATCCTAGATAGAATGAGGAAATTCAATACCAAACACTGTTGTAAAAGAAGAAATTCATCTTAAATAGAAACCATGATTTCAATATTGCAGATGACTTGGAGCTAAGAGATTGAGGCTTCTGTTGAAAATTGAGATACATAGACAGAGGTTTCAGTATTAGGGTTGGGTCCTTGGAATATAAACACATGTCATGATCCATATGACTCCACAATAATGTAATGTCATACGGTAATTTTATCCATTAGGATTCTATGTTCATCAGGGTTACAATAATTCAACAAGATTATACAACAACAGTGTTCATTTTCTCAACAGTAGACATCATTGAAATAGAAAAAAAATTTCCACCGTAATAAAGATATCTAACAGCAATATGATTCCCAAATAAGTTAGGGATGACTACCCAACCAAACAGTATATTCTTCCAAACAATTATCACAATATAATTTTGATTTTCAAGATCAATACTCAGCAATTCAACTACTTATCCAATCCTATTATGACTACACAACCATCGTCACAGTTTTATCAGGCCCGACAAGGCTCGCTTGCTATATTTCATCATCAATTCAGTTTCACACAATTCGTTCTTGGTTCCATTGCATTCAGATGGCTCTCGTAAAACGAGGTTATTATCAAGCCCATTTTAATTAAATATGCTAAATGTGTTATTTGGGGCAGATTATTTGAAGAAACACCTTAGTGTAAAATCTCGTTGGAATCGGGAAGAAGAGATCTATAGGATGAGATGATGAAAAGTGACTTTCAGTGGCGAAGGAATCATAGAGGCAGATTAATCATTTTCTGGGATAAAAAGTGACTTAATTAAAATAAAATAAAATGGAGAAGCTTATAGAATGGAAATAAAAATATAAAATTAAAGTGCTTGTAGAAAGTTGAAGAGAGATCCATCCAGTCTTTAAAAGAGGGGAGAACAAGTCATTGAGATATCTTGGATTTGGAATATTTTCTTTTGGGAAGTTTGAGAACTTGGTTTCAGGTTCAGAGAGCCCTAGGACAAAAGCCCTTGGGTTTCTTGCGTTGGAAAATCAAGGTATATAATATATTATTATTGATTCTCCTTACTTGATAATTACTTGTGATGTTTGTGGGTATTTTATTATTTTGTTTTACTTCTTCATCAAGCAATTATAAAAAAAAAATAAAGATCACAAAACACAAGGAACACGAGATAAAGGCTCAACGTCAGGGCAAAACTCCACAACTGGGGAAAACCCAAACAATCCTCTCCTTATATAATCATATCAAAATGAGACCTTCAAAACCCAAAGACCAAGTCTAAGACCTCAAGCCCCAAGTCACCCCTCCAAATGATCTCCTCCAAACAAGACAACATCTACTAAATTCAACGCATATGAAACTCTTCACAAACTACTTCGATCAAAGTCTCAGTCCTGCAACTTTAGGTTTGCAATTCGGCCTGGAATTGTCAGCCCCTACAACTTGCCCAAAATACCCTAACTTCTTGCACGTGTGAGAGAGATGATTCAATTTCCATTTCTTCTTCCTTCTCTCTTTAATTTTCCTTCTCTCCTTGACTTTTGTTCTTCAAAAATCTTCTTATATTACTGCAGATCGAACTTGTGCAAGTGCTCCAAATGAGTCAATGTCTCATGCTATATATACACTCTTCAAGAGGTCGAATAGAGCTCTTCTAGAAGACTTCATCTTGGTAGGGCCGACTTTGTCTTGGGAGCCCAAATAATGTTTCTTTCTTAATACAAATTTTCCCAAAAGGGTCTTTTACATATGACAATAATTCTTTTGATTCATGAAAAATATTTCTTGAAAAAATCTAGGAGCATGAAATGCATGCTTGACCTAGATGACCATTAAATGGAGCATGAAACTCATGGTTGAAAAACAATATTTTCTTTCTTCTTTTTCTTGATACATAAAATATACATAATGACATAAGTAAAATACAATTATGAAGACCGAAACTAGTTACTTTTCCAACACCTTGGTGTGTTGGACAAAACCCCAACTCACTATTGTGTAGATTTCATTCATAAAGCTCGTAGAGCTTCATCAACATCAATTGGTGAGCATATCTGAAGCAAATATGTGGGTTGGAAGTGGGGATAAACCAGATCTCCAATTTGGGCTTCATTTCCAATGATGTAATGGAAGATCAAGAGTTATTTTCAGCCATTTGTTGGTATTTGTAACAGATTCTAGAAACCCTATTTATTGCAAATTTGATTAATTTGTTGGCAATATCCATCTTGTAAAATTCTACACATTTTGTGGTGTTTTTGGATGTAATTCATGGAATAATTTTGTCGAAGTAAAATACCAAATTCCTACTGGCTAGTGTTATCCTCTCCTCATGCCTACAATCGCACTGTAGCTCGGGGAGCCAAAGGGAAGAAGAGTACCTTGTGTTGGTAGGTTGGACAACCAAGTGGACCAACAAGTTTAGTTAAGCACGGTGGGAATTGCAAAAAAAAATCACTGCAACCACAAACTTCCTGCAACTGCAAACTCCTCATAATGCTTGCAGATACAGAGCCTGTAATGGTTATTCATTAAAATTCTGTTTGCACTTGCAGTGCTCTAATCTCAAATGATAAATATAATTTCATCAGTGATGACAATGGATAGAAGGGCTTAGAAAAGCTCCAAAAAAATCATTGCTTTGTCTGATCACAAGCCTCAACCACTCAAACCTTGCATCTAACATCATATTTTTCCAAAATCCACCTCCAATGCATTTGGCTTCTTGAAAAATGTGAAAGTGTTTTTTCAGGAGATGATTGAGAGCTTTTGAGATGTTTGGTGAGGAAATCTTATATGTGTATTTGTGCAAATGCACCATTTTGCTATTTCCTGAAATTTTTAAAGTGCCATTTTGAAATGCATTCATAACATTTCACAAATGCATACAAAATACAGAGTTATGTTCATTAATATCAATATTTCAGCAATTGTGTATCATTTATATAATTACTTGTGCTGCTTTATTCAATTCTCATACAGTCTTGTATCACAATTGACATGTTACCACATATGTTCCTCAACTATGTCCTGTATGTGCAGTCTCAGGTGTCCATGTGACTTTATCCATTAATTGCTAGAGAAGTTTATCGAGTCAGAACCTAAAAAGGTACTTTAGTTGAATTTGTAAGTACGTATGTTCATCACAATTATTATGATGTATTTCATAATCTATCTTTTACACTAGTGGTATTGGTATCAGTCAACCATCTGAGAGATTCGCTAAATCTATAGGAAAAATATTTAAATTCTCCATTGTAGCTGCTTACTGGTACTGCGTTGATACAAAGCAAGGTTGTGAATAGATTTGAGATGAGTCGTTTATGTATTTACACTTTCTTACATCTGTAGATGCTTCTATTTTTAGGAAAGCACAAGGTGTGGATTCTGCACTAGGACAACAATCCTCGTTCTCTCGTAGTCGCTACTATACACTTAGTTCTTAATCTATATTGTTAACTGTAAATGTTTATTGTCCCCGCTTGACTTTAAAGTGATACATGTATATGATTCTGAAGCATATTTTGTATTAATGTTAAGCTAGATTTAGTTTCCCTAGAGGCTGGGACTAAACATTTAGGTAGAAGGTGGGCCTATTTGGCCAAACACTCATAAAACAATATTATTGTGAAATTTTGTTCCCTTGTAAGGAAATACAAATTCATCATATATGTTTTCTTTTCCACATGAACAATTAACAGGAGAAAGCATCAGTATGGTTTCGTTAACATGCAATGATTACCACCACAAGCTATCCAAATCCACTGTAGTTGGCTAACGAAGGACCAACTTCATTGGTTAGCTGAGATGATGACAGGCTGCCCACTGACATTGATTTCATATCGCTAAGTTTCAAGTTATAACACTAAAGAAACTAGTGTTCTCCCCCATTGAGGGCAACTGACCTTTGCCATTCTCCTCTGCACTCCAAGATCAGTCAACAATGCGCAATTAGCCTTTCCACCATTCTCCTCTGCACTCCAAGATCAGTCAATTTTGTTGACTGATGCACAATTAGCCCTTCTTTTGTCTTATGCATAATAGGCTACGAAAACAAAGACGTCGATTACGTTCTACTTTTCAATATATTCTTGATGCCAAATTGGCTCCTTGTTATCCTGGAGGAGAGGAATCCACTGTCGATCTTGATGAGTGTCCCATTTGTTTTCTTTACTATCGAAGCCTTAATAGGTCAAGATGTTGCCTGAAAGGCATTTGTACAGAATGTTTTTTGCAGACGAAGCCCCCAAATTGTAATCGCCCCTACACAATGTCCCTTTTGCAAAACTTCAAACTATGTTGTGGAGTATAGAGGTGCTAAAACAAAAGAGGAGAAAGCCATTGAACAAGCTGAAGAGCAAAAATTGGTTGAAGCAAAAATAAGGATGCAACAACAAGAGCTTCAAGCCGAGGAGCAGAGAATGCATAGAAGACAAGAGGCTATGCATGCTAGACTAACACTACCTTCTGAAGAAGTTGACAGACAGGATCTTCCTGTTTGCAATGCAATATCAGATACTAATGGGGTCAATGCCACTCATGGTTCCTCGTCAGATCTAAATGGGATTCATTCAACTCATGGTTCATCTGGGGTTGCTGATACAAGGTCCAAACCTTTTCCTAGTCAATACAACAGGGACAATGAATTTGACTTGGACCAAGAGGACATAATGGTTATGGAAGCTATTTGGCTCTCTATCCAAGAGCATGTTGCACATAGAATCTCGGGACCCTCTTCTTTCTCCTTGGAAAACATTCTTTCGTCTAGACCTGGTCAAACATCTAGGTTGAGGGATAGTTCTGAGTCTACTATGTCACGTCCAACATCAACTGATTCAAGAGAAGTTGTGCCGAGTAGCTCTATGACAGGGCGCCTTGCTTGTGCAATTGCAACATTAGCTGAAAGACAAGTACTAAATAGTGATTAAACATCTGCAAGGCAAAGCTCTCAAAATCATCAAAGTTGCAGAGACCCTGCTGGAAGTGGTGGCATAGAGGGACAGGAGGTTATATATCATAACCCAAACAGTGAGCAAGAATTATCAGTCTCTGACATACAGGAAAGAGGGCATGGAAACCGAGAGACAAAAGAGTAGCAACAACAGTTATGCACAGAAGAGGATAAAAACAGTGTGGATATAGGAGGTGGTGACAGAGATGAGGCCCATGCACCAGACAGTTGGATATAGGTTTCACCTGAAAGCGGACGTGTGTTTTCTCCATGTATAAGAAAAGGAATTCAAGGCTCAATGTCTGATTGGGTACTTGATCATAGTTCTGAAGTAGTTGAAGTTGGGACTAGTTTTTCAAGTAGTGTACCCTCAGCTTCAGACTTACCTTGGTAAGCACCTGAAGTTCCTCACAATACTGAAAATTATGCTGATCCACCTTCCTTTAATGCACAGCCTTATGGGGTCCCCGAGAGTTTTGAAGAATAGATGATGCTAGCATTGGCCATTTCACTTGTTGAGGCCCAAGCACGCTCATGAATTTATGGAATCCTCTGTTATACGGACAGAACACATTTTGTGATTAGAAGCAGATGTCTTTCTATTACTTTCAACCTTCCCACCATGTTAGCATCATGTACATGTCTGGAAAATACTAACTTGTCATTGACAGGACAGCTTGTTAGGGTGTTCTGTCAATGGCCAGCCAGTTAGAAATTGTTTTTGAGTTGGGGTTATCCATACATTCTGAAGGTTTTTGTTTAAAGGTCACAATTATGAAATCAATTATATGATCAAGGAACTACACTGGAATATAAACTGTATTAATGGTGCAACTAGACAAAGTGAATGTTCCGTGTGCCTTATTCTGTATGGAGTCTGTGCTGCAGACACCTATACATGAAAATTTTACGTGGTCTTTAACAACTGCAAAGGAAAATTGGATATAATCTTCTTTGCAGATTGTTATGGTTTAGATATTGTATATGGGGTCTGGTTCTAAATTTTTTATTGTTATGGATGAAATCATGAATAGATTATCGATCAGAAGTTGGAAGCTTGCATATTCAAGCAAGTATTTTTTTTTTTTTCGTCGTAAAAACAGTTTTCAACAAATCGATATTTTCCTTCGTCTCCTTGTTTATCATATATTCACTCAGTTAATTTGTTAGAACGGGCTTGATGCCTCTTACTTCCAGGTATTTATGAAGGGCCTTCTGTAAACTCTCATCCAAATCGCTACAACCCAATAAACATAAGATCCAATCCAATCAATAAGATCCAATCTATAAACCGAACCTATATATATTTAAAACCCTCAAAAGCCTAAAGTTCCAAAGCTCTAAACCCCAGAAGCCTGAAAATTCAAACCCCTCAAGCCCTGTAGGATCCCAGAAAACTTGAAAATCCAAGCCACTAAACCCAGAGAAATTTGATAGCCTGCCCCTAAAGACCCTTTAACCCTGAGAAGACTAGAATGATAAAAAAAAATTAAAAACAGAAAGAGAGATAAGGCATCATGATACTCACTCGAAGTAAGGTCCATCATCCGAAATTCGATCTCCTTCATCTGCTGTATTTTTCTCTGGGTGTTTGAAGGCCATTGCATCGATTGAAACCTCTTTGGCAGACCCAGTGCAAATAAACTCGAGGAAAAGACCTTCTCCTTCAGAAATAGTGACTGTTAGATAAACATGGGGTTCAACAGAAGCGATATCATTGTCGCTATCTTCTTCCTCCTCCTCCTCGTCACCCATGTCCCCTGGCATAACTTCAACTTTTATATCCTCGTTACCATGTTTCTTCCGCAAAATAACAGCCTGATTGCCCAGCATATCTTCGATATCCCAAGGAATGGTGCCCGGGGGTTTAGGATCCTGTAAACACATTCAATACAAAGGAATCATGACTATGTGCAACTCTTCAGAGAAAGATCATAAGCTCTTAGGAACTTTTATTTTACTTTACCTCGGTGGGAGGGTCTGATTCAAGCGCACAATGAATCTCGTCTTCGAGCATTTCCACTAGGTTTTCGTTCAATTTCGTATAGACTGCAACTGAAGTAGCCGCCCGGCTGGAAACCCATGGTGTTCCCTTGATTGTTTCTTTCCTGCAACAGCATTGAAATGCAGACACAGTGGCCGAAATGATGAGCCTGATGCTTTAAGCCTATGAAAGCATTTGGTGCTACAGAAAAGGCTACCCTGTGGGCAAAGTAGGCGATGCGAGAGTCATGGGTAGTTACGAATCTGGTTCTCTTGAGGCCACAGTTATAAACCTGAAACACTGCTCTATGCCACAGACAAAAACGTTGAAGTCCATCCTGAAAACCCTACTCTGTGCCACAGGAAAAACGGTGGCAATCCAACCTAGAAACCCTACTCTGAGCCACAGGCAAAACAGTCGAAATCCTGGTTGAGCGATACCTGAAACAATGAGTATTATTCGCTAGCAGTCTCTGGTCCCAGACTAACGAATTTGGGGATCGATAGATGGGTCAAGCAGAGGCGGTCCTATTGTTGGGCGGTGAAAAAATCATATTATCACCCTAAAAGAAAAATAAAATAACCCAACCCAAACACAACGTTAATATACAAACATCTTTCAATGTTGTCATAATTCAAGCTTTATTTTTTTAATTAATAATTAATATCATTGTATAGTTGTTGTTTGTTCAATAATCTCAAACATCAAATGTGATAATAATCCAATATCATTGAATATCAGCGTCAAATGTAATAATAATCAAATAATAATCAAATATCAGCATTGGATATACATTATTCAAGAGTCCTCTCGAGATATTTTATCTTTTGTCTTTGTCATATTCACTTGCATGAGGGATAGCAATTTCTTGTAGCTTTTGGCTATTAAAAGAATACTATTGTCATTAATTGTCACTATGGGTCTATATCGAAGGTCAAGTGGATTTATATTTGACTCGTATGTTTTTGTTAGTGATTGGAATGAATTTTGTTAGCATTATTGATATATAACAATATTATTATCTGGTATGATAAAATTTATGCATAAATATGTTATAAGTAGGAAAAATTATAGTTTTTTATTATTTGAGCATTGTTATTTCATATACGCAGTTTATATATTTGTGTTTGATTTTGTAAATGGTGCAAAAGGACCATACTAGATTTTTTAAATTAGATGAATCTAGTGACAACTGATGTTTATTGATTTAATCTTGTAAGTGATGGTGAGATGTTGCAAAATAACTATGTGAGATTGTCTTATATTAGATGTATTTAGTGCTCCCCAAAAACAAAAAACAAAATTCATGACTCTCCAAGGAGTTTTCAAAAACCTCCACTAAATCCCTAAAAGAATTTTAGAGACGATTTTGACAAGACTTTCGCAAGCCTAAACCGCCCCTGAAGGTCTTTTTTGTAGTAGTGTTTTCATTATATGCCCATTACAAATAAGTTAATCAATATAAAATTGACATCAAATCGACATTCACAATATTGATGAAGGGGGAAATAAGGGAACTTCAAATTTAGGAGGGCACAAGTTTTAGAGATATATCACAACAAAGATCAACAATCAAGATAGTCTACAAATTAGGGTTTTGAAAGGTACGTAACTTAGCATTGGCATAACATTGATTAATATGTAAAATATAGTTGTACCCTAAGTCTCCTATATAATATGGAAGATAAGGAAAAACCCTTGCCTAATGAAGCTATCATAACATAAGTGGAAAACGTAGATGATCTTAATTTGTCACCCATGGCAGAGGCTTGGAATATAAGAAGAGAGATCTATTGGAATGCCCATAATTTGGTTTTTTTGTAGTAGTTCAATCAAAAAGTCTCAAGAGAAAAAGATGTTTGGGTTAATTACCATATAGAGTTAGAATATTGAGATTGTAGTAGAGTTGAACTAGTTCTTTAAAATGAAGAGAAGAGGAGTAGTTCAAGAAATGAGCTTCTAAAAGGTTGGTTGAGGAGATCCTGACATGAATAAATAATTTTGTGGTGGAAGAGGATTATGTGTCTTTTAGTTCTCCAACCATGGAAGTGTAAGCACCAATGCTTGGAGGTGACCTATAACGGATTAAATCATATTGAATAACTAAGGGAATAAGGTGCCATGGAGGAAGCACATGCATTAAAGAGGGGAAAATAGGATTTAAATCAAAATGCAATAATTAAGAAGTGGTGGATGAATAGAACGAAGGAGATTCATCACAATACTATGGTAATGAAAATGAGTATTGGTGAGGATGGAAACATAGAGGCACAAGTAAAAGAGTTCAAAAGGTTTCAAAGGTGTCAAGAGAATACCAAAAACTTGTTCAAATAGGGGGATTTAATAATTGGAAAGAGCTTGGAGAGAAGAATAGGTGGGGAGAATATGTCAAGAAATTTGGAAGAGAAAAAAGAAGTGATGGCTCAAGGAGGTGAGCACGTTCAGTTATATGGATCATGATTGTCTAAAAGGAAGCCTTAGTTTGTAAGATATTGATTAGCTTGTGGAGAGAGATATCATCACAAAGAAAGAAGAGGAAGAAACACTTAGCAATGTGTTCTAATTGTTTGAGCTACAGGAAGGTCAAGTAGTAGACATAATATAGCCTAAGAAAAGTGGATCCAATCCAAACCAACCACCCTAATTATTTTAAAAGCCTAGAGGTAATCCCAAATTTTTATTCTACTTTTGACTTGAAAGCACCTTTTCTTAGTAGTTTGGGATATAGTAGTAGTGAAAACAAAAGGAAGTTGGGAACACAAGTGGAAGTGGCATATGTTATGTTTGAATTTTAGTTCAAGTGGGGGAGCAGGCCTAATTATTTAAACATGTCTATAAGGTTTTATCTTGGAAAACAATCCAACCAACGATATGGTTGTAGTAGTTCCAAGAACTTTATGAAAGTTAACGGTGATGAAAGACCACATTGGTTCTTATGTGGATTCATCTAGAGGGTGAAAAGGATTGTAGTGCTAGTTTCTAAGTTGATAAAGTTCCTAACCACATTGTGGGGGAAGCTTCTCTAATGGTGCATGAAGTTCATATAGATTTATACCTAGGGTGTAGCTAAGGCCTTGGACGAATGAAAGGTGGTATTTATAGCTAAGTTCTAGAGGCTAACATTGAACAACAAAAAATCACTAAGTTGAAGGATATTAAGAAAATGGTTGGAGAAAGTTTTCAGGAGTATGATGAAAAATTGCAAAACTTGATCAACAAACTCTCTTATATTATCCATGAAACTCAACACAAAGAATGATCCATTCAAATTTTGTTGCTATTTAATAATGTATCATTAATGCAATAATCGTGGGTGACATAGAGGGATGTATTATATTAGGCCATGATGATAGAATCTTGTAGGGTGAACATCCATTTTACTAAAAAAATTCATGGTTGGTAGGATCTAAGAGAGAATTATGTAAGGAGTTCCTTCTAGGTAAAGGACATGGGTATTACTATTGTTAAAGGGGGTTGCCTACGAGGATACATTGGTATTACCTCTTGCAATTGAGTGGCATCTAGGGTGTTGAAGATCCTTATAAGAGTACCCTTTGTACTAGCAGTTGCAAGGAGGCTGCCATCAAGGTGAGTTCAAAGCAAGCGATGCGAGAGTCATGGGAAGTTACAAATCTGGTTCTCTTGAGACCGTAGCGCTCGACTCTCATTTTCCCATGTTGCAAGCCTGAACAGGCCAACACGAAGCTATTGGGAGCATGAGAAACAACACACAAACCCTTGGGGTTTGCCATCATCTCAATATGGTGCACTAACTTCAAATCCACGAAATTGTACACAAATCTTGTGCTCCAACACCACCACAATCCATCCTATCTTAGCTTCACGACTCGAACCTCAGACCTGAAGGATAATTCCCTAAGACAAAGGCTCCAATGGTCATCCTAGATCATGACCTTATTGGGCGGGTACTGGGGATTCGAAACCCCACCCACAAGGGTCAAAATATTACATCAAAATAACATCTCCACAACACCAATACCGCCATTGTTGAATTCCCTTCTAAAGATTTCTCTGAATAGATCACAGTTGTAAACCTAGAAACCCTGCTCTGTGCCACAGACAAAACAATCGAATTCCATCCTAGAAACCCTCCTAGGGTGTAGCTAAGGCCTTAGACGAAATAAAGGTGATATTTATATCTAAGTTCTAGAGGCTAAACATTGAACAACAAAAAATCACTAAGCTGGAGGAGATTAAGAAAATGGTTGGAGAAAGTTCTCATGAGGATGATGAAAATTTACAAAACTTGATCAACAAACTCTCTTATATTATCCATGAAACTCAACACAAAGAATGATCCATTCAAAATTTGTTGCTCTTTAATAGTGTACCATTAATGCAATAGTCGTGAGTGACACTGAGGGATTCCTTAGGGGGTTAAATGGGTTAGGGCCGGTTTAGAGGTTTAGGGGGTTAGGGGATTTAGTAGTTAAGGATTTTAAAGGGTTAGGGGTTAATGGGGTTAGGGTTTATGGGGTTAAATGGGTTAGGTTTATGGGTTTAGGGTGTTGAATTTGTTAGGGGTTGGGAATTAGGGTTTAAGGGGTTAGGGGATTTAGCAGTTAAGGATTTTAGGGGTTAGGGGTTAATGGGGTTAGGGTTTAGGGGGTTAAATGGGTTAGGGGTTTAGGGGCTTAAATGTGTTAGGGGTTTAGAGGTTTAGGGGGTTAAATGAGTTAGGGTTTGGGAATCAATGTTTAAGGGGTTAGGGGTTAAGGGTTTATAGGTTTAGGGTCTAGGGGGTTAAATGGGTTATGGGTTTAGGGGTATAGGGGGTTAAATGGGTTAGGGGTTGGGAATTGGGTTTAAGGGGTTAGAGGTTTAGGGGGTTAAATGGGTAAGGGGTTGGGAATTATGGTTTAAGGGGTCAGAGGTTTAGGTTTTAGGGGGTTAAATGGGTTAGGGCCAGTTTAGAGGTTTAGGGGGTTAGGGGATTTAGCAGTTAAGGATTTTAAAGTGTTAGGGGTTAATGGGGTTAAATGGTTTAGGTTTTTAGGGGTTTAGGGTGTTGAATTTGTTAGGGGTTGGGAATTAGGGTTTAAGGGGTTAGGGGTTAAGGGTTTAGAAGTTTAGGGTTTAGGGGGTTAAATTGGTTATGGGTTTATATGTTTAGGGGGTTAGGGGATTTAGCAGTTAAGGATTTTAGGGGTTAGGGGTTAATGGTGTTAGGGTTCAGGGGGTTAAATGGGTTAGGGGTTGGGAATTAGCGTGAAGGGTAAAGGGTTAGGGCTTATGGGATTTGAAGGTTATGGGGTTTAAGGGTTAGAGGTTAATGGATTAGTGGTTAAGGGATTTAGGGGTTAATATTAACCATCAAGGGCTTACATGTCAGGGGATTTAGGGGTTAAGTGCCTAAGGGTTATGTTATTTAGGTGTCAGAAGGTTAAGGGGTTAGGGGTTAATGAGTTTAGGGGGTTAGGGGTTATGGGTTAAGGGTCAAGCTTTAAGAGGATATGGGATTAGGGTTTATGGGGTTCAAGGATTCTAAGTTAGTGGTTAGGGGTTAAGGGGTTAATGGCTTTGGGTTTAAGGGATCAAGGGGTTAATTTGTTATGAGTTATGGGTGTAGGGATTAAGGGATTGTGGCTTCGGGGTTAAAGGGATAGGGACTTCAGTGGTTATGGGTTAAGTGCGTATGGGTTGTGATAATGTGGCCCCTAATCCCCTTGTCACAACTATTGGGGGTTCCCCTATCAATTTCTCTCATTACCTTACCTATAGGTTCCCTAGCCCCTATGCCATAAGGCCCTAAGGCTCCTTCTCATTCTCTAATGTTCGGATTTTAGATCTCAGTAAACCATGCTCGAACCTCTCACTTCTACCCATCCATGCTACCCTTATGTCCCCTTGCCCCGCTCAATACACCAAAAGACCCCCCTCCTCCAAAATTCATGAGAATTGAACATTTGGAGGTAATCATTTAACAACAACTTCACAACTACTCCATTTATAATGGTGTCTTGGAGCTATTAGATGTCATTTCATTGAGCTACAGTGATAGGTGAGAGCTATGCATAGCTCACTAAAGGTGTATCAAGAGACTATTAGTCTATTGGCTATAGAATTTGACACTTTTTTGTAACTTAGAGAAATGGAAAAGATGTGGAGACAATCTCCATTCTTCTTCTTTCATCGGGCCATGTAAGATAAATGAAGCAAATAGTGTCAGCCCCTTGGAGAAGGAAAGTTGGGAACAGTAATTAGCATGAACAAACAAAGAATCCAATGAGTTAATCTTAGAGGGGTCTCCCTTTGTAAAAAAGCATCCATAAGCTTGTTAGAGTTAGTATGAATCTTTACTAGAGGTTGAGTAGTCTTCACATCGCCAACCACATCCAATAGAAAGGTACCAACCCATACAATAAAAATGATGTCTCCAAATAAGGTGTAGTTAATACCAATAATATCACCTTATGAATCTATTACAATATGATTTGGAAAGTACGTTTCCATACATGTGTGAAAGAAAAAATCCATTTAGTTAGCAAAAGGAAGTCTTTTTTAAGACCTCCAGAAACCCCCTTGAAGGAGACAAGAAGGGTTTGAAACCATATAATACAAGTCAATCTATGAACCCTATTTCTAATGTTTTCTATGCATGTGTTTGTTCACTCGGTTTGACATGTGATAGACAATATATGAAGCCTTTTTTTCCACATATCATCTTCATTAGATATCATGTTACTAAGAATGAAGTGTCTGGATTAGAGTTAAAGTTTCTATTTTAGTTTGTTGTCTTTTTTTGTCTTTTAGAGTACAAATATTTCGGGTATATTGTGCTAAGGTAGTTTGGCTTTCAAATATTCAAGGAATATGTGAGCTAACTATATAAGAAAATATTGTAATATTTGAAATAACATGATGAACTATTTAGCACAATTTATGGTGTTGGACTGATTGAGATGTTTATTTTTGGATGGATGGATGTACATCTCTTTAGCCAATAAACAAAACTCATTAAGCATTGTTGCAAGTATGTTATTGACATGTTCAAGTGCCATTGAGACTTAGAGGTAGAAGATTTAGACTTGTATGTTTTCACCTATCCGGGTGTGATGATACCTTGTGGAGGTAAGCAAATTTCCATTTTTTAAACTTTTGGATATATTCTATATGGTCTTGAGAGAATTTCAACCTTTTAAATAAAACTACAAACAAATGTACATTCATGCATAATTACTAATTGATTTGGGAGTGACTAAAAAATTGTAGCATGTTGGCTTGTTGAATTTGTTAGTAAGTTAATTAGGGCTTGATAAATTTGTAAGCTTCGGTGGGATTTATTGCAGTTGTATGTGTTTTAGAGAAGCGAGTTTGGAGTGGTGGTTGTGCTTTCTTTATTGAATTTGATTTCTTTGGTTCTTCTTCTTGTGCATGCCCACTGTGGCATATTCTCGTTAGTGGTTAAGGGGTTAGGGATTGGGGGCTTAAGGGTTAGGGGCATAATGAATTAGTATTTAAGGGATTAGGGATTGGGGTTAGGGGAATAATGAGTTAGTGGTTAAGGGGTTATGGATTGGGGGTTTAGGGGTTAGGGGATTTAGGTGCATTTAGGGGTAAGAGGAATAATGAGTTATTGGTTAAGGGATTAGGGATTGGGGGCTTAGGTGTTAGAGGATTTAGGCGCAATTAGGGATTAGGTGAATACTGAGCTAATGGTTAAGGGATTAGGGATTAGGGGCTTAGGGCTTAATTAGTGGATTTAGCAGTTAAGGATTTTAGGGGTTAGGGCTAAGGGGTTAATGGGTTAATGGTTAAGCGTTAATGGTTTAGGGGTTTAGGGGTTTAGGTGTTAGTGGTTTAGGGGTTTAAGGGTTTAGAGGTTTAGGGTTTAGGAGTTAAATGGGTTAGGGTTTTAGGGGTTTAGGGGGTTAAATGGGTTAGGGGTTGGGAATTAGGGCTTAGGGGTTAAGGGTTAGACGTTTAGGGTTTACGGGGTTAAATGGGTTTAGGGGTTTAGAGGTTTATGGGGTTAGGGGGTTTAGTAGTTAAGGATTTTAGGGGTTAGGGGTTAGGGGTTAAGGGGTTAATGGGTTAGAGGTTAAGGGGTTAGAGGTTTAGGGGGTTAAATGGGTTAGGGGTTAAGAGGTTTAGGGGGTTAGGGGATTTAGCACTTAAGTATTTTAGGGGTTAGGGTTTGGGGGTTAAATGGGTTAGGGTTTTAGGGGTTTAGGGGGTTAAATGGGTTAGGGGTCGGGAATTAGGGTTTAAGGGGTTAGGGGTTAAGGGTTTAGGGGGTTAAATGGGTTAGGGGTTTAACATTTAGGGGGTTAAATGGGTGAGGGGTTATAGTCATTTCTTAGGTGAACAAGGCACATTCTAGTTGTAGTAACTGTAACTTGGTCAAGTTGTTATATTCAAGGAAAGACTTGGGTGGGTTCCCAAGTTCCAAAAAAGTAAGGGTAATTGTGAGGGCATGATAACTAAGGAGTGTCAATGCATGCCAAGGAATGAAAAGGCATGCTAACACATGCGAGAAAGTTTCAATGGATGTTGGGGACTGTTAGGGAGTGCCAGGACATTGCAAGGGAGAACTAGGTCAAAATGCATGGAAATGAATGAATAAGAGTGTGTGCCAAGTAGTGTCAAAGAATTCCAAGTGTCTCAAGGATAAAGTGTGTTAGGAGAAGGTCAAAATAAGACTTGTAGGAGGTAAGCCTATGGTTACATAAAGGGTTGGAAAAAGTAGTTTCAGACAAAGGGAAACTTTGGGCTGGGCACAACATCGATTTTACAATGACTTGGTTGGGTTCCCAAGTCACAAAAAAAGCAATGTTATCTATGACGATATGAAAGCTAAGGAATACCAAGGTGTGTCAGGGAATTCCTAGAAGTACTAAGACATGTTAGGCAGTTCCAAGGCATGATAGGCATGCCAAGATGTGGCAAGTGCCAGGGTGTGGCATGAACACATGCTAGGGAGTGTGAGGGCCAAGTGTCAATGAAACACAAAGGGGCACTAGTTTAAAATGCATGGAAATGAAGTATAAGCCAATTCCAAGTGTGTTAAGAAGGGAGTGACACGGTATTCTAGGAAGTGCCAAGGCATGTTAGAGTGCTAGGGAAGCATACAAAGTTGTTCCAAGTGCCTAGGTGTGCCAATGCGTGCTAAGGAGTGTTAGGGAGTGTCAGGAAAACATGACAGAGGCACACTAGGTAAAAATTCATAAATGAATGAATAAGAGTGTGTGACAGGGAGTGTTAGCGAGTTCTAGGTGTCTCGAGGAGGGTGTGACACGGTATGATAGGAAATACTAAGTCACGTTATAGTGTCAGGGCGACATGCATCCAATATTTTAGATATTCACATATGAGATAGTCACAATACTTATCGAAATCCTCAACCAGCAATATGCTACATTGCTTCTTAATGTGCTTGCAACTAGGTAGGCATCAAAGACAATCATTGCAATGGGTTAAGGGGATCTAAGAGAGAATTATGTAAGGATTTCCTTCTAGCTGGTAAAGGACATTGGTATTACTATTGTTGAAGGGGGTGGCCTACAAGGATACATTGGTAGTTGTTGATGCAAGAGCATAATTTCAACAGTTTATTTCAAAATTTGTATTTGTCCTCCATAAGGTCTTAGAGATTTTTGGAAGAGGAAGTTGGTCTCCTTGTTGCCCTATAATTTTTTAGAATTTCTAATTTCATGTTTGCAATAGGAAATTTTAGTAATTTTAGGCATAAATTAAGATGTTTTCTTATTTTTAAGGTCTCCTAGTCATTAGGAAAGTTGAGTCTTATGATTAGGATTACTTGTGGCATCCTATGTATTTTTCAAACTCCAATACACCAAGGAAAATATGTGGAGGACATTTGGGGGAAATGTAGTTGTCCATGAAATGTAGATCGGATTTGGGGAACTTGTAGCTCTTTTCCTTGGACCCTACTAGTTCTTAGAGGTTGTATTTGGAGCGATTAGCAGGAAAAAACATAATATGCCCAAGAATATTAGTGTTGGAGCAGTTATGGTTAAAACACGAGATTCAAAGTTCAAATCCCCTTGAGTTGCCAACCTAAAAATAATATTTTTTTACCTATTTATTTATTAAATTTTTAGAATGTGGTTTAATGAAAAAATAAAAATATAATATAAAAGAAATAAATATGACATGATTAAATTTCATGTGGTTTGAATATCGATTTTCAAAAATAAAAAACATAATTTTATCCACTATCCACTCATGATATTTCAATGCAAACTTCCCAATGCTAATGATTTTGTCTTAATTGCTAACTGTCTTAAATGGGTTTCGTCTTAATTGTCATTGTCTTAAGTCACCATTGTCTTAAATATAAAGTATTGTCTTAAATATTTTTGTCTCAAAGTGCTTTTGTCTTAAATCTAAATTTTTGTCTTAAAATATTTTTGTCTCAAATTGCTTTTGTCTTAAAATATACTTGTCTCAAACTGCTTTTGTCTTAAATATAAAGTTTTGTCTTAAAATATTTTTGTCTCAAATTCGTTTTGTCTTAAATATAAAATTTTGTCTTAAATTTTTTTGTCTCAAATTGTTTTTGTCTTAAATATTTTTGTCTCAAATTGTTTTTGTCTTAAATAGAAAATTTTGTCTCAAATTATTTTTGTCTCACACTATTTTTGTCTTAAATTTTATATTTAAGACAATTAAATTGATATTAAATTTTAATATAAAATAGCTAAAATAAAAAGTGACTTTTTAAGACAAAAGATTTCTTTTGTCTTAAACAAATGTCTTAAATACCCTTGGTGTAGTAGTGAACCTAGAACAGCTCAAACCATACCTAAACAATACAACGTAAGCGAATAGCTACAACATTACCCAACCTATCCAACCCAACTTCAAATATTCAATTGCGAGACAAACGACTTAGAAATGTTCTTTGCAAAACCCATATTTTGGCGCGACCCAGTTTTAGAGATGGGAACGTGGAAAATGGGGAGTTTGCTCCATGGCATCACCGATTCCGGCTTCAAATCGTCGCATGGCAGCAGAGGTCAAGCAAACGGTAAACACTATTCCCTCCACCCCGCTTCTATTACGAACAGCAATGAAGTGGTTGACACCCCGCTTCTATTGCTGTTCGTTGACACCCCGCTTCTATTACGAACAGCAATGAAGTGGTTGATGACGCCCGGCACTACACCCACTCCACATTTTGCAGTTCCTGCGTAGGCTGCTCTTCCCCAACCGAAATCCACATCTCTGAGGCCCATGTTGGTAATGTCCGAAACGAAAAAGGTACCCACCACAGTAAAGGGAGGGCGCCCTCTCACTTCCATCAAATCTATCACCGATCGCACGTACTCGTCGTTCACAGCCGTTTTTGCTTCGTTTATCAATCTCACAGCGAAAGACAGCGGTTTGTTTAACAGCTCTCCTGCGCTCGTCTTCGCGCATGCAAGGACTATCCCATTCCCGTAGAACCCTTTAGGAAGCGGCGGGTTGGTTTTCGTCCGGGCATTCACTGTGAAAATGAACCGAACTTCTTGCTCCGCGGGCATTTGGATAGCCTTCGTTCTCAGACGCCACAAAAACGCCGATACAACTTCAAAGCTTGAGCACTTGCCTTGCCCTACCGCTTGTCTCTTGAGCGACTCGATCTGCTTGTGTCCGAAGAAGAATGAATTGTGGATCAGCTCGTTAGCGGGCACCATCTGCTCATATTTGTCTTCTATTTGATCGAATTCGTAGTGCGGGAACTTAACAGTGGGATTCTTCCGGGGGCGGAGGCTTTCTCTTTCCCAGACCGGAAGAACCGAAGGCCTCGTCGCTCCCTTGGCTATTTCGGCAAGAGCGTTGATGAACTGAACGAGGCCAGCTCCGTCACTAACGGTATGATTCAAAGCTGTGGCCAGTATGAAGCCCCCGCACCTCAGGCGCGTTACCTGAAACATTATGATAGCCAGTATGGTAAGAAAACACTTTTTCGGCTTGCAAGAAATAGCAGTCAATGCCACCGTTCAAGGTAACAAATGCGGGCGAATATCAGTTGAATTCATTAAAAAAAAATCGACTCAAAGCATGAATGAAGAATTAACCTGAATGAAAATAATAGGAGAATTGGTAATCGTGTCTGAACCGGGCATATCATGTAGCAGTTCTTGCCAGGATGGAAAGGGCGGTTGGAGGTCTCCGAATTCCTCCAGAGCAACGTCTGCGTCAGCTTCGACAAACAGCACATCTTCACCGGTGCACTTCACCACGAGCTTACCGGTGGGGGCGTCTCTGACTCTTCCGGCTAAAGGGTAGTAGAACACCAAAACTCTTCGCCAGCCCTTCTCTGATAACCCTGGCGGGATCCTCACCCTTCATCGATGGGTTGAACTGATAGAACAGAAAGGCGGGAACATGAAATCTGAGGGTTACTTGGATCACTTCCGATATTCAAAAGGTATAGAAACTCAATCTTGGAAAGATTGGCGGAAAGAGGATGGCCTCTGCCTCTTTCAATGACCTTGAATTTATCTTGCAGAGATGCCGAGGCCATGGTGTGGTTGTTAATCCTATATCAAGCGGCGCTAGAAACTCAAGTGCTGATACTGCCTGAGCTGATATTACTTTATAATTTTTGCGGCAAGAGCCAGTTTGCGCGATAGCGATGTATCTCGCCCAGACTTTATATATTCCCTTTTAAAAGAAAAATAAAAGATTATCTTAAAGAAAACAATGTCCCTGGCCATTAAAAAGAGTAATAAGAATAATAATAAGATCATTAAAAAAAAAAATTGTAATATATATTTGGAAAAATATGTATTTGGTAGTTGTGAGAAATGATTACTCCCATTTTCAACGAAACATAAATAATAGTATTTGGAAAAAAAAATGTCCATATTTGGAAAAATATGTATTTGGTGGTTGGAAAAAAAATTGTCCATATTTGAAAAAATATGTATTTGGTGGTTGGAAAAAAAATTGTCCATATTTGGAAAAATATGTATTTGGTGGTTGTGAGATGTGAGATATGATTACTCCCATTTTCAACGAAACATAAATAAAACATACATTTTAATATTTATGTGAAATAAATAAATTAATTTTATATTAATTTAAGTAGAATTATTTATATATTCATTTTAATGGAGTATAATTTTATATTTTGAAAGATATTTCATAACACTTATATAAACTATTTAAATATATGTTTTCAGCAAGCAACTCAATTAATAATAATAATAAAATGTTTTAAAATATAATTAATAAATTTTAAAACTTTTTAATAAAATAAAAATAAAATGTTTTAATACCTGAACAAATAAATAATAATTGAAAGTAAATTATTTCAATTATTTTGTAATAAAAATAACAAGACATAAATATGTAACTCAATCAATTCTTAATACAAAATTAATGTAATCTTTAAAAATATTAATAATAATCATAATTAAATTCAATGTGAGTTACTCATAAAATATTCCAATACTAGGAATTAAGTAATATTAATTAAAAAATAATAATTAATATTAACAAGGTTCATAAATAAATTATTTGGATATTTATATTGAATAAAATGCTTTAATCTCAACTCGATATATATTATATATGGTATAAAAAAAAATGAAAAAAAACAAATTGGTATGGTTAAAACATTTCAAGTAATCTTATTATTCTATATTTTTTTTTATCAATTGTGTCTAAAATCCAGCAAAGATTCGTTAGGATTGTAAGTTTGAGTTGTATAATCTACACAATTCAAATGTCCAATATCCATAGTGAACCAAATATCTCATGGGGTTGTTAAGTACACTATTTGGTCATTTTATCTTGGAAATGTGATGAATGATTCCATTTTTTTTATTTTTATTTTTGCTAAATATTTATTAAGATTGATTCAAATATCATAATTTATATAATACTTTATAATATTGTTATTTTCAAATTTCATAATTTATATAATATTTCACAATATTGTTATTTTCAATAATGATTTCAAATTAAATCAAAAATAGTTTTTATTTTGCAAACAAGATAAATGTGTCAAATTAAATTAAATGTGTTATATATATGAGTGAAAAATTTATTAAATCTATCTGTGGGGTCTTGGTTAAATGGTGATGAGGCGGGTTGTTATAGCACTCATCACAGGTTCAATTCCCTTTCGTGATCGGGGTGATGTATCTTCCCTGATAGGGTGATGTATCTTCCCTGATCGGGGTGATGTATCTGGACATGTTGATGAAAATCCATAATGTAGATAAATGTCTTTAAGATTAATCACATCTTAAAGACATTTATTTACTGGATAAATTATTATTTGATTATTATTCAGAATTATTTAATTGGTAAATAATAATTAATGAATCTCTATATTTAATAAAGTACAAATATTTAATTTACAAATTAAAATTAGTAATATTATTAACATTTTTAATTTTTATAAAAGTAAAAAGAATGGTTTGGTGAACAATTTGTTTTCTAATTATGTTCTAACTAGCATTTATGAAATAGTTGTATATAGTATAATAGTGAAACAAATATTTCAAAGTCAATGATTATAGAAATTTTTGTTTCAATTAAAATAATAATAAAAAAACATTAATGACATTGGTCTTCTAGTTATATATAATAAAACAAATCAAGTTATTGAGTATCCAACTAATTTCAATTAATAAAATAGTAATAATAATAGATATTATTCACATTAACCTTCTACTATTTTATTAATAAATATATTTTCATTTTTGAAAAAAAAGTAATTATAATAATTTGTATTGACATTTACTTTTCATTATTTAAAGAATATCCATATTTGAATTAAAATTTGGAATGAAATGTAATTTGTTAATTTATCCAAAATAAAATGTAATTTATTAATTTATGATTTGAGAGTTTTTTTTTTTTTTAATTTCAAAACTATATAAATTTAAGTTATTATGGAAAAAATTTAATTGAGACTTACCATATTATAAAATATTATGTTATTCATGAAATTCAAGGTTCAAAATGGTAATAAATAATCCAAGAAGAAAACGTTATTCACATAAAACAATATTTTCAAAATTTTAATTTCATTTTCCATAATATAATTAAAAATTGTTAAAAGAAAAATGCCAAACAAAACCCACTAAACAAGTCAAGATGGAAAAGAGAGAAAGCGTAAACACTTAGAAAAAACAAAAAAAACACTTACCAAAAATTATAATAAATATATACGTCTATTTTTCGGATTTCAAAACGTTAACCATCGGGAATACTCTGAATTACTCGCCGCCTGCGTCAAACATGTGCTGTGCCAATTTTCGGAATTCTAAAAAAATCTCACTTATAGATAGCTCCATTTTCAATTTCACAGTTGGAAGAGTCCCTGATTTAATATACGGACATGGATGGATGGGACCTGTTTTTATTCGCATGGATGGATAGAGAAAAACACTCGTCATGTTACATCACATTAACTTTCAGTAAAAAGAATAGAATAGATAGTGTAAATATATATTTATTTATATGAATTGTTTTTTTGAAATTTGATAAAAAAAATAATCTAAAATATTAATATAATTTTTCCTATTTCGAATTTAATTTTTAGCCTACCACAACATAGATTAAAATTTGGAAAAAAATAATTTTTAAGCCTATCATCAAACAGATTAAGATTTTAAAATCTTAGAAGTATGTGCTTGTCATGAACAATCTAGTAATCTAATTATACATTAGACTCAAAGATTTTATGAATAAAAGGTGGGTTATAATTTGGATGATGACAATTCATTTCTCACTTAAAAAAATTATATCTAAATTTGATAATAAGTCTTTTCAAGCTTCACTTTATAAATTTATAATGGAGAATAATTATCACACAATTTTGATGGGATATTTTAAAATTAAATTTTATGTATAAGATAATACAGTAATGAAAATTAGTGTAATATTAATAACTAATACAATCACATTAATAAAGTTGTTGTTATATATTAATAGGTGATATTTTCCACATTATAGTAGTGTAACATACACCAATAACTTCACATGGAAATGTAAGGAGTTAAAATTTTTTATACAAGTTACTCATGGGTAACTATCCATTCACTATTAAATATTCCTTACTCATCATTACATAGAATGTTCACCGATTCATAGTGTAACTTTAGAATAAGAATAGTAAGCTCCTTAACCATTAACAACTCCCATTACAATACATTAACATAATACAATATGATGTAACCTTCCACTCATTTCATTATTTATGTAGTCATCACATACTTGGCATTATGAAACTTCACAATAAGAAAAGAATCAACATCATCATTTTGACACAATAATCAATCACATCATTGAACACCAATATACCCTGGAAACCTTGTAGGGTGAAAAACCGGCAAACGTTTAATTTTATTATTAAATGCTTATGAGGGTGATCAGCCCTCACTCAATAGCTTATAAGGGAGACCATCCCTTAACCATCATTTATAAATCTTACAAGGTAAAGCCATTACAATAAATATGATACCATTTACCCTCTGGTCTTCATATCTTCATATCTTCACATTTTGGCGGCATGGATGTACCTACAATGGACCATCGTACATTGGACCATCCTGCAACTCGCACTCCATCCTGCAACTCGCACTCATCTGTATGAACATTAATAATTTACCTGCCACCAGGAAAAGCATAATATTCCTTTGTACATGTCACCATCATTCCCTGCTATGATGCCTTCAACATAAAATGATGTCAAGATTCGTAAAGTATTAATCAATCATTTCATATATCTATACTATAGAGGCTTCTCCATCTACTCTTGTATATTCATGACATGAAAGTAAAATACCTTGACATTCTCTCTTTAACAGCACTTACTGCATATGTGCTAGTTGTAAGTAATCACATTAACTAATGTTTCTTTCGCATAGCACACATTCCTGCAAGACGATAGCTACATCTTCCTAGCATATATTTAAAATAAACTGATACATCAGTTATGATATTCGTGTATGCAATTTACATAAATTTAATCAAAATAGCTAACCCTTAAGCTATTACTTTTAGTGCATGAAATGTAAGATAACATAACAAATGTTTCTTGCATGCATGCAAATGCGTATAGATTCCAAAAGAGTCTCCCTAAAGCAGTGCTTACACATGAAGCACATAACTTCTTTCACGAGTCCTCCCAAAGAAAATCTCAACACAAGTGAGCATGTAAACTTATGTTTTCTTTTCTGTAAAACTATGCAATTAAGCATACAAATGCATGTCTTCTTTTTCAAAGATTATACTAACAATCATCTCCAATGTAGTTTAACATGCTATCTTTGTCACATACAAATATTTATATTCTTTCCAATGAAAGTTAATACATATATTGCATGCCTATGCATGATCTTCTTCCAAAAATGAATTTAACATCATAATCATGATAATATAAAAGTAATCACACAGTTTGTTCATCTAAAGTAATAAAACTGAATAGTTCCTTTATCCATGGATTTATTAAATAACTAAATTTTACCAACACCATGGTAATCTATTCATGGATTTGTTAAATAACTAATCTTTACCAACACCATGGTAATCTATATATACATATTCACAACATGGTTAATGTATACATATATATTCATAAAACTCTTCCAAGAATATTAATGTGAGACTTTTCTCTTTTCTTTTTCACCACACATGAAAATATTTCAAGAGTTACCCTCTTTAATCTATATTTATTTTCAAGAAATGAACTTGGATTTCTTATCATTCGACACACCAGTAAGAAATCCCTTTTAAAAGAAAAGAAGTATCCTTTATTTTCTTAAATAAGATGCATATATATAAAGACAAGAAAATTTACTTATTTATGTTTTACTACTACTGACATCTTTCAAGATACATAATATCAATCTTTGCAAGAACTCACATGAGCTCTGTTCATCAAAACTAGCATAGTAAGCTTGTCTTTTACTATATCTCTATGAATAATATATTTCTAAAATATTAACATAATAGAAATATTTTCAAGAAATTATGTTGTAAGTTTGTCTTTTACCATGATATATATCTAAGAGTAAAAGTGGCTATTTTCATACAATCTTTTGTTTTCCTTCAACAACCTAAGTAAAAGATTAGTATGAACAATATTTTACAGTACTTTTATTTTATTTCAAGAACATAACAAAATAATAATGTAAAAAATATCTTTCTTTCAAGATGACTTATCTTTATCCTGTGTTGACCCTCTTGCACAACCCAACGCCCATTTGCACAGGTGAGTGCTCACCATTAGTTTCTTCACATGGGTCACGAGCTTTTTTTAATGATTCCGGAGTTTCTTTTATAAAATAATCCATGTCTTTGACCACGTTCCTCTATTGTCTACATTTTCAACTTTGCTCGAGCCAATTATCTTCCAGTATCAAAAACTCAATACCCATGTTAATAAACATAAGGCAATGCAATTGAGCATATCAAAACTGAAAAAACACTCTATCGTTTTGCAATTCTATACTATATGGGCTATTCACATTACATGAAAACCTGAAACCTTCGGGTCATTCGCGTTTTATTTATCTTTTAACTTCAAACAACTGCTAGACTAGATATGAAACTGGCCGTATCACTTCTCTTTGAAATTGACTGCTGCTACGATTAACCATCTTGCAAAGGTTATAAGAGAATCCGACAACCCAAGCAACCCAAGGTCTGCATAGAGGGAAGGATGGATTGTCCTCTAACATGTTTATAGAATTACAGTGGTGTGAAGACCTACTATGTATCACTTCGAAAGAAAATATTAACCATTTTCATCTCTTGACAGGAAAAAACAATGCGTGAGTTTTCTCCTCCCAAGATCTTCAATGAATAAAGAATACAAAGGTCATTATTAAGAATGCATTTTACATAAAACTGATTCTTGATTTTCTTGATCAAATAGTTAAACTAAATTAATGTGAGATTTATTTACCATGCGTAAATACATAGGGTTGAGTCGTATGTTACATACTCCCCCTCTTAAGAGAACACCGTCCTCGGTGTGCTTCTCTCACTGAAATTTAAACTTATACTCATGATATAATAATATAAACAACCCAAAAGGTTTCTTCCCCTCATAAGGAAACACTTTCTTTTCTTTAAATGTAATTAATTGAAATAATAATATTTTTATACAT
Source organism: Pinus albicaulis (assembly GCA_034641835.2). Lineage (NCBI taxonomy): Eukaryota > Viridiplantae > Streptophyta > Pinopsida > Pinales > Pinaceae > Pinus > Pinus albicaulis. The sequence continues at coordinate 1,086,009,147 of CM076577.1, read as the reverse complement.
ATTCATAAGCATGTATAGCACAAATAATATTCCATTTCCATTTCTAACTACTTATCCCTTATTCAACTCATAAAAATATAGAAAAATATCTATACGAACTTACCAATTACTATTGCAAGAAATGATGGCTTTTACGCAAGCTCTCATAGAATGGTTGAACACCCATCAACACTTCCTGGAAAGAGCCTGTAATGTATGAGTAACCATTCAATCACATTAGTCACATAGTTTCAATCAAATGAAAATACTTGCAACTGTCAAACATTCTTGCAATATCAAGAGATGTTTTAGTCAAAGTACTTCCACAAGTACTCAGAGAGCACCAACTCTCTAATCAATGCATCACGTGCACACCGTCTTAGCTCCTGCTAAGGACATCCACACAGTACTTTAAAAAGTACTCAGAGAGCACCTAGCTCTCTAATCATACCAATGGTCTATCAATGCAACATAGGCATATCCTAGCTTCTGCTAAGACATTCAAACAAATTTGTAATAAAATAAATGACTTATACATTCAGTGTTTCATTTTAATATAACACATAACTTATTACCTAACTTGTTCCATTATAAAAACCACAATGGTAAACAAAATGCTCCTCCCAACCCATGGGAGTTGGTTTCTACAACCAATTCGAGTCATTTTCACATCCAGATAGTCAATCTTTCCATACTAATTCAAAATAGCACAACACACTAAAAAGTCTTTATACTTATCTAGAAATTTAGTCTTTCAAGCTATGGTCTTTCCAACCATCAAGAGAGGCTATTACGTCCTCCACTTGCCCCTAGCTCCAGAATCTGGACGGTGCCACGGGTTAACAGTGGATCTTTCTGCTATGACCTTTGGATGGCCAATCCAGTCACACTCAGAAATTCTGGTTTTACAAGGGTTGTTGTAAGCTATTTTCAACTGGTCCCAACCAGCTCTAGAAAATACTCCCCCTTTATCAATTTTCACAAAACCCCTACTCCTCCCCTGGGATCCAGCTTTATCCTCAAAGGAGTAGGTAACTGTCTTTCCAACTGTCCCCAACCACCTCCTATTCTTGGAAACATTTTTACCATCAGCTTAAAAAGATTTTATTTTCTTTAATTAATTTCAGCAAAATAATTTGATTTATCAACAGTAATGATTAAAATTTTTCTTGCCAGATAAAAGGAAATTAAACAAATTGTCTTTAACTAGTTAATACTAGTTAACTTTAATGAAGCTATCACAACTTCCCCCTTGGAAGTAGCATACATGTGTTGTACACTATTATTTCCGAAATAACAAAATCATGCACGTTAAAACATGATACTTTAACATTTACTGTTGCAATTCACATTGCAATATTTGCGATGTTTTATTTTTTCACATTTTTTCCTTTTCCATTAAGCTACCCATGCTTATTATAAGAAACGATGCTAATCGTAAATATGCATTTCTCAAGCACATATTATCTTGCGTAATCATTTTAAGTTCCTGCATAAAATGTTGTCATGCATAAAAGTATATACAAATATTCATTAATGTGTATGTGTCAATAACGATTAGGGTATGAGTGCAAACATTTCCAATTCCCATAATGTTCTGTTCCAACAGACTGACACACGAATTAACTATCATAATCATTTTTTCACAACTTTCAAATAGCTTTAGTCAAAATCGATTCGTGCATATAACTCTCATTAGTTATTCATTCATAACTAATCAATGCTATTAATCATTTTAATGCATCCATGACATGATTCACTCTAAAAATAGTCATTCCATGCCACTAATGATCTTAATGCATTCATGATGATTCATGCAAAAACTAGTCAGTCAACTAGTCATTTAGTTAAGTCTCACAACTTAACCCATTAAGAGGCTTCATTCAATTTAATTTTAACACTCTATCATATTATATAAGGACTTTCCTTATCTTTTTCATTCATGCATTAGTTTCACACACCATCACTATACACATTCATCTTTTTAAAGTAGTGCATGGTAACTTTAGAAATTTTATTGCATGCAAACGCAATTACTTCTTTTCAACTCAAATGAAAAGTAACTATGATTTTTATACTTTCTTTCCTAAAGAAATAAAACATAATACACATATTAATCTCATATGCATATTCTTATTCGGAAAAAGTATATTATAATAGCATGTACCTTTTTAAGAATTCTCTTAAATGGAAGCTAATCTCATGCAATGCCATGTATATAACAATTCATTTTTAAAGGAAATCATCATGCACATGCATAGACTTATTAAAATAAAATAACATAAAATACTTATCTTTATTTCATTTCAAGAACTTCCCTCCCTACTGCAGTACTCATCCCCATCAGGAAATTCACATTTCTCCTCTACAACAATGTTTTCTTTTAGCAACATCGACAAGATTTTATAGCATGATTAGATAAAGCCTTAATCAATAAATAATCAATCTTTGAGTGATCCTTTAACACCTATTCATGTACATATATGAGATGTGAATACAATGTCACAACATGCTTTCTTCTAACATATCTACCTTAGTGTGAGTAACTAATTATCAATTCATGTCAAATAACTCCCACATTATTATGACATTTTTCACACACACACACATTCATACAAAAAAAATCACTATATCTATTAATAAATTCCTTTAATGGAAAATGACACAATGTGCATTCGCTTTACTTAAACTTTTACAAAAGACCCACCACATCAGATTTTGCCTTTGGAGCATGCAAATATAATAAGCTAACACATTGGCTTTTGTTCCTATGCATACAATGCATAAAGATTCTAATATTAATTTCCCAACAGAGTACTTAACATAATCGAGTAGGCAAACTCATGATTCCTCTTCGAGGACATATAACATAATAGACATGCAAAACATGGTTTTCTATTCCATAAAACTAATGGAATAAAACATAAGAATACATGCCTTACTCTCGAAATATTATACCCACATTAGCCATGTATATATTTCAAGGAAACCAAATTCCTATCTCCTCTCATGGAAACTTCAACATAACAATGGAATTTTTTTTTATTTACTTTGTACGCATTCTATTTTCCATAAATGCAATAACTATTGTTTCAAGAAAATAAAGATAATAATACTTATTTCTTGAAACTCTTTGTTCAACTTGGATTAGAGATGCAATGCCTTCCTTCAGATACGTACATTTCATCTCAGATCTCTCAATTTTTTTCCGCTTAACAAATCCCAAAGGTCCCAGTGTTGCAAACTTTAGCTCTGATACCACGTGTAACGTACACCGATAACTTCACATGGAAGTGTAAGGAGTTAAACAAAATTTATACAAGTTACTCATGGGTAACTATCTATTCACTATTAAATATTCCTTACTCATCATTACATAGAATGTTCACCAGTTCATAGTGTAACTTTAGAATAAGAATAGTAAACTCATTAACCATTAACAACTCCCATTACAATACATTAACACAATATTGTATGATGTAACCTTCCACTCATTTCATTATTTATGTAGTCATCACATACTTGGCATTATGAAACTTCACAACAAGAAAGGAATCAACATCATCATTTTGACACAATAATCAATCACATCATTGAACACCAATATACCTTGGAAAACTCGTAGGGTGGAAAACCAGCAAACTTTTAATTTTATTATTAAACGCTCGTAAGGGTGATCAGCCCTCACTTAATGGCTTATAAGGGAGACCATCCCTTAACCATCGTTTATAAATCTTACAAGGAAATATACAGAAATACCTAGCTTAAATCCATCACAATAAATATGATACCATTTACCCTCTGGTCTTCATATCTTCATATCTTCACATCTTGGTGGCATGGATGTACCTACAATGGACCATCGTACATTAGACCATCCCGCAACTCACACTCATCTGCATGAACATTAATCATTAACCTGCCACTAGGACAAGCATAATATTCCTTTGTATATTTCACCATCATTCCCTGCTATGATGCCTTCAACATAAAATGATGTCAAGATTCATAAAGTATTAATAAATCATTTCATATATCTATACTATAGAGGCTTCTCCATCTACTCTTGTATATTCATGACATGAAAGTAAAATACCTCGACATTCTCTCTTTAACAACACTTACTACATATGTGCTAGTTATAAGTAATCACATTAACTAATGTTTCTCTCGCATAGCACACATTCCTACAAGATGATAGCTACATCTTCCCATCATATATTTAAAATAAACTGATACATTAGTTACGATATTCGTGCATGCAATTTACATAAATTTAATCAAAATAGCTAACCCTTAAGCTATTACTTTTAGTGCATGAAATGCAAGATAATATAACAAATGTTGCTTGCATGCATGCAAATGCATATAGATTCCAAAAGATCCTCCCTAAAGGAGTCCTAGGCACGAAGCACATAACTTCTTTCATGAGTCCTCCCAAAGAAAATCTCAACACAAGTGAGCATGTAAACTTATGTTTTATTTTCTGTAAAACTATGCAATTAAGCATACAAATGCATGTCTTCTTTTTCAAAGATTATACTAACAATCATCTCCAACGCAGTTTAACATGCTATATTTCTCACATACAAATATGTATATTCTTTCCAATGAAAGTTAATACATATATTGCATGCCTATGCATGATATTCTTCCAAAAATTAATTTAACATCATAATCATGATAATATAAAAGTAATCACACAGTTTGTTCATCTAAAGAAATAAAACTGAATAGTTCCTTTATTCGTGGATTTATTAAATAACTAAATTTTACCAACACCATGGTAATCTATTCATGGATTTGTTAAATAACTAATCTTTACCAACACCATGGTAATCTATATATACATATTCACAACATGGTTAATGTATACATATATATTCATTAAAATCTTCCAAGAATATTAATGTGAGATTTTTTTCTTTTCCTTTTCACCACACATGAAAATATTTCAAGAGTTTCCCTCTTTAATCTATATTTATTTTCAAAAAATGAACTTGGATTTTTTATCATTCGACACACTAGTAAGAAATCCATTTTAAAAGAAAATAAGCGTCCTTTATTTTCTTAAATAAGATGCATATATATAAATACAAGAAAATTTACTTATTTATGTTTTACTACTACTGACATCTTTCAAGATACATAATATCAATCTTTGCAAGAACTCACATGAGTTCTTTTCATCAAAACTAGCATAGTAAGCTTGTCTTTTACTATATCTCTATGAATAATATATTTCTAAAATATTAACATAACAGAAATATTTTCAAGAACTTATGTTGTAAGTTTGTCTTTTACCATGATATATATCTAAGAGTAGAAGTGGCTATTTTCATACAATCTTTTGTTTTCCTTCAACAAGATAAGTAAAAGATTAGTATGAACAATATTTTACAGTACTTTTATTTTATTTCAAGAACATAATAAAACAATAATGTAAAAAATTTCTTTCTTTCAAGATGACTTATCTTTATCCTGTGTTGATCCTCTTGCACAACCCAACGCCCACTTGCATAGGTGAGTGCTCACCATTATTTTTCTGAACATAGGTCACGAGCTTTTTTTAATGATTCCAGAGTTTCTTTTATAAAAGAATCCATGTCTTTGACCACGCTCCTCTATTGTTTACATTTCCAACTTTGCTCGAGCCAATTATCTTCTAGTATCAAAAACTCAAAACCCACATTAATAAACGCAAGGCAATGCAATTGAGCATATCAAAACTGAAAAAACACTCTATCGTTCTGCAATTCTATACTATATGCACTATTCACATTACATGCAAACCTGAAACCTTCAGGTCATTCACGTTTTACTTATCTTTTAACTTCAAACAACTGCTAGAATGGATATGAAACTGGCTATATCACTTCTCTTTGAAATTGACTACTGTTACGATTAACCATCTTGCGAAGGTTATAAGAGAATCCGACAACTCAAGCAACCCAAGGTATGCATAGAGGGAAGGAGGGATTATCCTCTAACATGTTTATAGAATTACAGTGGTGTGAAGACCTGCTATGTATCACTTCGAAAGAAAATATTAACCAGTTTCATCTCTTGACAAGAAAAAACAATGCATGAGTTTTCTCCTCCCGAGATCTTCCATGAATAAATAATATAAAGGTCGTTATTAAGAATACGTTTTACATAAAACTGATTCTTGATTTTCTTGATCAAATAGTTAAACTAAATTAACGTGAGATTTATTTACCATGCGTAAATACATAGGGTTGAGTCATATGTTACAAATAGCATTAATTGGCATATAAAAGGTTGAAATGGTGTTATTTTCCACCTTATAGTAGCATTAATTAGCATATAAAAGGTGGAAAATGGGGTTGATAGGCTTATACCAATCATTAATAAAGTTGTAGTGCTAGTTGATGATCAATGTTCATGGGGTTGATTAGTAGACCATGGTTAACTATTGTTGAGAAGGTTGACCATGGTTAAGGAGGATTGAAAATGGTTGGTTGATGTTAACCATGCTTGACCATGGTAAACCATTAATTTGACAATATATTTATGTTACATTAATTTTAACCATTATTACATTAATATTTGTCAATGGTTGATGTTATATTAATAGTTGAACAAGGTTGAGGATATTGACCCTCGTCAACCTTTATTATAACTAAATATTTATGTTACATTAATATAACATGTTGAACAAGGTTTACCATGGTTAAACTTGCTGCCATCATTTGACCATGATAAAGCCTCCTTGACCATGTTTGAACATGGTTGAGTATGATCAATAATAGTCAAGTTATGGCTAACCATGAACATGGTAGTCCATGGTCGTCACAATCGACCATGGTTGTCAATGGGTTGACCATGATGACCATGGTTGCCCATAGGTTGACCATACTGAGTATGGTTGACCATGTTGTGTATGGTTGATTATGGTTGATTGTGCCTAAGTTGTTGATGTGATTGTTCCAGAAGATTTTTCTTAAATCATGAATCACACAAGCCTCAAATCGGAGATCGTGGATAATGGTTGAGCTTGTTTGAAGATGGTTGAGCTTCTTTGAACCTCGTTGAGCAAGGTAGATTATGGTTGAACTCGGTGACCATGTTTGAACATGGTTAAACTTGCTTAACCATGGTTGAAATGATTCGACCATGATTGACAATGGCCAAAATATGGTTGAATATGGCTAAACATGGTGGACCAAGATTGTAAATATTTACCTACAGATGATTATGGTCAATTGTGGCTGACCATGATGCCCATGTTAATCATGGTTGGCCATATTTACAATGGTTGATCACAGTTATAGTAACCCTTGGTTTATTCCATGTAAATAAAGTAATACCAATGTCATGGGATATGTATTCCGAGTTGAATGTTGGGTAAAACATTATAGTGGCCATTACTTGTGTTTAATAATGGTTATGAAAATTGGCAAAGGTAAATAATGCATTCACTATCCAAATTTATGAATTTCTAAAGAGTATTCCCAATGTCCTCAATGAAGCTCTCATGCCAAAAAACAAGGGGGAGATGTGGCAACCTAAGCCAAACTCACTTTAATGTTACAAACATCTTAGAGGGATCAAACTTCTAAAACCATGAAGTGTGGAAGACACCTCTCTTCCCCAAAACTAGGGCCCATATGCATATCCATACGGAATTACAGCAAGCAGAAATTGCTCTGGACCAAGTCAGAGCCTCCTCACCCTTCACCGTCTCCACGCAGCGCCTAGCCATATTGGGCAGGATCGAGAAACACATTTGTCATAAAATTACTAAGAATCAAACTGTACAATGAACAGTCCTTTGAAACGTAAATAAATATCACAATTTATTGTCTAGGATGAAAAGATCCATTGATACAATGGTCCTAAATTGACTAGAATCCATCGAATTTACAAATGACATCCCTAGCTTGTAGTAATGTGAAGACATGGTTTACCTCTACATTTTTTATTCCCAAAGAAGGAATTCCTCAATTTTCTTTACAACGTATGATATTGAAAGAGCTTGAGACTAGATGACTGCGATGGGATCTTTACCACGAGTAGCATCCTTGTATGAGGTTGAGGTAGAGGGCCTTGTGGATCCCACTACTTCCCTCAGTAGCCTCAAGCATAAAAGCATAAAAAAAATTCATGTAGGTGTTGCATGCACTTAGTAGGCACTAGTCCAACCGTTGTTTCTGCTCATAAATGAGACGTTGAAACATTACAATAATTCTACATCTATTTTAGATCCTTCACCTTCGCTTCGACATTAAACAAGAATGGTATATATTTTACAATGAGTGCTTTAACAAAGAATACAAACCCTTGCATGGATTTTGAGCTTTATGTGTTATCCATCGTTCCCATGGAAAAGGGACTTGGAGGTTTTTTTGAAAATATTTTTGTTTCCAAGTGGATATGAATATACTGAGGAGGTGTGGCTGTAAGAAACATAAATGATCATAGATATGCATATACAAAACTCAAAATCCAAAAAGAGAGAGTTGGTCCCTCTCAAAACGAATGTCATGTTGTTCCACAAAACCCCTTAAGATCATCCTGAGTGATCAAAGCTTATAACAAGCCTCCTACAAAAAAACTGATAAGTTTCCCTCCTTGCCTCCAACATTAATCAAGCTCAGACAACAACTGCTTGACGAGGGTGTTTCCCATAACCATGTAGAATTCATAACTTAGAACAGGATGGTAGGGAAAAGGGTAATAAAAAAATGAAGGGGCTCATGCTTGAGACCTAGATCACTCTAACCAAACCTTGTATAAGTGCCAAATTTTCATGTCTCCATAATAAACCCAATAAAAATCAAAAGGTAAAATGAGATAAATTTATAAATTCTTATTCTTCTCCTTTTAAGCTTGACCTAGGAGGATTTGAACATTGAATTTCATGGTAATAATTCATAGCGAATTGAGAGGCACAAGTAGGGTCAATTATTAATAAGAGTTATTTAGATATCACTTTTGAGATTTCCTGGGAGGTCACCCATCCCAGAACTCCTCTCGCTCAAGCACACTTAACTTTGGATTTTTCCCTACAATCAGGCCCACTTAGCTTGCTACCTCATTTGCAAAACCTTAGCAAGTATTGTGCCTCATGAACCATTCAAGTATAGCTCCATTTACTCTTTGTATTTTAAGTATGTTGGGTTTCCGTAGTGCATTATATTAGATACTACTTTTGGGATTCAACTACATTAAGTAAGTCATTCATCTATGACAATTTCCGTGAGATGTAGTCTGAATTGACTAATTTCTCATGATTTTTGAATAGTCCACTTAGAACTCATTGCATCAGGTGATTCTCACAAGGGTGAAGAAGTGGGATTGAAACTAGTAAAATGAATCACATAGCGTCAATCATCACTTCTAGGGCTTGCACCCAATAAACAAGACTTCTCGAGAGGCCACCCATCCCATAACTCCTCTAGCTCAAGTGCGTTTAACTATGGAGTTTACCCCACAATCAAGCCCACTTAGCTTGCTACCCCATTTGCAAGCTTTCTTATTCTTCTTCTTTTTTGCTTGACCTAGGAGGATTTGAACATTGAATTTTATGGTTTACATAATACTTCATGGGCAATTGAGCTACACCATAGACTCAATTATTAATAAGAATTATTTAATTTGTAAATATTAATTAATAAAGTTTTATATATAATTAAGTAAAAATATTTTATTTAAAAATAAAAGATATATTATTATTAATAGTAATTTTTGGGGAAGTTAGAAAAATAATTTGGTCAATTTTTTTTTTCTCAATTATGTGGATTTAAGTCTACAACATGTTGTAACTGGCCTATTTGTGGCATTTATGAAGTAGTTGTATCTCTTGTAATAGTGACAACTAATCTCTATAAATTCTCATACCAACAACTATCATTTGTTAATTTATGATTTGAGGTTTTTGTTTTCTTCTTTTTATGGTGAGAACTTTCAAAATTATATTAATTTAAATTACTAGACTTATGGGATTGATTAATTAGCAATGGATGTGTTATGAAATATTATGTAAGCCATGAGATTTAAAGTTCAAATTCCCATAAAAATATTATTAATATAAAATAGTGTTTTAGAATTTTAATTTATATATATATATATATATATATATATATATATATATATTAATTGTTTTTATAGTTAATAATAATATGAAAAATAAAATAAAATTACAATTTAATTAAATTTTATCTATTTTTAAACTCATCAATGTGAGATACATTATAAAGTAAGTAGATTAATATTCATTAATTTTTATTATTTATTTAATTTATATAATTATATTAATTATTATTGTAAATCAATATTTTGAAATTAAAATATTTAAAAAACAAAAAATGATAATGGATGCAAAATAAAAAATAAATTATATTAATTTTTATTGTATATTAATATTTTGAGATTAAAAAAATTCAAAAAACAAAAAATGGTAATAGATGTTCTTAGAAATAGGTTGAAACCTAAAATTGTATTTTTTTTAATCTATTTTTTATTTATAAATAGAAAATAGAAAAAATCTACAAAATTTTAAAAAAAATAATAAACATTATATAGTAAAAAAAAAACAAAAATCTTAACTAAATCATATATGAAAACATTAACCATCATATAATATATGTAAATATTTTTAGATTTAAAAAGCTAACCACAAATAAATATAAATAAATAGTAATATATAATATAATCCCAAAAATCATATAATATATAAGTATATCCTTTTGGATTTGAAGACGTTAACTACCGCGAATACGTTGAATAATCCGAACCCATATACCGCTTTGAGGGTCTCTTTTCCAAGGTTGATTGCCGATCGTACTACTCGCCAGCGTCTGCAAATTTTTCAGGTTTATGTAGAGTGTTTAAACTAGCAATTGTTTCAAAATGTGGAAAGAGATGTCGTTAAGTTTGTTAATTTGGAAAAATTATATGAAAAAGATATTTGTAGACATGTATACCATATATTTTGCATTTCTAAAAATAACAAGATCACTTTTGAAGATAACTATTACATATACCCTAGTTGAAAACTATAAAAATATATATTTATGTTTGTTATAATGTTTATGCATTTTAAAATAAAACTATTTTTAGGTGGTGTTATAAATTATGTTATTTTATGTAAAATAGTGTAATGTGTTCAATTATTATTTTATTTTTTAAACTTTTATCATATAATTTAAGTTTTATAATTATATTATAATAAATGTAAAATATATTTTAAGAAAAACATTTGATATTATTCTTCTAAAAAATTTTATGCAATTTTTTATAAATTTATTATTATTATAATAATTATCTAATTAACATAATTTATAATTGTTATTTAAGTTGTATAGCAATAATACTTTTAAATAAGCTTTGGTTATTGTTTAAATATGAATCTCTATGAATAAAATTTAGACGATAAAGTAACTAAAAATATATAATTTTTAATTAAATTTGATTAACACACACAATTCTCCTCCATTCCATATTATTTAATGCTTATTGTGCTAATAAAGATTGATTCATTGAAAATTCTTATCAAAAAATTCTTATCATAATTTTGAGAGAGCATGTATGACATGTTAATCCTTTATCATATTCATATGATCAGATATCATGAATATAAATACAATTAAAAAACTTGAATGTGAAGTAAGGAATTGAAATATTAAAATAAAAAACAAACATGAAAATATGATTTTTAATTTATGTTGTGATAATTTGTGTTTCCTACCAATCCATTGATCAATAGTACTAAAGCCTAGCTGAGAATTCACCTTAATTTTAGCTTTATCTTTAATTTTAATTTTAATTTATGTTGTGATAACATGTGTTTGTGGCCAATCCATTGATCATTAGTACTAAAGTCGAGCCTAGACTCCACGTTAATTTTAGTTTATTTTTAACTTTAATTTTAGCATATCTCTAACCTCTGGACATTAAAATAACTTTTTCTTAAAATCCATTATCTTTCCACTTCTTTTCTTCGGTTATTATTGTTGTCTAGCCCATAATCCACCTTAAAATCCATTTAATTTATTTTTAATTTTAATTTTAGAATATATCTAACCTCTCGACATTAAAATAACTTTTTTCTTAAAATTCGTTATCTTTCCACTTCTTTTCTTCGGTTATTATTGTTGTCTAGCCCAAAATCCAACTTAAAATCCATTTCATCAGTGAAAATTCTTATTGAAAAGAGAGCGAGAGGCACTGTAAAAATGAAAGGAGGCACATTGCATAACTTTTTTTTTAATTCCTCAAGGAAATGAAATTTTGAAAATGTCTTCGAGCAGACTCCAGTGTTGAAAGGTGAATTTATAATATTGTCAGTCAAAAAACTTTGTTTTCATTTGACAAGGGAATTAACCTCATACTTCATTTTAATTTCGAGGTTTAATAGTCTCTTAAGGGCACTGTAGGCTTTAAAATTAATCTCCATTATGTATGTTGTCGCAATAATATACTGAATGTTTTTAGCATATGGGCATGCTAAGAATGTAGAATGTGGTTTCTCAATACGAACGTTCCAAGATATAGAAGTTAGCACACATGGAAACTCATCTCCTTGCGGGTTCCATTGTGGATGTTATCCCAATAATATACTGCATTTTTTTAGCATATGGACAGGCTAAGAATGTAGAATGTGGTTTCTCAATCCGAACGTTCCAAGATATAGAAGTTAGCACACATGGAAACTCATCTCCTCCCGGGTTACCTAAAATACTTTGGAACCATTTTAGATTTTATCATTTATAGTACCAAAAGCCCCACTGGAGTAGGATAGATGACAAGTATAGTTCTTCCCAGGAAAGTGCAAGAAAGGCACATTATATCCCATTACTTTCAAGATTATTCAAACTGAGACATGATCTTTGTAGACCAAATAACACCAATGGTGTTTTTGTGATATCTATTGGCATGACTTGTGATGCTCGAGTTGCGTGCATGAAACTCTCACTGATATGCTACTATTGTGGTCTTGCATTTTCAAATGTTACTAAGATTTCTTGTGTTGTGAGCTTGGATTGTTTTATTTCACAACTTACCCCTCAAGTCTTGGCTGTTATTATTGGGGAGGCTTCGTGAGCACGTAATAGTTTGGTTGAATAGCAAGATTTACATCTAAATTTCTATCTAAATAGTCATTCCACTTTCACTTCATCTATCTAGTAATTCGTGGAGGGATTTATTTTGGTGCTAAGGGCACCTTATTTGATTACTTTATTCACACCAGCTATTTCCATGGCTCCATTTTCCTCTGTGTTTTGAGGAAGGTATAGAGAAATGTTGTTGGAACTTATTCATAGATATTTAGATAAATGAAGGGTTGCCATTATCAAGCGGGGTCATTGGGCATATACACATCCTGATATTTCTCCGAGAGATTTATTTAATGAGCTTACAAAATTGTAGACAAAGTCACTGGCACTTAAATTTTCATATACAGGGAAAACTATTGAAAAGGCTTTTGGTTGTGGAATTGACGACATATTTGAGGATTTTTAAGAGGAGCCAGTGGCTTCTGGAAGTATTTCACAAGTCCATAAAGAAACTCTGATATTTCATTATGCTAGTTATAAGATGAAACCTATGACTGTTGCAATGAAATTCAGGCATATTGGAGTTAGTGAGGTGATTCATAGGGATTTTGTGATAATAAATTGGGTTGAAAATGTCTCTAGTCATCTGTCGGCACTGAGATGGCTTAGAATTGATGAAAGTGTACGATAACTTGTAGTATTTATGTTGTCTCAAGTTGATCTTGCCAGAGAAGATGCATAGTTGAGTTGATTTCATTACAATTTCTGCGGGTCAAAATATGTGTCTTTTCCCAAGCCCTTATATCCACTTGTATAACTAGTTTTGGTAGAGATTTATGAACAAGGCGAGAGTGTGGCCAGCTAAGTTAATCAACCGAAAGGGAAAAATTGTACCAGTAAGACACTTTCTCACATTGGCACACTTACTCTCCTCAAGATGCTACTGGTATGCCAAATGAAAGATCATAGAGAAGACATGGGTACCCAACAATGTCTTTTTTCCTGTAGTCCTACTTATTTCAGGTACCCATAATGAAATATTAACTCCAAATGATGTTAGAGAATTAATTGCAAGCAATGAGGCTTTTATATTTGTGCCTAAATGTACCCATATTTTGAGTCCATTTGTTGTTGTAGAACAAAATTTGAGTTTGTTTAGCTAGAAGAAGTTATCCACAAACTGCAAAGGAGAGGATGGTTATAAAACTTATAGCTACAGATCTGCATCTAGAACTATATTGTCAAGAATAGGTTTTGACTACTCTGATTCATAGGTTGGGGGAATTGGTTTGGGAGAACTTGTAAATTATAATGAGGAGAAAGTCTCGAGTGTCCTGAACGAGTCTCTATTGAACTATTTTGTTGTGGAAGTGCTAGGATATAGAGAAATGAGTGTGTTGGATATTCATGGCTCAATGTATATTCGTATTGGTGCTTGGGATCCACTTGTTCCTACTTCTCCATACAAAAATGCATGTGTTTCTATCCATTGGAGGAGCTGGAGGAGGAGGATTAAGATGGTGACCAGATCACAGGATTTGCATAGAATGGGCTTGTGGATAAGGCCTTAAAACTCTTTGAGGGAATGCCTCGTTGTCTCATGGAATATAATGATTGTTGGGTATAGTCAGAATAGACTTGTTGATGAGGTGTTGAATTTGTTCAAGGAAATGCCTCAGAGAGACATGATCTCATGGAATGCAAGGATTTTGGTATTTCCACAAAATAGGCTCGTTGATGAGGCATTGAATTTTTTTGATGAAATGCCTCGAAGAGATGCTATTTTATGGAATTCTATGATTTCAGGACTTGCACATAAGGTGCCTATTGATGAGTCCTTGAATCTCTTTTATGAAATGCCTAAGAAAACATATATTTCATGGAATGTACTAATTTCAGTATTTTTACATAATGGGCTTGTTGATGAAGCCTGAAATATCTTTAAGGAAATGCCTCAAAGGACAACGGTGTCATTGAATGCAATGATTTCATGATTGGCACAAAAATGGACTTGTTGATGAGGCCTTGGATCTTTTCGAAGAAATATATGATAAACACCTTTCCTCGTGGAATGTTATGATTACAGGATTTTTGGAGAATGGGCTTGTTAATGAAGCCCTAAAACTCTTTAATGAAATTCCCCAAACATATGTGGCCTTATGGAATGTGTTAATTTCAATATTTGCACATAATGGACATTTTGATGAGGCTTTGACACTCTTTAAAAAAATTCTGCGACAATCTGTGACCTTCTGGACTGTGATGATTTTTGGATTTTTATAGAATGGCCATTTTGGTGAGGCCATGAAGTTCTTAAAAGAAATCCCAGAAAGAGATGTGATCACATGGAATGTGATGGCTATGGGGTGTGTACAAAATGGGCTTTTCAATGAAGCCCTGACTCTCTTTCAAGAAATCCCTTGATGGACTATGCTATCATGGACATTAATGATCATGGGATTTTCACATAATGGCTTTCTTGATGAGGCCTAAAAGCTTTTTAAGGAAATTCCTAAAAAACCCATGACCTCATGGAATTTAATGATTTCAGGCTTTGCAAAGAATGGGCTTATTGTTGAGGCATTGGAACTCTTCCAAGAAATTCCTCCATAAAACATGGTCTTGTGGAATGCAATGATTTCAGGATTTGCTGAAAATGAATTTGTAAATGAAGCCCAAAAAATGTTTAAGGTAATGCATTGGCGGAAAATGGTCTCATGGAATGCAATGATTATATGATTTGCTGAGAACGGTCATAGTGAGGATGCTTTGAATCTTTTCAAACAAATGTAGTTGGCAGGTGCAAAGCTAGATTCAAAGATGTTTGCTAGGATCCTCCTAGTCTGCGCCAACTTGCAGCTCTGCAACAAGGCATGGAAATCGATGTAAAAATGATTAGAAGGGGGTTTCAATATGATGTCATTGTGGCCAATGCCCTGATTAGAATTTATGCAAAATGTGGGAACATACAAATGTCATATGAATTATTTTAAAAAATACAGCGACGAGATGTTTTCACCGAGACAACAATGATTGTGAGATATGCTACGCATGGCTATGGTGAGAAGGCCCCCAAACTCTTCGAAGAAATGAAACACTAGGAAACTAGTCCAGATCGTGTCACTAGGCTTTGTGTTTTTTCTACATGTAACCATGTAGCTTTAGTGGATGCGGGTAATCAATAATTCAATTAGATGACTCAATATTATCATATCTCACCCAGGGCACTATCATATTAATGCATTGTTGTTCCCTTTGAATACAAATACTATCCTCCAAAACTTATGTGAGTAGCTGACATAGTTAGCAACCTTGCAGAAAAATAAGTAATTATGCTCTCTGAAATGTAATCCAAAATTTGGGTAGAATTGAAAATTCTAACAATTTATTTAAAAAATCAAAACATAGAAGATTTAAACTATAACAATAAATAACGAGGTATTCTAATTTATAGACGAAATGACCTTTTTCAACATTTTTTGTAGTTAATTTTAACCCAAATTTGGCATACTATTTTAAAAACTTGAGCTTAAGTTGTTTAATGTGTATAATTCTAGTGCCCTATGCATTCAAAATGTATTGTAAACAATAAAAAATCACATTCATGCTTGAAAAGGTTTTGTTGAATTTTGGTGATAAATGTTATTTCATCTATAAGTTAGACTACCCCATAAATAATTATTATTTTAACTAATAATTTTAATAAAAAAAGACAATGATAATTACATATTTAATATTGCATTTCAAGAAGCCACATCTAACATTTAGGTATTTAAGAAACATATTTCCAAAGTGATGATTACATATTTAAGATTGCATTTAAGAAACCACATGGAACATTCACATATTTAAGAAACATGTTTTGAATGTGATGATTACATATTTAAGAATGTATTTACAAACCACATCTAATACTCACATACGTTGATGGAATTTGATCAGAAAATAGTTAGTCATGAGGTGATTTTCCAGTTGATTTTTTTTGCAAAACCACCAAGTTCCTTTCTTGAAATTGTAAAGATCAATAAAGTTGTGTGAAAATGTCGAATTTCACTAATAAGTATGTTTTGAAATTCCAAGCCTGCTCTCATATTTAAGGAATATGTTTGGAATTTTTTTTATCATGGTATAACTTAAAATTATAACAACAATCCCAAATTTCCTCAATCATTTTTTATAATAAAAAAAAAGAATTTATTTTTGTTTACTTAGATTAATTTGATTTATTTGAAACTAAACACCCCCCCTTTCACATCTAAAAAATTTAACCAAAGAAAATGGGATGAGTTTTAACTCAAATAAATTTAAGAAAACAAAGAATCTTATTTTGTTTACTTCAATTAATTTGATTTATTAAAGACTAAACACCCTTCCTTTCACATCTAAAAAATTTAACTAAAACAAATGAGATGAATTTTAAGTCAAATACATTCTTTTTTTTCATTGAAAGGAAAACACTTCACTCCTCATATAAAACAAAATAAACCAACTTTAAGGATTATATTAAAAAAATTTAACCTATATTATTATAAAATCATATCTTTTATTAATTCCCTTTTTAATTTATTATCTATTAAAGTTAAATAATAACCATAAAATCTCGCCTCCATTAAAATTACCCACCACTTTACAATTTATAGTGTTCCCATGACCCACCTTCCTATCCCTACACAACCTGGACAACACATACTCTCCTCAGAATGCCATCACAATGCCATCGAGGCATGATGAAGCAATAGAGGTGGTTACATATTTCAAAATTATTCTAACAAAATTGTATAATTAGGCTGATAGGCCTTTTCTTATGAATCAATACTCTTTTTGTTTTCGTCAACAATTCTTGTCTATATTTGACATCTATATTAGGTAGATATTTCATATAACTCTGACATCTGTCTAACCATAATTCCATAGATTATTCAACCTCTTCATGTAAGTAGAGTTCCATAGATAAATTCTGTAGATTATTTGCCCTTTTCTTGTAATAGTTCCGCAGATATTTAGTCATCTTCCTATTACAGTTGCTGCACTTGCAGGAAGGATTTCTCCAATTTACAAGACTTGTGAGAGTTCCAAAGACATTTTGTCATCTTCCTGTTACGGTGGTTGCCGCACTTGCGAGAAGGATGTCTCCAATTTGCCTTCATGAGTCTTCACTGAGCAAGGTAAGCCATGAATTGCCATTCGGAGATCTTAGCTGAGTGGACTAATTGTCTCTAACAAGCCATGAAATGACTACCACTCGAAGATTCACTCTTACTCGCAGGTTTGTTAAATGGAGGGATTATAATGATCGTTCCACCCCTCATGGCGTTTCTAGGCTGCCTTCCTTTCTATGGATCATTTTGCATGGATCTGTTGGTTTAAATGGTTAATTCATCCGTCAAGTGGGTTAGCAGATTGTTACAATGCTAGGGAGGCGCATTCATTGTTTGAGTATTTTGTAAGTATTTGTATTACGATTGGATCTTGATTAGAATGGTCCATTGGACTCAGCCTTGCCGGGGAGGAATATCTTGACAGTGTTTATGGGTCGTATGCAGCAGTCAGTTCCTTCTTTGTTTTAGTGAGCCGTTGTGCTAAGAATCTAAAACCAAATACCAATTTCAGGGTCCCTCTTGCCGTTTGTGGAAAATGAGAAAGAGAATGCATTATGATTGTGGGATGAGTTGTTTGACCAAACTACATCAGTCAAATTTCATCATCTCGCACTTACCCGAAATCTATCACCAATCGTATTTGCCATTACCTCAGTCGCGAACACAACTGTTGATCTCAGGGTCATTATACTCACTATTTCTAACCACAGGTTTGTTGATGCCCGCTACCATAGTACTAACCATATTTTTTGTGTGCATAATCCTTTAATGAGTAAGTTTTTAAGTCCTGACAGATTATGTCAGTTTCAAGTCTTGAACTGACTATCTGAGCATAATTAGTTTTCAGTCCTGATAACATAACATGCAAAGACGTTGCTAATCAATATCGAACAACCCTTGTTGATTGGTAGGATCACCCGAAAGTTGATTTTGCAGTCGTTCATTATATATGTAATAAGCTTTGTTTAAAAAATGATCGTGCATGCCACTTTTGTGTTCATGGTAAAACAAAATTGAATCCTTGTATGATGTATGGCCGAATGGTCATTTTGTCATTAATCCATTAACAAGTGCAATGGAATGGCACGGTACATCTTCCTTTAGTTTTACTTTAAGGATAATTATAATTGAATCATAATTACAAGTGTGTTGAAAAATTCAGCATAACTATAGCAATGGGAAATTAGTGAAGTTACACCAAAGTTGTTTTAGGGGAAAGTTTTTCTGTGGACTTCTTTCTTCTTTTTTTTCCTCTCTGCATTTTTTTTGGGGTCATTTTGCTGGACAAGTACAATGGACTGGCATGGTACATCTCTCTGTTATTTTTAGTTGAAGGGTAATTATCGGTATGCAATGGGAAATTAGAAGTTGTTCTATGGATTGATTTTTTTTTTTGTTTTCTTTTAAGAGTTCTATTCACATGTGTTTGGGCTTTGTTGTCATTTATTTTTATGGTCAAGAGTGTTAACATTGAAATTTACAAATTGATCAAATTGACGCAGGGAATGGGGAAAATCCTACGTCTTGTGCATGCTTAATAATTTTGAGCGTCACTCAATGTTGACATCGACGGGTCACTTGAAATCGATGTTGAAAAGGGACTTAGAAAATGACTATGACCAGAAAGGGTGGTTGTTGTTGGAAAAGTGCCTTAAAAAAATGAAATTTAGCAAATGGAACCTCTTACATTTTTAATGCTCAATTCATAATGGAAAACTCTATTGATCATAGAAAACTCTATCCTTAAATAAAAAATTTCTTCTTACATTTTTAATGTTCAACTGATAATAACAAACTTTATCCCTAAATCAAAATTTTCCCTTACAATTCTGCTACAATAGTGGCAAACATGAAAAAGTTGTTAGGACTAACATAATTTTTTGAAACAAGTTAGTCATCTTAAAATTTATTGTGCTCTATCCCTAAGTGTTAGTTCTAGCGACTATATAATTTGAATGTTATCATTAATCTAGCATGTTGTACAAGTCCTCAATACAATTCCCACAATGTTAATTTCTAAATTTTATTCTCTTTGGAAAAGATGATAATATTAGAATGCCCATAATGTTAATTTCTAGATTGTATTCTCTCTTGAAACACTGATAATATTGAGATGTTAAATTCAATTGTACATGTGCTTTTGAAATTATCACAATTTAACTATCCTATCGGCCTCTCTTTGTAACTTTTGAGACAACTGCTAGTTTATATAAGCTTACGAGAGTGCTAGTATGATAATCCTCATTCTAAGAGATCGACATGTTTACCTACTCGGTACCCTAATATCCACGTAGCCAAAGGCCATTGCATTCTCCAACCCTCGTTAGAGTGTAAGAATTTATGACGCATCAAATATAAAAGTTTCCAATTCAATCCTCCCAACGATAACTTAACGAATTCCACACTAATAACTTGCGGGCCCTATGCAGATGAAGTGAATTTTATGTTGAAAATTCCAACTACCTAGTCAATGGTGAGTTGACTGCCCATCCCTTCTCAAAGGCCACCTTCTTCATGCGAATTTTCATATCTATAAATAGAAGCAGTTGTGATTTTCAACACCGCAAATGATTCATCCATCACGTTCCCACCATGGCTGTCAAATCCATTATTAGTAGCTTACCTACGTGGGTCTTTATCAAAAGAATGTAGCTCATGATGAATAGGTTGATTCAGAACTGGTCACTAGAGGAGAGCAAGGGCACCAATTTCCACCCATTCGAGGAAGAGGAGGAAACAAAGGTGTCTAATTCCTTCTCTCGGGAAAAAAAACTAAGGAATGGTCCATTTGACTGGCTCCTAATACACTTCCAGCCTCATGCATCGACAAAGCCTACACCCCTGCAGCTCATATTTCCAACGTAGCATTTCATAAAAATTTCAAAACCATGATCCTTACAAAGAAATATAGAAGAGAATTCAAAAAATAATCTCCAAGGTGAGGTTTCAATCTGCAACTCATATTTCCAATGCAGCATTTCAAAACCAATTTTAAAACCATTATCCTTACACAAAATTATAGAAGAGCATTCCAAAAATCATCTCCAAGTTCAGGTTCAATTAAAGAACATTAAGGTTATTTTGGAACCCAAACCACTATTCACAAACATATTGACTCAACCACTTCATATCTATAACCTTTTTAGTCGATGGCCACAAGCCGTTGTACTGTGCAAATCTTTGATACCCACATTCTCCCAAATTTTCACAACGAATTTTATAGTCAAAGTTAATTTTGAATCTATAGTTTCATCAAATCGGAGGGTAGATGGGTAATCTGGGCTGATTTTTATTGATTTTTACATATTTCATTGAACAAAATCATAAATAATTCAATCAGAATAAAATTTCATAGATCATTAAAAGTCATCGAAAAGTTTATGCAAGTGACTAATCATTAGTGTCTTGCTAAGTTAGTGAAAACCAATATATACTGTAAAATCTTGAATAATTATGGATAAATATAGATATTAACTACGTTACTCAACTATTAGTCTACCATAGAAGAATCCCACCGACAATTTTGAAACGGATACTGAATATTGTAATTATGAATTTTACAAGTCCTGGGTGTAACTGGATTATATGAGTTTATTGAAATTTAGCCAAGAAAAACAAGCATTATATGCCATGATCGCACAAAGTTCTTCCCAATAGGTGGATTTTGAGAGATCAAAGAGAGACAAAATATCAAAATTTTAATTAATATTAAAAACCTAACCTGATCTTCAGAGCTCTATTCCAAACCTTTCTCTGTAGGACTCTGCCTCGATGATGGAGAGGGAGTGTCGAAAATTTTGGCAGAGCCATCTCGGGGTAGTGAAGGTTTTCAAACATGCTACTTAATAAGTTAATGGTGGAAAACCAAAGTAGCAGTGATAGATGTGCCGTGGAAAACAAAATGCTAAACTTTATAGACAAAATTTCAGTTGTGCCTGATGCTATTGCATGGGGTTGTTTTCTTGGTGTCTTCATTGCAGAAAAATGTGTGGTAATGTGAGGTAATGAAAGGTACTATCACTTGTATCGACAATCTGTATCACCAAGGATGGATTTCATAGAATGTATAGATTCTATATTTATATATTTATATAAGATATAAATTTATTTACTTTTGTCCCCTCCTTTGACCAGGAAATATAGGGGAAGAATCTGAATCAGGAAAATATAAGACTTGCTTGCAGGAAGTGGAGATGATCGGTGCTTTGAACTATCTATTTTTATTTGAGTGGAGACAGAATTCAAACTGTACCATAACAACCTATTGTGCTATGCAACAAGTCCCCCCATTTTTATTTTTAAAAATAATTTAGACCTTTGATAAATAGAAATAGGGACCCTTTTTATAAGAGTATTTTTGTATTTTGATAAAAATCAAAATCCAAAAAATATCAACACTTTTCAAATAAAAACATCTTTATTACAATTTGTAATTTCACACAAATCTTAGTTAAAACAATAAATCAGTGAAACCCTGATTTTGCGATCCCCGATTTGAAATTTCGCAAGCGATATAATAAATCACATATCGCAGATTTACACTGCCGAACTTTAAGTAATTTTTAACAAAACTCTGATACTGTGATATTGCGATACTACGATTTTACGATTTCACAAAATCGCATATTGCATAAACAAAAGGCAATACACATCATTAAGACAGGTTCAAAAGGCAAGAAGCAATTGATCTGATAGGTTTGAATAAAGGTTTTTACGCAAAATAAATCATGTTAGAAAGTATTAATTATGTTTTATCATCCCAATGTAAACATTTATGGATGAATCATGATTAATCAATGATATAGTTGTTTTTCAGATTTTTCCTTTAAAAATAGATCATTTCAATAGATCTTGCATCATTTGATTATTTATTATGTCTTTAATAGGGATTTTCTTTCAAGATATATCCATCCGCAAAGTTATTCAGAAGCACGACAAACAGATTGTTGTAGAATTCGAGCAAACAGGAATGGCACCTATAGTCTCTGATACTGTCCACACTGCTGATGGGGGAGCTACTAAATGGCAAGTTATCTACACTATACTTGAAGACGAAGAGCTAGAAGTAGTATAAGTCACGACGACTGCTGATGATGCAAAACCTTCATATTTACAATTTAAAGATATTGCATGTTCTTTCCTTCATAGAATAGCAGCGAGAGCTACTCTTCTTCCATATACTAACATGATTAGATGGGTGCTTGATAAATCGGTGATCAAAGACAGAAAGTGAAGAACCCGCAAGAATGAGATTCTAGGTTCTTTCAGACCTGAAGATCTAAAGATCATGTATACGCTGCCCAACCTGCAAGATACCTACAACATTTAGTTTGTTGCAAAGTTCGTTAAGAAGAACAAAGACCCATTCAAGGAAATTCAAGGTTGGAGGAAATTAGACAACAAGTTTAAATATGATAAAAATGGTATGTATCCTATCGCGTCATTAGCAAACCCTTATAACTTTGCAACAACAATATTATGCAGATTATCTGGTTTACCTGATAATACCAAGTTCTCCATAAATTGGCTTCCCCTAATTGAATCCTCTATTAATTCCCTCATAATGAATTGGGCGACTATCCGTTCAGAGAATCTAGTTAAGGAAATTAATGAATATCGCCAAACCAGAACTTCTTCCTCCAAATCTGTTCCCCAATTTTATATGAGTGCATACATTTTTGATGCCATCTATTTTTCTACTAACTTTCGAGTTATGGGATGGAAATGGACCCCTAAAGACCCTACCCCGATACATTTGAGTCATAAAGAGATATGGGAACATTATGCACCACATTTTCATAGGCTGTGCTATGGAGTTGTATTACCGTTACACCAATTTATGTATGACACAGTGAGCCCTAGGTTCACTAAGGAAGCCCTTGAAGACCTTCAAATGATAGGAAAAAGTTTTGGTGAAGAATCATTTTCATATATTAGAGTTTTTGGAAGCTCCGCTCCCCTGCATATTATTCCATTATATGTTTAAGATAAGTTGATGGCAAGAGAAGTCACTTACCAAACAATTGGTAATGGACTCACTAAATCTTTGAAAGACAGTAAAAAGTGTTTATGGCCAAGTTTTCCATTTTCATGTGGTTCATTTACACTCATAAATTTTAATCACGCTTTGAAAGAATCTCAGAAGATTGAGCTGTTGAAGCTCCCCGTTTTACCCTCAAGGCAGTTCGACCAAGAAAAGGTTGCTAAAAATTTCACTTTTTCAGTCAAACTCAAACCTATTGTACACACTGATGACAAATTTGAAGATATTTTTCAATCTACCAGGACTTTTGAAGAAATTCTAAATTTTTTCAAATTAAACCCGAATCCAGAAGAAATACAGAAATTCAATGAATTCAGAGAACAAAGACTCAGACGGATTCCACAGGATGTTTTGATTACCAGTTATACGATTAAAGAAATTGAAGAAATCAGAGCAGAACAATAAAATTCACAAAATCAAAGTGAATTAGACAAAATATGTACTTCATTCAGCAATGCATTCGCAAATACTCTAGAGGCATCATCATCACAAAATAATATAGAATTCCAAACTCCACAACAACAAATAGTTTCAACAAAATAAATCATTGAAACTCCTGGGATAATCTCCCAAGACACAAAAATCATTCGTACAGATCCGAATGATGAGATTATCCTTAAGGTGTCTGATATTCCCCCACTAGATGTGTTCTATAGCCCTCTTCATAAGGTTGTAGTAAGAAAACCAAGGAAAATAAGAAGGATTGAAACACCCTTGGGGAATGAAGTTATGGAAGTAATATGGAAAGATAATCCATCAAATCAGATTGAAAATTTAACTCGACTATCTCAATTCGCTGGTGCATACACCACTGCAAAAATTGATAAGGCGGCAGAAGTATCTATTTTGATCTAAGAAAAGGATGTCAAGATCATGGAACTACAACAACATCTAGATGAAGAAGGAAAAATTTAAATCAGAAAGTGGAACGACAACTTCTTAGAGTAAAACAAGAAATGGAAATGCTTAAGATAAGTCATGAAAATAACTTATCTAGCAAAAATTCACCGATTGAACAGTTGAGAGAAGATCTTACCAAATATGAAGGAATTCCTACTGCAGAGGAATTCATAAAAGAAGCATCGGCATTAAGTGTCTTACTCTCAAAACAAAAAAAACTGTTTGTTGTACAAATGTCAACCATAATTCCACATCTAGAAATAAATGAACAATTAACAAACATATTCATTGATCAAAGAATTGAGTTCAATGAACTTAATGTTAAAATATTTAATTATATTGAATGGCAAGATACAGAAGAAGAGAAACAGAGAGATCTCCCAAATATCAAGGAAAATTTCAAAGATATTCTTTTTACGGACTGGGATGCATGAGTGAAACAAGCATAATTATCCATAGCCAGAGCAGCAGGTATATTAAAGAATATGGTCAAAATGATTAACCATATATTACATACTTCTGGACTCATTAGAGAAGGAAATTTCAAATCTCTTCCTGATATCAAAGATTTAGAACAAAGTTGTAAAGAAGTCGGTCAACTCAGAGAAGAAGCACTTATACAACTAAAGAAAACTAATTGGGAAGCATACTGGCAGCTATTAGTCAAACCACACAGTCAGATCATGACACTAAACTATTTTCTGAACTCCATATAGAGAATACAACCGCTTTTACTGGACGTTATATTTGTTGCACAAATGAAGATAGAATCTGGAAAACCTCCACAAGTTCAACTAATGTCCGACATTTGTGAGAAAAAAACACAACTGGCAGTAACTTATCATCCAGCATGATTATTAGTTAGTTTGTTTTATATAAATTTAATTTTTAGCAAATAGATACTAAAGATGAGGCAGGTTGTTTGAAAACACCTCCTAAGATATTTTGTATAAGCTTTTTCTAGCTAATTAGCATAGTATTTAAGCCCTTCTCATGCATTTAGAGAAGGGTCCAGAATTTTATTGAGAACATTCGCAAAGAATGCTTAATTGTAAGTAAGTTTGTGGATTTATTGATGAAATAATGGAACATGACCATTTCAGTTATATATCATTTTGTTGATCACTGTTGATGCACTTCTGTATTCTTTGAAAGAATTACTGAATATGAGTTGAAAGTTGCCTATTATCATTGATCAGTTGAACAGGACGGTACACATCTGGTACTATTATCATGTATGCTAGTTATGTTTTGAATATTAGTGATGAATTCGACTTTCATGAATGATATATGAAAATCAATTTTTTTTGTCTGAAATATCAATTGCACTATTGTATGATATAAAGATAAGAATTGATTTGTTTTTATCTATGATCATCAAATATATGCGATATGTTTCTCATTTTCTTTTGATTAAATTTTTTTCAAGAAAATCATCTTGCAAAGTAATAATTCTATTAAATTTGTGATGATCTTAATCATCACAGATTGAATAGATATCATTTTAGATCATATCAAATTAGTATTATCCTGGGTTAGATTAAATTAGTTTCAATTTCAAGTTTTTCATGTTAGAATAAATTTGTTTTAGTTTTTAGGAATCCTTCATGTAAATCCCTTGAGAGAAACCCAAAAATTAAACAAAAACCCAACTTGGGAAACTGGTCCCATTATATCCAGTCGGAGCCACTATCCCAAACAGAAAAGGAACTGTCTTAAGGGCCGGACTGGGTGGTTATCCCCCTTGTTGTTGCCACAAATTTCTGAGGCCTAAACATTTTTGGCGTTAGAAGGAGGGTTGAATATGAATGGAACGTAAATATAAACCTTAAAATAGAACCCCTCATAACAGTTAATCTCCCCAAAAGCATCCTACAACTTCCCAATCAAATTATAAATCACCAACTCAGAAATCTGAAATTGTAGAAACTTCCCCCCTCATATCCTCAAATATGTCTTCAGTCATCTACTTCAGAATTCACTCGAGTATCCCAAAGTTCAGTCTTTAATAAAGAAATTAGAAGGAATATCAATTTCTGTTGAAAAGCATGTTAACCTAGAAACTTTCGAAGAAAGTGTTACTTTTCTATTTAGAGCAACTGGTATATTAACTAGATCCAAAAACAATAAACTCAGAATTCCACCTTTCGAATTTCCAATTGAACTAGTTCGTAAAAAAGTTTCAGTATCCAGATCTAAGTCAGATACAAGGGAAGTAACGTCAAATTTTCCTTCGGTCACTTCTTCATATCCTCTTACCCACTCTGCATCTTCTCAGTCTTCCATTTCCTCTACTCAAACAATTATTGCTATTACAAGTAGTATTATTCCAGTTGTAAGTTCTTCATTCATTCCCCCTACTTCTTGATCTACTTCGGTATCTTCACAAAATTCTAATCGAATTATGGCCACTCAAACTTGGACGAATCATGGTGCTGTATTGATAGCAAATCCAAATCTTCTTACAGATCATCTACAAAAATGGTTACCTAAATATAATCCTGATGATGGTCTTCCTGCTTTTATGTTGGCCATGAATCTTAATGGAGTTGCTCATGAAGATATTGTAGTTAGATTGTTTCCTTGTACTTTACAAGGATCTGCAAGATCCTGATATTTTTCACTTCCGGCAGGATCTATCACCGATTCGACGACTTTCGAGGAAGTTTTCCTTACAAAATTTGGAGATGATAGAACTATTGCATCTTTAATTAATGCTCTTTCCAGTCTTAAAACAAATTCAGGGAAAGGATCAAAGATTTCAACTCCAGATTTAACAAGTTATTAAACAAAATTCCAACTAATTCCAAACCTATTGTTGATGTACAAATAGAATGGTATATTTCTCCTTTACCTTCTAATATAACTATTTTTGTAGATAGAGCTGGTAAAGCTACCCTTTTAGATAACATGAAAGAAGCTCTCGCTGTAGAGAAAGTATTTTTAGCATTACAAAAACGTTCAGAGACAAAAGAAAAGAAATCCAAGAAAGTGAAATTTAGTCAAGACTCTAAAAAGAAAGTCTCGAAAGATCCATTTGATCTTGAAGTTCTTCAAAAAGTATTAAAGACTATGTAAAATGCTATGATTGAAATAAAGAAACAGGTTTCCGACACTTCAGATCCTAAGAAATCATTTTGTCCATTTAAGAAAAACCCTTATTCAACATCTCAGCCTCCAAATGTGATTTCAAATGCTGAATTCGATCAAGATACTGAAGATCCCTTGCCATCTGAACGAGAATTAGAGTCTGAAGAAGAAGTTGAACTCAATGGGTTATGGGATTTCGTTCTTCCTTTAGAAGAAGAAAGAGAAGCTATGTCTGTATCTACAAGAAGTAAAACTTCTTCTGATTCAACTATATCAAATCAAAAATAGAAAAAAATCCCTACCTAGGAGAATACAGCTATCAAAAAATCTAAAATTATTCTGACAGATTTTATTCCACCAGATCCTAATACAAATTCTAAGACTTTGATAGTTTCAGATACAGTGGAATATAATATAGTCAAAGATATGAAAAAGATCAAAGAAAATATTTCATTACATGAAATGACCAAACTCAAACAATAGCATAAAAGTTTTCTTAGAGAACTTAAAGCAATCCATGTGGATCCTATACAATCACCAGTTATAGCTCAAGCTTCAAATGATATGGGAAAACCTCCATCATCTCCAAAAAAAGTAAATTCCAATGATTTAGTCTTAATTGGTGATAGATCTATTTATCATACTCCTCCTTTACTTTTGAATTATGAGATTTTTAACAAAAATGTTCATAATTGTCTTATTGATTCAGGAGCTTCTTCAAACATTATGCCAAGAACAGTATGTGCAAAGTTGAACATCACTCCTCAAAAATCTATTGTACATATAGTTCAATTGGATAGAACAAAAGTACAAGTCATTGGAGAAATGTTGTTAGTATCCATTAGATTATCATCCAATCCAAAGGTACTACAAGTAATTGATATTCTAGTTGCAGACATCCCTGAATTTTATGGTCTTATTCTAAGCAGAGATTGGTCTGAAAAGTTACATGGATTTTTTGCTACTGATTGGTCACACATGTGGCTACCATATAATGGAAAACCAAATCAAATCATAATTGAACGTGAAAATTTTATGAAACTTACAATTACTGAACTAGAAGGAACAAACGAGCCTGTAGATTTCACTAATAACATTATAGGAAATTATTCAGCTGAATCATTTCTTGGATCATTCAATGCTCAGGTTTCACCTTTTCCAATAAACACTGTTATTTCTCAAATTGAAAACTTTTCTCAAACAGATGCTTCTAGATGTGTTAATCTGAGCGATCAGATTCCAAAACAGTCTTTATTTTGGACTCTATACTTTGATGGTTCAAAATCAGAAGATGGTGCAGGAGAAGGTTGCATTTTAGACAATCCACAAGGAGAGAAAACAATGCTAGCTTGTATACTTGAATTTAAATGCACTAATAATACCGCCGAATATGAAGCATTGATACAAGAGCTATATAAAGCTATTGGATTGAATGTTAAATATTTGCAAGTATATGGAGATTCTGAAATAATCGTTAGACAAGTCAGAAATACAATTAATTGTATTTCTGGACATTTAAAACATTATCAAACTTTAGTTCAGAATATGACTTCTCATTTTACTGCATTTAATATCAGCACAATTCCTAGGTTACAAAATGAAAGTGTTGATTTACTTGCTAATGTAGCATCTAGACTTATACCATCTGAAGACTTTAGCCCAGATAGATTTTCAATTGAGTTAATTTTTAGGCCATCCATTCCCGAAAATATAACAAATTGGAGAGTATTTAACAATGATGCAGATATAATGGACTTTCTTACATCAGACAGAGCTTATGAAGGTAAAATTATAGATGAACATGATCATGATTCACAAATTGAAGATAAACAAAATTGAAATCCAATTCCTAAATCTGTATTCAAAATGGAAGATCTTTATGGTTTGAAAGATAGGTTTAAGAAGACTATCAATTAAAAAACATAGAGTTCTACTCTAAAATTTGAATTTATTAATCTTGGTACATTAGAAAAACCTCATAATATCCACTTAGGTCTTGGATTAGAACCTGAAGAAAGGATGTCATTCATTAAGTTATTGAAAACGTATAAAGATATCTTTGCATGGGATTATTCAGATCTTATAAAACATACGATACTTTCATAATTCAGCACACCATACCTATGACCTCAGATGATAAGCCTGTGCAACAAAAACTTAGAAAAATTCACCCAAATTAAAGTCAATTTAAATCTGAGTTAAATAAAATGCTCAAAGCCAAAGTCATTTTTCCTATTAGACATTTGAAATGGGTGTCAAGCATGGGTCCAGCAAGAAAAAATAATGGAGACATTAGGATTTTCATAGACTTTAGAAATTTGAATAAATCTTGCCAAAAAGATAATTTTCCCTTGCCTACCATGGAACACATATTGCAGTCAGTTGCAGGATCTGAATTGATGTCCTTCCTTGAATAATTTTCAAGATATAATTAGATTATGGTACATCCGAATGATAGATTAAAGACAACATTCAGGACAAAGTTGGGAACATACGCATACCAAAAATGCCCTTTGGATTGGTTAATGCTAATGCTACATTTCAACATGCTATGGATATAGCTTTTAGAGGACTAATCAATAGCTCAGTTGTTATATACTTAGATAACATCACTGTTTACTCTAAGAATAGAAGCAATCATGTTAATCACCTAAAACACATTTTTGAGAGATGTAGAAAATTTGGTATTTCCTTGAGACCAAAAAAATGTTATTTTGCCTTATCATAAGGTAAATTATTAGGGTTCATTATTTCCAAAAGTTGAATCCAAATTGACCTTGATAGAATTAAGGAAATTTTAAAAATCCCTTTACCACATAATAAATAAAAAAATGCAATCATTTTTAGGAAAAATGAATTTTGTAAAAATATTTGTTCCCGATTTTTCCCAAATCATATTACCCCTGCAATCAATGATCAAGAAAAAAATAATTTTTAAATGGGGAAAAGAAGAAAGAAATTCTTTTGAGTTCATTAAGAAAGCCATCATAGAAGCCCCCTCTTTAACAACTCCTGATTTTCTTAAATCATTTATATTATACACATTTTCTTCCGACACATCATACACAGCAGTTCTAATAAAGTTAAATGATCAAAACATTGAAGGACCAATTGCATTTTTTATTTATAACCTACAAGGTGCTAAGTTAAATTATTCAGCTGTGGTAAAAAAAGATTATGATGTATTTAAAGCTTTGAAACATTTTAGACCCTTTCTCCTAAAGACAGCTACTAAAATAATAGTACCTTACTCAGCAGTAAGGCAATTATTAATCCAACGAGAAGTAGGAGAGAAGAGAGCAAATTGGGTTACCACACTTCAAGAATATGATGTAGAGATACACCCTACTAAAATTGTTAAAGGACAAGGAATTTGCAGGATGTTAACTGGAGCTTCTCATGCATCAATAGAAGAAGATCAATCAAATGAAATGCAATTATCTGAGGTAAGCGTAAATGATTCTCAATCACAATATGCTGATCAGAATTTTTTCTTGAAAAATGGATATTCTCCATTATATATCAATTACACAGCAAAGCGTGCTCTGAGACTTAAAGAAAATGAATATAAACTCATAGATGATGTGTTATTTAGAAAGAATTATGATTCTGTATTATTAAGATGTTTAGAAAAAACTGAAGCTGAAAAAGTAATGCAGGAATTACATGATGGACCAGCTGGAGGTCATTTCTGAGGAGACACCACAGCTCATAAAATACTACATGCTGGCTACTATTGGCCAAATCTATTTAAATATGCACATGAATATGCAAGAAAATGCAAAGTGTGTCAAACTATAGCAGGAAGAGAAAGAAAAGCAGCATTTCCATTACAACCAGTAAATATCCAATAACCATTTGAATAATGGGGGTTAGATATTATAGGTGAAATAAATCCAAAGTCTTCTAAACAACATAAGTATATTCTAATTGCAACAGATTATTTCACAAAATGGGTAGAAGCTATCCAATTAAAGGTACTTAATATGCAAAGTATTATAGATTTTATTGGTCAATTCATAATCACTAGGTTTAGTCTCCCATCAGCTTGATATTTGATAATGCATCTTAATTCTCTAGAAATGCCATGATAGAATTCTCTTTGAAAAGAGGTTTTAAATTAAAATACTCAGCTAATTACTATCCACAAGGTAATGGATTAGCTGAATCTACAAATAAAAACCTCATCGGGATCATCAAACGAACTGTAGAACAAAATCATAAAAATTGGCACAAAACACTATTATTTTCTCTTTGGGTAGATAGAATCACCCAAAAAACCTCAATAGGTACTTCTCCATTTATGTTAGTTTATGGGAAAGAAGCGGTTCTACCCACAAATGTAACAATACCATCATTGACTTTAGTGCGGTTTATTGATGAAAGTCCTTCATCTTCCCTTCAACTTAGACAAGATCAAATTCTTAAAATGGAAGAACAAAGAGAAAAAGTTAAAGCTATACATGCTCATCATCAACAAATAGTGAAAACTTCATTTGACACATCATCCACTAGTTCAATTTTTTTTGAAATAGGAGATCTTGTTTTAAAATGGGATAAGGCACATGAGGAAAAAGGTAAGCATACCAAATTCAAAAGATTATGGCTTGGCCCATTTCAAATCATCAAAAAAATAGGCTTATCCACCTTTTTGTTGGAAGACTTATCAGGTAGAAAAGATTCCTTGCCTGTAAATGGTCAAATTCTCAAAAAATATTTCTCTTAGAAAATCAAGCTTTTAAATTTTATTTTTTCTTTAGGAAAATAAAAGTTGCAAATAAAATCATCATTGGTTCATTCAAATTTTCAAAATTTCTAATAAATTATTTTGATCTTTCGCTTCTATAAATAAGTAAAGAAAAGATGCCTATAATTATGAGAAATGAATAAAATTTATTTTTTTAAGATAAATTGAAATCACTGAAGGCATTTTCTTTCCAAAAAGGACTCTAGATATCATAAAATATAGTTATTATGTATCAGTCAGAAAAGGAAATTTTTAACTTAGCAAGGATTCTCTACAAAAAGGTATCTTCCAACTCTATAATTATCATCCATAACTCTTACATGAGCTAATGATTCATCCCATATGATAAAATTTCTTCTTTATAAATATAAAATAAAAAGAAATATATACAATAAACAAATTCAAAAGAAAATAAGTCCCATCACGAGCTTGTTTATGATGATCATACAGAAATAATGTAGACTGATATTACCGAGACTGCATATTATAATAGGGTAATAGCTATATGATTATAAAAAATCAATAGACAAGGGGTCTCATCACGAGCCAACTTGTTCAGTCTAAATTACTATCAGTGAATGACATTTTCATTATCAGGCTACCAAACTTGGACAATGATTTTGGAAATGTATCAAGAAATTTTTTTTTAATGATATGTCATAATTATATTTTAAAATAAAAAATCAAATTTGGATGGGACCATGAAACATTATTGGTTAAAAGATAACCTTGTCAAGGCTATAAACGCTTTCTAGCAACAGTGGCTCTATCTGTGATAAATGAGTAAAAATATATGAAACCAATTTTAGAGAAAACCTACTTTATATTTTTAAATCTAAGTACTCACTGATATAGATACCTATATATTATCACTGAAGGAGTTAATTTATAAGAAATGAGATAGGTAAATAGATTATATTCTGAAAAAATAATATTTAATTCATGAATCATATTATTTTTATTCTTATATATTTTCTTTGTTTTGAAAGTTTAGAAATGTCAAAATAAACCAATCAGAGATATCTGGTTCTCTCAAGTGAATCGCCAATTGTTGTGCTATGCGACAACTCCCCCCATTTTTATTTTTAAAAATAATTGAGACCTTTGATAAATAGAAATATGGACCCTTTTTATAAGAGTATATTTGTCTTTTGATAAAAATGAAACTCCAAAAAACATCAATGCTTTTTAAATAAAAACATCTTTATCGCAAACCACAATTTCGCACAAATATTTTCTTAGTTAAAACAATAATTCAGTGAAACACCAATTTTGTGATCCCCGACTTGAAATTTCACAAGCGACATAATAAATCACATATCACAGATTTACACTGCCAAAATTTAAGCAATTTACAACAAAACTTCGATACTGCGATATTGCGATACTGTGATTTCGCGATTTCGCGAAATCGCATATCACATAAACAAAAGGCAATACGCATCATTAAGACAGGTTCAAAAGGCGCGATGAGATTGATCTGACATGTTTGAATAGAGTTTTTTATGCAAAATAAATCATGTCAGAAAGTATTAATTATGTTTTATCATCCCAATGTAAACAGTTATGGATGCATCATGATTAATTAATGATATAGCTGTTTTTCGGATTTTTCCTTTCAAAACAGATCATTTCAATAGATCTTCCATCATTTGATCATTTACTCTGTCTTTAATAGGGATTTCCTTTCAAGATATGTCCATCTGCAAATTTATTGAGAAGCATGAAAAACATATTGTTGCATAATTCGAACAAACAGGAATGGCACCTATAGTCTCTAATACTGTCCGCACTACTGATGGGGGAGCTACTAAATGGAAAGTTGTTTACACTATACTTGAATACGAAGAGCTAGAAGTAGTAGAAGTCACGGTGACTGCTGATGATGCAACACCTTTAGATTTACAATTTAAAGATATTTCATGTTCTTTCCTCCATAGAATAGCAGTGAGAGCTACTCTTCTTCCATATACCGACATGATTAGATGGGTGCTTGATAAATCAGTGATCAAAGACAGAAAGTTAAGAACCTGCAAGGATGATATTCTAGGTTCTTTCAGACCTGAAGATATGAAGATCATGTATAAGTTTCCCAACCCGCAAGATACCTACAATAGTCAGTTTGTTGCAAAGTTTTCTGAGAAGAACAAAGACCCGTTCAAGGCAATTCAAGGTTGGAGGAAATTAGAAAACAAGTTCAAATATGAGAAAACTAGTATGTATCATATCACGTCATTAACAAACCCTTATAAATTTGCAGCAGCAATGTTATGAAGATTATATGGTTTACCTAATAATACCAAGTTCTCCATAAATTGGCTTCCCCTTAGTGACTCCTCTGTTAATTCTCTCATAATGAATTGGGTGACTATCCTTTCAGAGAATCTAGTTAAGGCAATTAATGAATATCGCCAAACCAGAACTTCTTCCTCCAAATCTATTCCCCAATTTTATATGAGTGCATACATTTTTGATGCCATCTGTTTTTATACTAACTTTCCAGTTATGGGATGGAAATGGACCCCTGAAGAGCCTACCCTGATACATTTGAGTCATAAAGTGATATGGGAACATAATTATGCACCACATTTTCATAGGCTGTGCTATGGAGTTGTATTACCGTTACACCAATTTATGTATGACACAGTGAGCCCTAGGTTCACTAAGGAAGCCCTTGCAGACCTTCAAATGATAGGCAGAAGTTTTGTTAAAGAATCATTTTCATATATTAGAGTTTTTGGAAGCTCCACTCCCCCACATATTCTTCCATTATATGTTTCTAATAAGTTGATGGAAAGAGAAGTCACTTACCAAACATTTGATAATGGACTCACTAAATCTTTAAAAGACATTAAAAAGTGTTTATGGCCAAGTTTTCCAATTTCATGTGGTTCATTTACACTTAGAAATTTTAATCACGCATTGAAAAAATGTCAGAAAAATGAGCTGTTGAAGATCCCTGTTTTACCCTCCAGGCAGTTCGACCCAGAAAAGGTTGCTAACAAATTCACTTTGTCAGTTAAAATCAAAACTATTGTACACACTGATGATAGATTTCAAGATATTTTGCAATCTGCCAGGAATTTTGAAGAAATTCTAATTTTTTTCAAATTGAATTTGAATCGAGAAGAAATACATAAATTCATGAATTCAGATAACAGAGACAGACATATTCCACTAGATATTTTGATTACCAGTTATACGATTAAAGAAATTCAAGAAATCATAGCAAAACAATCAAATTCACAAAATCAAAGTGAATTAGACAAAATATGTACTTCATTCAGCAATGCATTCGCAAATACTCTAGAGGCATCATCATCACAGAAGAAAACAAAATTCCAGACTCCACAACAACAAATATGTTCAACAAAGGAAATCATTGAAACTCCTGAGATAATCTCCCAAGACACATAAATCATTCCTACAGATCCGATTGATGAGATTATCCTCAAGGTGACTGATATTCCCCCACTAGATGTGTTCTATAGCCCTCTTCATAAGGTTGTAGTAGGAAAACAGAGGAAAAGAAGAAGGATTGAAACACCCTCGGGGAATGAAGTTATGGAAGTAATTTGGAAAGATACTCCATCAAATCCGATTGAAAATTTAACTTGGCTATCTCAATTTGCTGGTGCATACACCACTGCAAAAATTGATAAGGCGGCAGAAGTATCTTTTTTAATCCAAGAAAAGGATGTCAAGATCATGGAACTACAACAGCAGCTAGATTAGGAAAGAAAAAGTTTAAATCAGAAAGTAGAACAACAACTTCTCAGAGTACAACAAGAGATGGAAATACTTAAGATAAGTCATGAAAATAACTTATCTAGCAAAAAATCACTGATTGAACAGTTGAGAGAAGATCTTACCAAATATGAAGGAATTCCTACTGCAAAGGAATTCATAAAAGAAGCATCGGCATTAAGTGCCTTACTCTCAAAACAACAAAACTTGTTTGTTGTATAAATGTCAAACATAATTCCACATCTATAAATCAATGAACAATTAACAAACAGAGTCATTGATCAAAGAATTGAGTTCAATGAACTTAATGTTAAAATCTCTAATTATATTGAATGGCAAGATACAAAAGAAGGGAAAAATTCAAATCTCCCAAAGATAAAGGAAACTTTCAAAGATATTCTTTTTATAGACTGGGATGCATGAGTGAAACAAGCAGAATTAGCCATACCCAGAGCAGTATGTATATTAAAGATAATGGTCAAAATGATTAGTTGTATATTACATACTTCTCGGCTCATCAGAGAAGGAAATTTCAAATCTCTTCCTAATATCAAAGATTTAGAACAAAGTTGGAAAGAAGCCAGTCAACTCAGGGAAGAAGCACTTATACAACTACAGAAAACTGATTGGGAAGCATACTGGCAGCTATTAGTCAAACAACACAGTCAAATCATGACACTGAACTATTTTCTGAACTCCGTACAAAGAATACAACCGCTTTTATTGGACGCTATATTTGCTGCACAAATGAAGATATAATATAGAAAACCTTCACAAGTTAAACTGATGTCCAACATTTTTTAGAAAAAAGCACAACTGGTAGTGACTTATCATCCAGCATGATTATTAGTTAGTTTGTTTTATATAAATTTAATATTTAGCAAATAGATACTAAATATGAGGAAGGTTGTTTGAAACAACCTCATAAGATATTTTTTATAATCTTTTTATAGGTAATTAGAATAGTATTTAAACCCTTCTCATGCATTTAGAGAAGGGCCCAGAATTTTATTGAGAACATTCGCAAAGAATCCTTAGTTGTAAGTAAGTTTGTGGATGTCTTGATGAAATAATGGAACATGATAATTTCAGTTATATATCATTTTGTTGATCACTATTGATGCACTTCTGTATTCCTTGAAATACTTATTTAATATGAGTTGAAAGTGGCATATTATGATTGATCATATGAATAGGATGGTACACATATGGTATTATTATCATGTATGCTTGTTATGTTTTAAATATTAGTGATTAATCCAGCTTTCGTGAATGATATATGAAAATCAATTGTTTTTTCCTGAAATATCAGTTGCACTATTGCACGATATAAAGATAAGAATTGATTTATTTTTGTCTATGATCATCAAATATATGCGACATGTTTCTCATTTTCTTTTGATTAATTTTTTTTCAAGAGAATCATCTTACAAAGTAATAATTATATTAAATATGTGATGATCTTAATCATCACATATTGAATAGATATAATTTTAGATTGCATCGAACTAGTATTATCCCGGGTTAGATTAAATTACTTTCAATTTCAAGTTTTTCATGTTAGAATAAATTTGTTTTAGTTTTTAGGAATCCTTCATGTAAATCCCTTGAGATAAACCCAACAATTACACAAAAACCCAACTCTGGGAAATTGGTCCCATTATATCCAGTCAGAGCCACTATCCCAAACGGAAAAGGAATTGTGTTAAGGGTCGGACCAGGTGGTTATCCCCCTTGTTGTTGCCACAGATTTTTGAGGCATAACAAAAAACATACCATCGAGATTGATATTAACAACTATAGGGTGCAGATGCAATGCTTGATGGGTGAGATTGAGATTAACAAATATTTAGAGTATGCTCAGTGGGAGGAGTAGTTATAATCAACTAATCTGATAACTAATATGCTATAATTCCCTACATCATTTCCAAACAGTTGGGTGCCCAACAAAATCCGAGCCGTCAACAGTGGGAGTGGGAGTGGAGAGCCTCATTGCCAAACAGATGGGTGCCCAGCAAAACCCAAGCCGTTAACATTGGGAGTGGGAGTGGTAGTGGAGCGCTCTATTATTTTTGGCATGTGGGAATGGAATAAATTGTTGGTAATTTCACATATGAATGCACAATTCAGTGGAGTTTATATTATTGTGAACAGATGTCAGGTATATATACATAGATATTATGGACATATGTCAAGAATATATATATATATATACATACATACATACATACATACATACATACATACATACATACATACATACATATATATATATATATATATATATATATATATATATATATATATATATTGTGTGGACAAATGTCACTTTTAAATAAAAAG
This sequence comes from Pinus albicaulis, assembly GCA_034641835.2. Lineage (NCBI taxonomy): Eukaryota > Viridiplantae > Streptophyta > Pinopsida > Pinales > Pinaceae > Pinus > Pinus albicaulis. The sequence goes on along the minus strand of CM076577.1, from coordinate 1,085,970,177 downwards.
TTCCACTTAAATTCTAGATAGACTGATTCAAAAGAAAAACCTATCTGCCTAAAAAATTTTGGTGTTTGAAATTTTTGGGCTTATGACTGGTACTCAGAATGGAATGTGGCAGTGTCATTTTCCTAACTTGAATTTGAGAAACTTATTTTCAATGTCACATGAGAACCAGGTTTTATGAACAATACTCAAATTGGAATGTTGCAGTGTCATTTCCCAATTTGAATCTGAAGAGTTATTTTTAATTTTACAGTTGGAAGTGTACTAGATTTGTTATTTTGATGGGGATGGATACCAAATCTGCCCATATCTAAAGATGAAAAATATTAAATGTGTTACATCAGATTAATTAATTAGCAATTGCCCCAAAAGGTGCAAAGAGAGGTCGTTAGGTCTATTAATTTGGAAAGGTTGTATGAGAAAGACATTTGTAGATATGTATGTGATATATTTTTCATTTTCGAAAGTATCTGGATCAACCATTGAAGATGAAAAGTCATACATTAGATCCAAAATTTAATGAAAACTAACTATTACCCACACCATAATTGAAAATTATAAGAAAAAATATTTATGTTTGTTTTAATGTTTATGCATTTTAATTTAAAATAAAGCTATTATTTGGTAGTTTTATAAATTATTTTATTTTATGTGAAATAGTATATCTTGTTCATTTTTTTTCCCACCTAACTTTCATCATAGAATTTAAGTTTTATATTATAATAAATATAAAATATATTTAAAAAAAATTCATTTAAATATTATTCTTCTAAAATTTAATTATGGCAATGATATTCATCTTAAGGTACATTGAGGAAACATGTCTAGTAAGTCACCAAAAAATTACATAGAATTCATCTCAAATTATCTACTCCATTTACTCTTAGTTATGTGTAATGTAAGATCAACTAATGCAAATGAAAAAGATGACTTTTATCGATGCAAACCTAGATATATGTACTGTAATATCAATCCATGAAAATGCAAAAGATGACTTTTATCGATGCAAACCAAGATATGTGTATTGCAAGATCAACCAATACAAATGAAAAAGATGAATTTTATCAATACAAACCTTAAGTATAGGAGCACTTTGAACTGGGCTAGGTAGTTGATGATTTTAGTATAACATACTCCCACACTTTTTATCCCTAATATTATTCCCAATAAAAAAATCTTGTTAATCAACTCTATTTAAAATCATTTTAATCATCTCTATTTTGTAATTTTTGAGATTTGAGAACTTATAAGCTTTGTATAAGTTTTAGTTTTGCACAACAATAATGCATTTTTGGTGGTGTATATAAAAATAAAGCCATAGAACTCGTAAATGAGACGATAATGCAGTTCTGGTGGTGTATATAAAAATAATTCCATAGAACTCGTAAATGAGATAATGCATGTTTCATGGTGTATATAAGAATAAATCCAATGAACTCATAAAGGGGAGGGGTTTTTTTAATTATTATGATTAATTGAATATTTCTAGGTGGTATCTTCCATTTTATATTTCTGTCATGTTATCGTATTGATGAATTGGAAGCAAATTCTGAGATTTTGGTTTTATTCGTGCAATATTTAGATTTTATCTGCATGAGAAGCTTAGATTTTATGTTTGTCATACATATAATTATGATGAACACATAACACATTCCCATGCCTTCTGATAGGTGGTTAGTATTTGAAAAAATCTTATAAGTTGGTATGTAAGAAAGTTGGTTTACATGGTTGGACATTGCTTTTTGGAAACCCCCCAAACGTATATATAATCATCACAACTCGAGCAAAAATATTTAATAACTTTCCAATATTTTCCCTTTTCCTACCCAATAAGTATGATTTTTGTTTCGTGATAAATATAAGAAATTTTCCAAAAAATAAGTATGATTTTTGTTTCGTGATAAATCTAAGAAATTTTCCAGAATAGAATCCACCATTGCACTTCTTCCCCATCTAGATTATACCAATTGATGAATTTCCACCCGCATGTGATCCAGGACTCCAAAGGCACTGATTTTAGTGACTTTACTTTGCATTTCTAGACCCATGTCTCCGTTGGTCAAGTTTCAATCTCCAATTTAATCCAAAATGGTTGTTAGATTGGGTAGAACCCTTTGATTTTCTGTCAAAAAAATTGCACTGCAGTGTTTTCATTGTTTAGATATGGATGGTGACACTGTTCAAGTTCGTAAATACTTCCTCAACTAACATCACAATTTTTCATTACAGGACCTGCTTGCATGTTGAATATGGTTGATTGCCACTCGAAATTAATTTTCTTGAATGGGACAAACAAGAATCCCCTCATTTACTCGTCCTTACCATTGATTCATCTTCATCTTCGTTTGAGGGCCTTGTTTGGTATCCTGAATTTTTAACATATATGTATCTAAAAAAAAATTGTTGGTATAAAATTTTGAATATTTTAGCTCATATTTGGTAGAACTATGGATCCATAAAGAGCATAGAAAGCATTGGGAAGACTAAATATCATTTCCTTGATAATACAAACGAACTCACGGAGGTCCAGAGATCAAATACCATTCAATTAAAAGCTTCCCACAGTTCAAACAAAAGCAAGTAGCTATCCATTAAACACACAAAAATGCATTGTCTAGCATCGACTCCAAGTTAGCTTATAAATCAAATGACTTATCTTTTTTCAAAAAAATAAATATTGGAAAGATACTGTATATTTTCCAAATATGATTTAAATAAAATGGTATTAACAGCTAAATTCAATTTGAAAAAATCAAGAATATATTAATTTCATGTAAAACTGTTGCGGAAATAAATAGTGAGCTTACATAGAGGCTCTATCATCTGATCAAAACTGTCAAGGTCGATATCAACTCAATTTGACGATCGTCTCCATCTTGTGAGATACAATTATTGGATGCAAATTTAGATTCCTAATGTTCTTGGATGGAGTGGGATTTCATACCTCTATAATTAGAAAAGCTAAGGAACAATAGTGGAGCAATGTTTGGTACATTTTAATGGAAAACTATATCTACATGAACTATTTTTCTCAAACAACACTGCATATGTTGACATATAGAAAAAGGATGTTGTAACGTGGCATAAATTTTACAATGTCCAAATTCATTTTCCCCTGTATGCTATTAAACCTCCAAAGAAAATAAGCATCAACTGATTCTTAACAAAACAAACACGTTGTTCCCCTAAAAAACATATAATATATTCACATAAAGTCTACTCCTTCATCTGCTTGTCTTGCGAGATATCTCTCTCTTCGTACCTTCTACAACACAAATAATTTATTAACAACCTTTGAATAAATAGCATTTACATTAACTTTGAGAAACAATCTAAGGTACAGAGAATGAGTAGCACAACAAAGTCTCATTGAAATATTACCATCATTCAATCCATGTAAGGGTTTTGCAAGAAAATAATGCTCAAAAGAACAAAATCCTTGCCCATTCATCTAGGGTGCCTTCTGTAGGACCAAGAGGTTTTGCAGCCTTTTCATTTACATTATTCTTGTGTGCTTCGTTATCAACGTCTGCTTCTCCTATTCGCTTCTTCAAATTCTACATCTCCTTGTAGAAATAACCAACATTTAAAATTCCAAAATAAATGAAAAAGAAATTTAATTTGAATGACCTAAATAAAAAATTATCACATCTTCTGAAAATCCATAAACTATAACTTAGATGGTCTTTGTGGATCAATAAATACCACACACAATACTTTCTCCACTGTCAGTGACTCCTAATTCTCTTCAAAATTCAGATCAAGGAAATGGTGATGTTTCTGCTTTGATAGCAAAGAAATAAACATTTCAAATTCCAATGCCTTAAATCCACATAAAGAATAAAATAATTATTATTTACCATATATTACTTTTACAAAGTGATCAAATAGTGATCCAAGTTCACGTAATCTAAGTAAGTACATCTTAGAAAAGATGAAAATTATAATAAAAATTTCCAAAACCACGGTTTACTTAAAGCTTTTACCAGTATTAAAAAATCTAAAATCCACACAAGAGAGATAATATTAAATAAATAAGAATAGGACACTCAGAAAATTGAAGATAAAGAAATTTAATGAATGTCCCAGTCATGACAAGATATTTTCATCATAAAAAAGAATTAAATCAACATACGATTTGGGAATCACCTACATCTGGATAATCAGGTTTGGATTCAATTCTATCTTTGATCAATTTGGGGTTACTTAAATTACATTGGAAATACAATTCGACCCGCAAGAGTTCAACCCATTAATCCCTCCCTTCTTTAATGTCTAGTTAGAGGGCCTCATGCAATTACTCTCATCTTGCTTGGACTAGACTGAGCATGCATATATAATTATTAATTCCAAAATAAAGCCATAAAGAGAAGCCTTTCTACTCCTTAATAACAGTCACCGACATTATATCTGCTCAATGTGCAAGTCCTGCAACAAAGGCATACATAATTAAAAGGTGACATGTTGGAAATTATATTGAAATATTCTAACTTATAAAGAATACCTAGATCCGTGAGTATATGTCACATGGCATGGCCAACATACCCAAGCGTCTATACAAATCGGTACAAATTGGAAATATAAACTCGGTACAAACAGGAAATATAGCAGATATCATTTACCGAATTCCATCATGTCGACAAATTTCAGAAATTTCTTTTCAATTTATTCGAACTAGTCTAGATTTATATAACTCCATATTTGTGAGGGATTAAATATTTCGAAGTGCCAACATCTCAAGTTATATACTCTAAAAAATATATATTTTTAACCTCTCAAGTTCTATACTCTAAAAAAATTAGATTCCTTTATTGACCAAATATTTATTTATTTTAATTTAAAAAAAAAAACATGTCAACAGCATATTGAGTATAGAAAAATTTAGATTTTTTTATTTACTAAATATTTATTTATTTTAATTAAAAAATACATATGTCGACACCATATTGAGTATAGAAAAAATCACACATCGCCCTCTTACCGAGTTGTAGAATACACCTTTCGACTCAATAAATTTCCATACTGAGTTGTAGATTACACCTTTTGACTCAATAAATTTCTATAAGTTCAACCGAATTTCATAAAAAATTGGTAACAGTATTCTACTAATACACTGATGGTTTTTCCATTTAACATTGGGCTGAACCTGGGCTAAAATCATCTTACAGAATCCATACATACAATCAACTTGTTGGGTTAGATGTTCATATAATCCATAATCGCCACAATCGACTTGTTGGGTAAGATGTTCATATAATCCCTAATACCCACACGAGAATTCTAGCATTGTTATTGTCTTTTCATTTTGTAAATGATGATGGATTTTTCTACAGAAATATAAATGAATAGAGATGAAAAAATTGGTGTTGGTCAGCTTTATTGATCTTCTCATGACCAACTATCTATAATGTGTCTTGACTAGGGACAACTTTACTGATCTGCTCAAGACCGACAATATACAATAATATTTCTTGACTAAGGAGAATCTGATAATATCAAGTAATGCATTCCTTGAACTCAAAACAAACTCGAAGAAGTCACTAACCTGTATGCCGAGAGGATCTACCTCTCAGGAAAGCCATTGTACACTGTTGTAATTCTTTGTTAAGTCCCTATATTAAAAGTGTAGTCCCTTATTATGTTAGTGTAGCCCCACTTATTTTTATTGTTGTACCCCTGTAACCCCCAAATTCTTATTATTGTGCCCTTACATTATTATTGCTAGGTCGACTAGGACTACATTGTGGCCCCACTAGGATTATATTGTGGCCCCATGGACTCCTATATATAGAAGGAGGTTTTGTTCATTTGTATCATCCAAGAATTGTTCATTTATGTAATGTATTGGAGGTTGCCCCCTCGAAGTGGCTTATTTATAAGGTGTTGATATCTCTTTTCTTCTGTTTTTGGAGCTGGTTACACAACATTTGGTATCAGAGCTTTGGATTCTAGGGTTTCGCTGCTCCAAACAGGTCATTGTGGCATTTTTGCTATAACTATTTTTATGAGAAGTTTCAGAAGCTGAAATTTTTAGGGTGTGAAGCTAAAATCCTAAGGAAGCTTTTCTAAAAATTTCAGAGCTTGGTTCGCAATATTTGCAGAGATATCATCTGTGGAAGTTAGGTATTTTTTCAGTCTCCTAAACAGGTCATCGTGGAATTTTCGCTATAAATTTGTTTGTAAAAAGTTTCCGAATCTTAAATTCATATGGTGTGAAACTGAAATCCTAAGGAAATTCTTCAAAAAATTTCAGATCTTGGTTCACCATATTTTTTGAGATATGATCTGTGGAAGGTAGTGCTTTTTCAGGATCCTGAATTTCATCTCAAAGAGGTGATCCTGGGAAAAGTTCAATAACTCTCTCTTTGGGCATCGGATTGGAGTGCCGTAAAAATTTTCCACAAGTACATGGACTGTAGTTTTTTGGCTATCAATTTTAGAGACAAAATATGAAATAGTGACACTTGGAAAATAGTACAAGTTCACTCTACTGAACCAGTCCATAATTAGGTCATTGTGGGAGATTGGACACAACTTTGTCTTGGAGAATCCAAATCAGGTCAGACCTGTGGCATTCAAAAGAGAATTCAAAGGGCTATTTTATTTATTAATTTGAGATATTGAAAAGTCTCAATCCTAGAGATAATCCAATTCCAATATCGATCTCCTCAAAAGCAAGTAAAAGGTGTGTGTTGTTTTTCCCGAATTGCATAAATCTTGTTTGAAAAATCAGTCTGAAGTGATTCCAAGGGCCTATTGAGCATATATTTTAGTATTGCATTCTGAAATGCCTCCTAAAAATAATTCAACACCCATTAAGCCCTCATAAATCTATACTATGATGCATGAAGTGGAAGAATTGCAGTATGAGATATCAAAATTACGGTACCAAGTGCAACAAATTTAGATCTTACGAAGAGCAACCGAAGATGACATAGATGGTTTAAAAGCAGAAATGGAGGCTAAGTTGGATGGTTTGAAGGATCAAATAATAGCTAATATGGATGATAAATTAGTGGAAGATCACATCGAGCATCAACAACAAGTTCTCCAACTCCCAAAGGATAACCTAACTTTGGTGCAGAATCTAATGAAACAACAGGAAGATCAACATCACATCGAAAGAATTTCTAAAGCAGTCACAAAAACAAGAACTCTACAAGTGCGAACAATTTCAGATTATCTCAGCAAGTGGAAGAATTTTCCTATAGAAGATTCCACATTGGAGGATGAGAATTTTATACAGAAGCATCAAGAAATAATCAAGCGTTGAGGACAACACTTGTTTGAAGGAGAGGGGCATGTTAAGTCCCTATATTAATAGTGTAGTCCCTTATTATGTTAGTGTAGCCCCACTTATTGTTATTGTTGTAACCCTGTAACCCCCATATTGTTATTATTGTGCCCTTACATTATTATTTTTAGGTCGGCAAGGATTACATTGTGGCCCCACTAGGATTATATTGTGGCCCCGTGGACTCCTATATGTAGAAGGAGGTTTGGCTCATTTGTATCATCCAGGAATTGTTCATTTATGTAATGTATTGGAGGTTTCCCCCTCGAAGTGGCTTATTTCTAAGGCGTTGATATCTCTTTTCTTCTATTTTTGGAGCTGGTTACACAACATTCTTGTGAAGATATTTTACTATGTTCCACTTTCTTTGTTGTCTCCAGGATGTTGAGAATGGGGAGCACTTCATTTATGAATTTCTAGGTAAGATGCCAGTGTTTGTATAAAAAATTGCGAGCCTACCTATCTGCCTTCTACGATTCTAATCAAAATTATGCTTTTCCTTCTTCTTGTGAGAGACTCTCACCTTCGAAATTAAATTTTTGCAGGGGAGACCTGAGACCAACCTTACGACTACCTTGCCTCTTTTGAGCAGTGCTTAGCCTGGTCCTCTCAGCCTTGGGCACTCTCTGATGGCTATTATAAAATCATGTGTTGGACCTTTTAGAGTGGTAGATCCATGTATTTCTAATTATGCTCACTGTTAAAAGGATGTCAGAGTGTCTATCTCTTGTCTCGGTTTCCATTTTTGGTCTTCATCTTTCCTGAAAGGCACAATTTGTACGTTTACTTGTATATTACAGTGTAGATTTACCCAGCTTTGGGTTTTTTCTCTCTGGCTATATTTATAATGCATTTTTTTTTAGTGTTTATCTTTTCTATTTTGATGAATGCAACTAAAAATCCTATTTACCTACTTTGGCCTTCCATGGATGTCATTATTTCCATTTACCTACTTTGGCCTTCCATGGATTTCATTTTTTTTGTTCCATCATACCTTCTCCACTATAGAATACACATTTTCAATGGTTGTTTCCAAAATTTCTGACACTTTCACAACTCAAACACAACCATTGACAAAAAATCTCTTGATTTCACCTTTAATCACCTGCTGCAAACATGTAAAGGTTGTGGACCATGACAACTGATCAGGAGCATGTAGTTAAATCAATAGGATAGGGTACACAGTAATGACAAAATCCATCACACTACATAGAAATATAATTGTTACCTTCACTCTATACATAGCTCTCTAGAAACCCAATCCCTTAGACAACGATTTACCTTCCTAAATTGAAGGCTTGCAATATTCAATCTTGCTATTCCTTAAGAAGTTTACACCATTTCCCTCTTAAGATCCATTTTTCTCATCAATTCTTTGAGAATATTTTTGGAACGAAAAATATTATCCCGAAATAGATGGCATTTGAAAAGTTTAGTAAATGTAAAACATAATGAAAAAACATCTTTGGCACAGGAAGGATGGTCATAAACAAAATGTCAATTGAAAAGTACAGAAAATGTCAAACAGTGTGAATGTGAACAAGACGCTGAAAGAAAAAAGGTGTACTGGTTTTAAATTTGTTAATTAAATTAAGATTAGATGGTTGTGAAAAAAATTACAATCCTTCTCTCCTCAATTTTATTCCCACAAATGAACATCAAAATCTAACAGATTCAACTTTTATAATAATTTTAAACTTTCTCTATAAAAGCATCTTCCGTTAAGAACCAAATCGCAATGTAGTGATACCAAAAACATTAAATGATTCTTTGATAATGGGAGAACGGAAAACATAGAAAATTGGTCAAAGATATCATGCTATGTAAACTACCCAACCTCACATATAATAGATTCTCAAAGGAAAGGATTTTTGAAATTGATTCAATTTGCATTAATTCATATTCTTGCATACTTGACAAGCAACTTTATACTCCAAAGAGAATATGATGAGGCTTATCTTAAATTTCATAAAATTTCAAACCTATTGGAAAATCTATTAAAAATGTACTAGCCAAAGTAAGTATCAACTAGTTCTACATATATGCATTCAAACTTGCACCCCAATTCTCGGGAACCTAACTGAAAGCTATAAACATAGAGATGAAAATTGCAAAAATACTATTTGAAAAGTGCACCTGCCCTTTAAAATAATTAATCTCATACCTTGTGTTTTCTCATTCTTATTTTGAAAGAAAGTTGCACAAGAATTCCACATGACAGTGCCACGGAAGGCCATCTGTCTTAATCACAGTGTGGCCATTTCTGTTAATCCTGATTGTTTAATAATTCCATAATTCATAATTAAGATAAATTTATGCTAATTAAACCTTGTATGTCCCAATTAATTTACATTTAAAAGAGAAAATTGAACTAATGTACATTTTAGAATCAGTTCATCTGAAAAATGACCTTTGCATTACTCAACTTCTCTTTCAAGAAAATGGGAACTACAAGAATTCAACCCTTTCATTTATGATATATCTGATTAGAGGTTCAAATCCAATGAGTTCCTTCATGTTTTAATTGAGTGTACACAATAACATTCAATCACAATATTTTTTCATTCCAATATAAACCCATAGGGAGAGACTACATTGCTCCTTCACAACATTCACCCAAACACACATACATAGAGGCTTCACATGTAAGTGTTACAATAAAAAAAAAGAAAACTCAATGGTAGTAATGTATATTAGAATTATATTGAAACATGCTATTTCATAGTAAAGAGCAGATATTTGAGCACATGGAGGATGAGATTCATTTTCCATATAACTTGGCATAAACAAGATATATCATTCACCTTACAGACATCATTCCAATAAATTACTTTCCAATAAACAAACTTAAATAGGTTACAAGATCCATACATATAATCTAACTAATAGACCAAAATTTCATATAATCCTTACCAGTCAAGCAACAACTTTCTAGAATGGTTGCTACCATTAGTAAAGGGTATTAGAGTTTTCTCTAGCAATCTAAATAATAAAAACTAAGAGTTTCATGATAGTCAGCTTTACTGATATATTCATGACTAATCATCTATGATGGGTGTGCCTTGGACTACAGATAACCTGAGACTTTTAAGAAATTCATTCTTTCCACTCAAAATAACATGGAAGATGTCATTAACCTGTTTAGAGATAGGATCTAACCCCCAGGAAACCAATTTTAATATTTGTTGTAATTCATGTATAGCAATTATGATCTGCTCCACTTTCTTTGGTCCATCGACAAGGTCAGTAGGAGATATTTTCTCAGCTATAGGATGGACATTTTCAATGTCTCCATCCAACAATACTAGCTCTTTGAAAACTCGATCTTGGTCGTTGGCAAAAAATCTATTGATTTCACCATTAATTCCTTGCTGCAAACTCACGAATGTTGTTGACCACAAAAAATGATCAGGAATATGCAATTAAATCAATAGGCCGGAATTCCCAGTGAGATTAGAAGCCACCCCACTACAGAGAATTATGGATTTTTCCTTCACTCCATACATCACTCTCAAGAAAACACTACCCTTTGACGATGAATTTACCTTCCCAAACTAAAGGCTTTTTCTCATATGATGTAATATCACGATGCAATTTTTAATCCTACTATTCCTTTCTATGTTTGCACCATTTTTCCCCTTGGGATCCATTTTTCCCTTCAACTCTTGGAGAGAACCTTTGGCATGGAAGAGATTTTCATTAGACCAAACACCATCTGAAAAGTCCTGCAAATGGAAATAATAATGAACAAAGAGCTAGAAATATTCAATCTTTGAAATTTCAACGTTTAATGCAAGGAAAATGTCTAAAATATTTACAGTGTCATTTAGGTATTCGTCCATACATTTCTCATCCCAATCTGCTACATGTAATCATAGATCAGTAATAAGGGACTTGAGTTCTGTGTGTGTAGTAGATAAAACCCATATGGCTTGCTGCATCCACGATAGATTTATCATGTCTTATAGAAAATTTGGCTCGAGTTTCTTTAATATTCTTGTTAAGGAAATATAAAAGGCATTCAATATCTGATTAAGCTTTGCAGAATGATAAGACGATCGATTACAGGCAACCATTCTGAAATTATTTCCAAATTTTAGGAACAGAGAATGGACATCATGTGCGTGACTCATTGCTGAAGCAGTTCACAAACCAAATGACGAAAACAGGGGAAATGCTTTGTAATAGAAAAAAAATAGAAAGAAAACCAAGAACTTGTAAAGAAAGTGTGTGCCATTATTTTTTTTTGGAAAATACACGAAATCTCCTCCCACAATATTATCACCCGCAAAGAGAGAAAAAACAACCTATAAAGCTCCAAACCTTATTCCACAGTTTTACACCATGTTTTCTTATTTGTTAGTTAAGGGTTTTTTCCAATGGCTCCCTGGCACATAGGTTGTGTTGGATGTGTTGATGTGTTATGCCAATAACTTACCAAAGAACACTCACATATGGGATCTGTTAAGGAATGTTTGAGTAAGAAAATTTGATTGATTTTCTTGGACTCAATGAAATCTTTGATACTTGTGTCCAAAGACAAGTAAGTTGGTTGAAGTAAAATTACAACCCATTTAGAAAACGAGGAGAAAGAATTCCAGGGATGAGAACATCACAAGGTGTTTTCAAAGGACACAAAACCATACTTACATACGATCTCCAATCTCTATAGAAGTCATCATCGAGGAATTAAAATGACCATATTCACAAGTTTATTTTCCAGAAAAATCCTTACTGCCTCAACATAAGGAAGTGCCACAAAATTCACAACATCCAAAACCAACAAAGAAAAAAACAGTTGGGGTACTCAATCTCCCTAAATAATGATTTCTTTTAACTTGTTGGGAAATGAAAGAGGTGAATTCTAATTCATGCTCTTAACCAAAATTTTAACCGTGTAAAAAATCAAAATGTAAGAAACAATTTGGCCATTTAAATTTCAATGACTAAGATATTTCAAAGGCTAAGATATTTTTCACAATAGAAATAAATCCTTCGAGGCTTAAAAATCATAACTATAAATTATTGTGAAGATATTAATAGAATATAGTTCTTTCACGACGGGATTTAATTTTTTTTTTGAATGTTAAGAATTATTGCAAGCGAAGAAAAAACTATAAAAGACAATCAAGAATTTCATGGAAATATTTTTTAGTAATATGATTTAAAACAATTTTATTCTGATTAAGAAAGATAGCAAGTGAGACCTCATGGGCTACCAGTGACAATTCAATCCTTAGCGATTCAGAACATGACCACAACTATTGAACTGTAATGCTAAAATATATTTCTAGGGGAGCAACGCTTGAAACCCTAAAAAATGCACAATGCCCTTGAAGGCAGAGGCCGAACATCGACCATCGCATGCAAAAGACATTAAATTAGATTAATATTACTATTGAATCATTTCCAAATTCCAAAAAAATAATTCATAACACTTCTATATTAAATTTTAAAAAATCACCCATAAAATAACTTTACAAGAAAATTTGTGGCCTCAGTGAACAACGCCCATTCAATCTTTCTTGAGTGTGAATAAGGCCCACGGTATTGAAAGGTTCAAAATGTCTATAATGGCTTATCTTGTGTGAACACTAGTCCTTCGTCAGATCTTCTTCCCCATAATCCAAAACATTCTAGTTTCGTGAATGAGTTTCCGAATAAAATACCTATGAAGCTACTTCTGCCTCAACTACTGTGGGAATCTTCATCGTCGTTCTCCCTATCACAACCTGTCCTACATGTGACCATTGACTAATATTCACACAATTTATATTGTGGTTCCCATCTAGAAATAGATTTATGATGTTCGGCATACATACTCCGAGGTAGTGGGCTTTGGAGTCATAGTGAAAATGATCTTCCAAAACTTCAATGGATGTTAGAGCGAGGGTGAGGACGAAATATCTGGAATGATATTTGGAGAGATGGCATAGTGATATGATGTATAGATGTTGGGGTTAAAGGCATAGTGATATGATGTACTTATGTCGAGTTTAAATATAAAATGTTGATGAAAATTTAAGGTAGACTGATTCAAAAGAAAAGGTCTATTGGCCTAACTAATAATAATAATAATAATAATATATTAATTTCATACATAATCTAAATATATCGAAAGATGAAAAATACATAACTTGTTACATCACATTAATTAATTAATTAATTAATAATAATAATAATAATAAATATATTTAAATATTAATTTCATACATAATTTGAGTATAAAGAGGTGATGGAAGATTTTGTATATAAAGAGGAGATGGAATATTTTTTCTTTGTGAATAGTATTTCTACTGTAAGGCATTTTTCTTTGAAAAACAACTCCTTGAGCAGCCAATGTGTCCATGTTTGGGCCATTGGATCAAATGTTAGATGATTGAAATGCTTTAGGCCATTAGATCCACTGCCCCTTCATTTAATCTAGGTTAACCAACTAAATAACTCACTAAAACTCACTAATTTCTCTACCACCTTGCTATGAAATACGATACAAAAATACAAGCTCTCTTTTGTCTCTTTGATTACAGGCCGAACTAGAACTAAACCTATATTTACATCGCTCTATAGTGGTGTTTATATTTATTTCACCTCACCAATATTCAATAAACCATTACACCTACACGGGAACTTGCCAAGTCTTGATGAATGCCCCATCCCCACAAAAATTTAATTTTTGTTAATCTAGAAGAGGATTATACTAACTAGTTTTTGTTTAGGTTAGTTTTATCTTCCAGTTGCATCGCTTTTATTTCTTAGTCTTGTGCATTGGTAAATAGGGGGATTTTCCCCATATCCCATCGTTTCCTCCAAATAAAGGACCAGAAGTATTTCAAGGAAAAGTTTTGCATACCATGGACTATGCATGGTTGGATGAAAAAATTTCTTATGATATGATCATAGGAAAGAGAGTTGTAGTTATTGGATAGTAGAAATCAACATTGGATTTTGTTGTGGAATGCGATGTGGCGAATTGCGGTATGCTATAAATAGAAGATACTATGCAAGTTTTGTTTTCATTCTTTAAATTCAATTCTTATAGGGCTATTAATTGGTTCTCTTCAATTACTGGTAGGAGAAGATGGCCATCCTTGTCGAGTGGTCTTCGAAAGAGCACACTCGAGGGTTATTTCTTATGAGCTCTACGGATTTCCCATACAACTCTTTTATAATACACGTTTTGAATTGTTCTAACTAGAAAGGCAAACTTAGGATTTTCTGGGGAGCATACTATTGTGCCTATTTAGACTACTAGTATATTTTAACCTATCTTATTGAAATATTTTTTTTAAAGGACGAATAAAATATAGTGGATATAATTTAGGCTTGTTGGTAAAGCTTCTTGGCCCAAACTTGGCAATCTGAATTTTAAATAGTAGTAATGTAGCTGAAGTTTTGTTATTTATAAAAACATAAATCTGCCAAAAAATTTTCAATATTGCGATCGATATAAAGCAATGAAATTGAAAATTCACATAATTGAAATGGCTATCTCTTTATTTTATGAAATCAAAAATTCACATAACTTAAATGGCTCTCTCTTTATTTTTTTAGTAAAGGTGGGACTGAAAATTCCATTTACTACACATGTTCCATGGGAATTAATTAAAGGAATATTTCCGAAAAATAGAGTTTTTGGTTGTATCTTTTTACTATTCCTCCAAATGATCTTAGTGGTAGATATATAATCCAGAGTAAGATGTAAGGGACTAATATACAAGAAATATTTCTTATAAATAGAGATTGTTTCTGTATCTGTTTATTATTCTTGCAAATGACCTTGGTGGTACATATAATTCAAAGTAAATGTAAGGGACTAATATAAAACAATTCTTTCTTTGATAAAAGTTTCTTCTTATACATATTCATTACCAAAAATATTGAACTCAAGGCCATGTAATGGTGCTTGGTTTACTATAGAATACAATTGGAATCAATACGTCTCCATAAACTCTAACAATTATTTATTCATAACAATTTATTCCATATTCAACAATAGAAGGCTGTCCTAAGCACAATAATGTAAATTCATTATAAATATTAGTGTTTTTTACAATTTCTCTTTCACTTTTAATTCAGAGATGGGAGATCTCCAAGTTCTTGGAGCTTTAGCCTTTACCTATTCTGGAAACTTCCATTGAGAAAATATGGTCTTGTTCTAGATCAGAGCTTTGTTGAGGATTTATCTGCTTGTAGTGCTTCAACATATCATGGAAATTTGTTTTCAAGAGAAGATAAAGGAAAACTACATTTTTCAAAAATCTCTTAATTGGAGGTTCTAGAGTAAGGGGGTTGTGCTAGATGATGGAATAGAGGTGGAAGTTGATCTTGTGGTATTTGGTCCCAATTTTGATTTTGAAAATAAACTCAAGTCCCTACTTCCAAGACCTTTTGTAGATGTTTTTTAGGACTCAAATGGTATAATTCCTTTATGTTGGTCTGGTTACTTCTATTTTTTTTTCTCTTTTTTGTATTTTCCTTATGTTAACCCAATTCACGGAAGAAAATTTCATAATAAATCATAATGTCATATCAACCTCAAAACCTAAATCAATTTTCATTTGTTGAGAATTAACAAACAAGGGGCTCATCCATCCTCGTATGGAAATTCTTGGATATTCAAAAATCTTATCAAACATATATTATTTTGAAATGTGTTCTCGATGATTGTTTTATTTTATGTCTGGAAAATTTCTCCTTTCCAGTATAAAGGAAATGTTGTTTGATATAGACAACCACTACAAAAATTGGAGGAGAACTTCGCCCTTCTATTGGAAATCTTGCCATGGGGATTTTTATATTTGGGATAATGATAATCTTTGTAGGGGCATGGGATGGAATCCAATGTGAAAGAAGAATTGGTTTTACGAGCTCTTTGCTCCCTACAGTAATATTTATTACCATGAGATGTAGAAAATATTGGACAAGGTTCAACAAACTATTAGGGTGAGAAGTTCGCTCAAATTGCTATTGCTTTTACAATATGTAATACACCTTTTGTAATAACCCACTAGTAAGTTTATCAAAGAATAATAGCTCAAGTAGTAGCTAGTGGATTTAATGTCTTCTCCACTTGAATTCCCATTTCACTTAGGTTCTATTCTATGGAAAAATTTTAGGTTGTGTGGAGAAACATTATGAAATTTTCCTTAATTAAACTTAAAATAATAATAAATTTTGAGCTAAATCTCAAAAGAATAATAAAATTTGAGATAAATCTTGATATTGAGATAAAGATTCACTCAATTTTTTGCATTGATAATTTATTATTTCGAACTTAGACACGACCATTAACTATTTGGGTGTTCATTTACATTTGAAATCTTCGTGAAACATATAGCGAGAAAGCGCTTTCTAACACACTTTTCTGCAATAGAAAGGTACACAATTTGATATATTTTTTCGTTGAGAAACTTCTCCTCTCTTTCTTATTATTCTACAAATTACTCCTTTTTCTATTGTGTTGTCTTCTATTAACATCTCTTGAGATTGTACAGATAAAAAAACGAGACAAAAAAATTGAGACACAAGGAAAAGATACCAATTTGTATTTCTCAAAATTATTTGGATTCAATAAAATCAAGACACCCAAGGATTTTGTAAATGAGAAAGTAAACTGCTATAGTTTTGGATTATTATGGTTGCCACCACCCAACAAAATAACAGTGGATTCAATGTGGAACCACGCTAATGGCCTCTTCGTCATTTAGCAAAAGAGGAAAAAATAATTACAATCACATTGGTCTTTTGATGCAGTGTTCTCCTACTGGTACACTTGGTGTTTGTGTAAGATCTCAATCCCTTAGAGTAGCATCTCTAGGCAGCATCCCTATGTAGGCACCAATATTCCTCCAAAAAATTAGACCTGCTCTGGTGCCAATAGCCATAAGTTACGAGATCAGGGAAGTTGATTCATTGTTTATCAATGTTGGCTAGTGAACCTTCAATACAAATTTGTCTCCAAAAATTGGAAAAGAATATATTTTCTTGTCCAATAGAGATCATTGCATGGACTAAACAACATACCATATTTTTCCAACTGCTTCAAGCTGTGCTATATATAAGATTTGAGGGATGAATAAACTAAAAATTTGTTCCTTAATCTTCCATATGAATAAACTTGCATTTTTAGGTTGTTCAATCTACCCCTTGTTTATTCTATATGAAATAGATTAGTTTTCTATCATAGTTTGTGTAATGTGGTACATTGAATTGTTATCCAAATCATTAACTATCAGATAGAATCAATTGGTTTTTGTATTGATAGAATCAGTTGGTTTTACTTGTAAATGAATGCCCAATGTATCTATGGTCAAATATATTGTATTGCAGCTTATGATGTAATGGAAAATTCTTCTTAGTGATTCTCATATAAGTATGATACCCCTATGTTTAAATATGTTGTTTACACCTGCAGATGTAATGTTTGTGACATGTATGATGAAATTCGTCTCATGTCTAGGAGGGGTCTGGTTAATTTCTTGATGATGGGATTGCTTTCGTACCTTTTTTTTAATGTTATTTATCCTATCATAAATTTTCATGAAGTTCTCGTCAGTGACTTATGATATGGGGCTAAAAAGGTGGCACAAACCTAGAGTTGCAGGCACATAGCTCAAATTTTTGGGCCCTCACCATGAAATTTCCTTGGAGTTCTCATCGATATAGGCTTATAGCTACTCCATTTCCCTTATATGCCCGCGCCTAATGCTCAAATGGGTAAAAAATTAGTTCCCCCTCAATGTTCAGGGGTATGGGAGGTTGGGTTACCTCCTGGAGGTGTTGCCGATCCTGTGTAATGTTTGTTTATTAGGTTTCCATCGGTTCCACTTCCTTAAAATCATATAGGAGGTTTAATCTCATATTAGTAGCCTCTCGTCGCATGTTAACCCCAGTTGGCGAGTTACTTGGGTATATGTGGGAAGACGGTGTTACACCTTGTGCTAAGGGATATGAATTTTGAGATTGTCTGTTGTTTTATTGTGGTTTCCTTGGGAGTTACGAAAAGTGCATAAGATTATTGTGAGAACTTGGTAACTGATCCATATTCATGATTTGGGGATTTTATTAACACCACAAGAAAAATCAATTTGGGCCATCAATAAATTTTGGTGAAGTGGATTCAATCAATATCACTATTCCTTAGGTTTACATTGATTTTCATTACATGGTTATGAAGGTCTGGATTATCAATTAATTATAGTATGACATGTAAACTTTGTTCTTTTGTGGGTTAATTTTGTAACATGTATATATCTAAAAACATTTTTTTTAATATAAATATATAGCACCTAATATAATTGAATCAATCCAAATATAAACTTACATATAAATACAAAATTTTCATTCTAATTATAAAAAAATAATTATAATTTTATTTATATTTCATAATAATTATAATATTATTAAATACTACTATAATTATAAATAATTACAACCTTATTTATTTTATATAAATTATTAATAATATTTTATGAATTATTAAATACTAAAAGCATTATTAAATAATTTCATGACAAGGTTACAATGAATTTGGTTCCATTTTATCTTTGCAAATATTATTCTAAATGAAAATATTCTAATATTGTATTTATCAAATGTCCAACACATTGGTTAAAATTTGTTTATCCAAAGTTAGACAATCTTTTGAAGGTCACAGGTTCAAAACTAGAGGGGTAGAGTATGTATGACTTAGTAGACTTAGTAGTCAGATATGTGTGTGGAGGTGGGTACCTTGTCCCACAAACAAGGGGGTCTCATACACCAATTTGGTGTCTCCCTTGAACTAGAGGGGTAGAGTATGTATGCCTTCGTAGAATTAGTAGTCAAATCTATGTGTGGAGGTGGGTACCTTGTCCCACAAACAAGGGGGTCTCATACACCAATTTGGTGTCTCCCTTGGTCATGGCCTTAAAATTTGATAATAATAATAATAATATATTCAACGTTTGAATAAATCCATACATTTTTACTATTATTGTAAAATAATATAAATAAATAATTAAAATATAAAATATAAATAATTGAAATATATTTTTTAAAAATTAATGTATAATTAATATGTTTTTCCCATTAGAATCATAAACAATAATATTTTTTTTATATCATATTTCAAATTATAAATATTGATTAATTTATTATACATTTTATAGTAAAAAATAAAAAAATATTATATTTATTATATATAATAATTTATCAATATTGAAGATATTCAACCTTTGGAGTGGACATTTTAGTAATTTTCATACTACTTTGAAATTATGAGCCTTAACTTTTGGAATCTCAAACTAAAAAGTTAATATTGATTTATCAAAGATATCTTAATTTGGCCTCATAGACATTCCTCCTTCATTTCAATCTTCAACCACTTCAATATCGTCTCTTATTATACTCAATTTACGGTAAAACTAAAAAGTAATTGTCTCTAATCTTGTATCTCATCTTTTCTTTCCCACTAAATCTACCAAAAAAAAATACCTATATTGACTAATA
Source organism: Pinus albicaulis (assembly GCA_034641835.2). Taxonomy (NCBI): domain Eukaryota; kingdom Viridiplantae; phylum Streptophyta; class Pinopsida; order Pinales; family Pinaceae; genus Pinus; species Pinus albicaulis. The sequence continues at coordinate 1,085,950,394 of CM076577.1, read as the reverse complement.
CATTTTATAATACCTCCATATATGCTCCCATTATCATACAGTGCAAAACAAATTTGGTTCCGAACACTCTCTTCACTATAGCCATTCAAACATATTATCCTCAATTCTTAACTTCTCTTCACTATAGCCATTCTTAGATATTATCCCGAATTCTTAACCAAAGAAAAAATACCATTTAACAAAGGCTCAAAAACCAATGGGTGCTCCATTTCACATATCAAGAAAATGTTGGGGTGTGTTTGCATTAAAGATTTCATCAAGACCTCATTTAGGAATTGATTTGACCCTATTCCACACATAATTAGGGAAACATATGACTCGTTTCTTTTCACTACTATATATTCCCTATCAATTGGGATCTTTGGGAAGTTTTTGAAAAATTTTATTTTTAGTAAATATATTTTTAGTAGGGGGTGAAACCTAGGACAATATATGTTAGTGACTTGAATAAGATATAATATGGATATCTTTCACTCCATATACACATTTCTTTATTCTTGAGGTCTAATAAAAATTTTCTCTTATTTTTAGAGATAACTTATCTAACCACCTTGTCCACTCATTTATCTGTCTTATCTCTCTACTTTTAGTGTAATATTTTGATTTTTGATTTTTATTTATTTTATATAAAGGTTATTACATAAGTACCTTATCATTATTTATTTTATGATTTAGGTTAATTCATTGCCTTTTTTACTTACTAGCTATTCTAGGAATGCAAACTAGTTAAAATCCAACTTACTTCAAATTTCTTTTATCTCTTGGATAGGTTGTTTATTCTATTTATTTTAATAATGATATCACATCAATATTTGATTAGTATTTCAAATTCTCTCTTTAGTTACTTAGTCAAATTATTAGTAATTTTATTTTTTCTTCTCTCTTGTTATGTTGTAGCTAATTTAGTACCATTTCACACATATATCTTGTGCTTGTGTTTAAAATATACCATGAAGAAATATTTTCAGTTTTCCATCTAAATATAAACATCCTTTATCTTACTTACCTCAAGCTCATATATCTCTATTGTATATCAAAGGTACCATCAACCATATCTCAAAATTTTGGGCTAAAAAGAATATTAAAACACAATTTAAGCCTTTTTAAGGCTAAGCAATAATTATTTAAAAGTGCTAAGGATCAATTTGATCCAATGTGTGGTCTCAGATTAAGGAACATATAGTTAATATGGCCCACAATTTCATCTCTAAATCAAAGATCTTCAAGAGCTATTCTAAATGCAAGCACCAAATTTTCTTTGATGAAATTTTTTTTTTTTCTAAAAACAATTCTACACATCCTAAGTCGTTTGAGAAACCTTAACAGAAGAAATATATCATTATTCTATATGTAAATCATTTTATCTCTTCCTTGATTTTGTTCAGCTCTATTACCACATATTCTTACTATGCATCCCTCCCTAAATATATTTGAGTTTTACTCACTTTTCTTATTATTATTCCTCCTAATGTATCTTCATATTTTTTGCAAATTCATAATTTTTCTTTTGCTCCTTCCTCACATAAACTGTGTTATCAATTCATTTTTTACCTTAGTCTTTATTCTTTCATTGATTAATAATTAGTATTTCATATTTTCTGGTGACCTTGAATTTCACTGATGCCATTCTATCCCAAAAGAAATACCTAAGGGGCGTTAGAGACCTTTGGCGCTTATACTGCCTGAGTCGATAATACCTTATAATTATAATACTTTATAATTATTGCGCAGAGGAGAGCCATCTCGGCATGATGGCCATGTGTATATATTTTTTTGAAATAAAAATAAAAGATTATCTTTAAAAAAGCAAGCAATGTCTCTTATCATGATTGATTTTGGGACTCTTTTTAGAGTAATCTAAAAATTTATAGATTCACTATGGTTATTAATAATAATAATAATAATAATAATAATAATAATAATAATAATAATAAAATTATTTAAAAAAACAATCTATTTTATTTATAATAAAAACAAAAATAATAAATATATATTTGGATAAATATGTATTTGGTATGTATGAGATGTGGTTATTCTTATTTTTAACCACAAATAAAATATTTCAATATCCATGTGAAATAAATAAAGTAATTTTATATTAATTTAAGTAAAATACATATATTTTCATTTTGATTGTGAGAATGTATAATTTTATGTTTTAAAAAACATTTCATAAAACTTAAATAAACTATTTAAATATCTGTTTTTTGAACAACTCAATTGTTAATAATAATTAAATAATAATAATAAAATGTTTTAAAAAATAATTAATAAAGCTTAAAATGTTTTGATAAAATAAAATTAAAATGTTAATAATAATAAAATGTTTTAATACCTAAAAAGAATAAGTAATTGAATGTTAGCAATTTCAATTATTTTGTGATAAAAGTAATAAGACATAGATGTGTAACTCAATCAATTCTTAATACAAAATTAATGTAATCTTTAAAAATATTAATAATAATCATAATTAAACTCAATGTGATTTATAGATAAAATATTTTGATATTAGGAATTAAGTAATATTAATAACAAAAAAATAATTAATATTTACAAGGTTTATAAATAAACTATTTAGATGAGAATATTGAGTAAAATGTTTCAATATCTATATATATTATATATGGTATAAAACAAAGGAATACAATAAACTTTTATGGTTAAAACATTTCAAGTAATCTTACGATTCTACATTTTTTTATTATCAAATTTGTCTAAAATCCAGCAAAGATTTATTAACATTGTAAGTTGAGTTGTATAGTCTACACAATTCAAATGTCCGTGAAATTTTAAGATCATTAAATCCATTTATACATTCAAAAATATAATTTAGATAATGTAAATTATATATCAAATCTCCTCAAATATAAACATTGTTTTACAAAATTTTATACTTCTAAGAAATTTCCATCTTAAAAAATTTAATAATAATTAAGATATATATTTTAAATATTTTCTTAGTTGATTAATAGAATTATTCTACATTATTATCTTTTTGGTAATTCATCCGCTTTAAAATTTATTTGTGGGAAATGAGTTCTTTAAAAAAATTCAATTGTGAAGAGTGGCTTTTAAGCACACTATTTTGTCTTTTTATCTAGGAAATGAATAATTACATTTTTTTTATTGGTAAATATTTCATAATATTGTTATTTTCAATTTGAGTTATGAATGATTTCAAATTAAACAAAAAAATTATTTAGTTCAAAAGCTATCCTGTTGTCTCTTGAGCGACTCGATCTGCTTATTTCAATTAAAAATCATGACAGCAGCGATGCATAGGAATAAAACACAATAATTAATTTCTATATTACATTCAATAATTAGAGATACATCAAATATATATAGTTGGAGTGAGATCCAACTTATTCCACTCTTGGAGGGAGAGGTTGAGAGAATCTCTCAACATCCTCCAACAAGCCAAACCAATCCCTAAACTTTAGTATGCATCATAAATGAGGCATTATCTCAAACACCCCCCCTTAATGCTTACATTACAAAAAACTTACAATACTGAAATCACAATTAAAATTTTTTTCATTTATCTTTGTCTGACTAGTCTTCATCAGTGCTTACACCCACTCTGAATCTTCCGGCTTCCGCTCTTTTCTTCTCCACACATTCGGGCTTCCCATTTGACACATTTAAAGTACAAAAGCTTCTGACCATATTTGATGTTCTTTGTAGAACTGACGCTTCTCAACCTCCCGAAGGATAGTCTCGACACTGAACCATTTTATTGATACACTTCCATCTGTGAAATTCCCCCGAAGAGAAAATTTTGATAGTTATATAGGACAACGATCTAAATACAAAATGTTTTCAGCAATCAGTTAAACAATTGACCTTTCTACACACTTACAAACTCATAAGGTAAAGGTAACCTGTAATTGTTGATCTTGGAGCACCGAAGTACAACAAGAGTCTACAACTTTATAACATACTAGACATAATCAAACTAGTAACATGCTCTTGTGGCACTGAAGAACACGCAAGAACTACAAGCTTGAACTACATCACTATGTTCAAAATTTCGTTCTTCTTTACAACTTAAACAATATAAAAATAACAAATTTCACATAAAACTCTAACAGATGCAACCAAGAAAGCGACCAACCCATCTCGCTCCACACATGCACAACGATATATATGATACACCACGCTCCTTTCCTTACTCAGCCTCATGTATAAAGACACCACACTACCACGCGATCTTTGTCATGGTCTCATACCAATCGATCTTAAGAGAATAGACTCTACAGAAACTTGATTCTTCACTATGTTGTAGTTCTAGATGAGAAGCAATTCGATTTATAAAACATTCAATCCTCGATGCCTCAGCTCAATAAGTGGCAGAAAGACACAGAAACAAGAACTGTGTATACAAATCAAATAAAAATCAACTCTTGAATTTCAAGAAGGTCCGTTTAAACCATCTAATAATGTGTGATTGTGATTTGTGACCTTCACAGGCACAGGGTATGCACGGAATCCTTTGTCAGTGTGTTAGTTCAAGAATGTTCCTAATTTTACTGTAACTATCTCTGGCCCTCTTGATGCTATCAAGAAGATGCCTGCAACGCCTATAAACATATTCACCGTGGGTAAAATAAAAAGAAACCATTTTTCTGAACTTCGGTCTCGTAACAAGAATTGGCTGTTGGAGAATTGCATTTACAGATTCCTGATCTGGTGAAAGCAGCTCAGATACAAACCTTCTATATCGGGGCTAAGAATTGTCCAATGTTTCACCATTTTATTCGTGGTTGTGGGCAATAACACATTGGATTTTTCTTTGAAACTTAGCATAAGATTCAATTCCCACAGCTGCTCTATACTCGAGGCTTACATTTCCTGAACACTGCTGCCAAATCCACAATACACGGCTAACGAAAAAAAATTGCAGTGAGGATTGATGTATCGTCACTAATTTCTTTTGGCGTCCACCTCTTTGTCCTTGAAACCCCACAGATGATAGCATCTATGACTTCTCAACCAACGATCTGCAATACAATTAGACTAGATTGACAATGACTATGCAGATAAACAATGAACACACAAAGATACACACATAGCACTCTCACAAACAAAAAAATTCAACACTCCTAATCTACGTATGTACAGAGAACCTCTCCCAAACTATTTCATCTTCCTGGGCACTCTCGTGAGGGATTAAGCCCAGCTAGGATTTGGTGCCAAATTAAAAATCATGAGAGCAGAGATGCACAGGAATAACACACAATAATTAATTTCTATATTACATTTAATAAACAGAGATACATCAAATATATATAGTTGGAGTGAGATCTAACTTATTCCACTCTTGGAGGGAGAGGTTGAGAGAATCTCTCAACATCCTCCAACAAACCAAACCAATCCCTAAACTTTAGTATGCTTCATAAATGAGGCATTATCTCAAACAGTTTCTGAAGAAGAATGAATTATGGATCAGCTCATTAGCTGGCACAATTCCTCTAAAGAAACGTCTGCATCGGCTTCCACAAACAACACACCTTCTTCAGTGCACTCAACCACGATCTTACCGGTGAGCACGTCTCTGACTCCTCCAGCTAAAGGGTTGTAGAACACTAAAACCTTGACCATCCCTTTTCTCATAACCCTGGTTGGATCCTCACCCTTCATCGATGGGTTGAACTGTTGGAACTGAAAGATAGGAATTTGAAATCTGAGGGTTCCTTGATCATCGATATTGGAAAGGTATAGAAACTCTTTTGGTGTAGGCACGATTGACGGACCGAGGACGGGCCCCTGTCTGGTGACCTTGAATTGCAGAGATGCCATTAAATCAAAGTTAACCCAAAATAAATAGCTAAGCAGATTTAGAGACCTTTCATGCTGATGTTGCATGTGTCGATAACACTTTATAAGTATTTAGATGTTTTCCAATTGTTTCATATTAGTTGGCTAGTATCTTTCGCTTAGTCAAATTCATTATCTCTATGGTACATCATCTTTTTCAAATATAGTAAATGATTTCAAATTGAATTGCACCATATTTTTATTTTTGAAATAGGATGGAGGTGTCAAATAGAATTGAAGACATTAGTAGATAGAAAATTTTGTTTTGGGAATGTGCTGAAATCATGTGCTGAATTATTTCAAATTGAAATTTTTGTTTTGGAAATGTATTCATGAATAATTTCAAATTGAATTGTATCATATTTTTATTTTGCAAATAGGATGGATGGAGGTCACAAATAGAATTAAATTCCTTACATGTATTTTTTGGCTAGTATCTTTCGTCAACTTCGTTATCTTTATTGTACATCATCCTTTTCGAAAATTTACCAGTTGTGACGAATGGCTCTGTCTCATAGGGCTATTGAAGGCATTAGTTTGTAGATCATTTTTGTTTTTGTTTTCTTGGATGTGTGATGAATAATTTAAAATTGAATGGTAGCATATTTTTATTTTGAAAATAAGTGTTAAATATAATTGAAAAGTTAGTTTTATGTCTAATTTTTAAATAGTAATTTTATTGTGTAAGGAATAAAATTATATTGGGTAGATTTATAAATTATTAGAGAATAATAAATTCATAGTATTGTAAAATAAATAAGTTGTGTTTCTATAAAATAGTTTTCTTTAGGTTTAAAAAATAAAATATAACAATTTAGAAATTAAATATTATTAAAATTACTTGACTTCTCTTTCTTTCCCTTCTTTCTTTGTACTTTCTTGCCAAACCTTCATGATGTATTTACATGTATTATTTCCAACTAGCACATTCACCACCTAGGGTTGTTTTTTACTAGAATAAAAACTTTATGACTCATGTGCTCTTTTTTTTTCGTTATCCCATGATCTAAGTATCAGTGTTCCTTCTAGACCAAGGCCATGATTTGTCTATGTATTTTACAATTTTTGCTTGTGTTGTGAATTTGAAACTGGATTATGGGTGTTTGTATCATCTTTAAAGATGGGGTATTCCTCGATCTGCTCTTCCTCCACCTCAGATGAATCCTACAAACCTACATATTTTTCTTTTTTAGAAATTTCTTTTTTCCCATGGGAATGAATCCTACAAATGTCTTGTTTGAAAAAATGAATGTTTTGAAGGGAGTGTTTTCATAATCTAAAGTTTGAATTTCTTGGGAAGAACCATGATTCAACAAAATACCTCTACTCAGATCTATTTCCACACATAGGTAAGCAAACGAAAATAATGCATTCACTCTCCAACTTTATGAAATTTTCAAGAGTATTTCCAATGTCCTCATATAACTTCTCATGCCAAAAAATAAGGTAGAGATGTAACAACGTAACCCAAACTCACATTAATGTTATAGATTTACAGTGACTATTTTAACAAATAATACAAACCCTTCCATGGATTTCGAGCTTTCTATGATATCCATAGCTCCCATGGAAGAGGGACTTGGAAGTTTTTTTGCAAATATTTTTGTTTCTAAGTTGATATGCATTTACTAAGGAGGTGTGACTATAGGAAACATAAATGATCATAGATATTCACATTCAAACCAACAAATCCAAAAAGAGAGAGTTGGAGCCTCAAAAAAACAAACCAAAAGCTCAAAACAAAAAATAGAAGTCATATTGTTCTACAAAAACATTGAAGATCATCCACATGTGACCAAATCTTATAACATGCCTCCTACGTAAAAAAGATTAGTTTCCCTCCTTGCCTACAACATGAATCAAACTGAGAGAACAACTACTGGACAGGGTGACGTAAAAACGATTAGTTTCCCTCCTTGCCTCCAACATGAATCAAATTGAGAGAACAACTACTTGACAGGGTGTATACCATAACCATGTAGAACTCATAACTTAGAGCAAGATGGTAAGGAAAACCGTAATAAAAAACAGTGAAGTTGCTCATGCCCGAGACTTTGATAGTTCTATTCAAACAAAACTTTGTATAAGCTCTAAATTGCCATTTCTCCATAATAAACTCAATAAAAATCAAACAAGGTCCACCTAGATAAATTTATACTTAATAAATTTTTTTCCTTTTTTGCTTTATTTAGGAGGATTTGAACATTGAATTTCATGGTATAAATAATACTTTATGGGCAATTGAATGGCACCATAGACTCAATTATTAATAAGAAATATTTAAATTGTAAATATTAACTAATAAATATTTATATATAATTAAGTAAAAATATTTTATTTAAAAATAAAAGATATATTATTATTAATAGTAATTTTTATGGAAGTTACAAAAATAATTTGGTCAACAATTTTTTTCTTAGCTATGTGGATTTAAGTCTACAATATGTTGTAACTCTCCTATTTGTTAATTTATGATTTGAGGTTTTTTTTTTCTTATTTTTGCGATGAAAAATTTCAAAATTATATGAATTTAAATTATTAGACTTATGATATTGATCAATTAGCAATGGGTGTGTTCAAAGGCTCCAAGAAAATACATAGGTTCCAAGAAAGTTGCAGGCTAATAACCCTATTAACTGTCATTGACAGAGGGCTCGATTCGTCAATTTTGGCAGCAGGGTGGTGGTTGATCGCCTTTGGTTCGCATTGCAGTCTATGGCAGTGACCCCAGGCGGGGGGCCGACCCCCTCCTTCAAAGACATTGTAGCGGGAGAACACGTAGCGGGTGGCCCTGGTTGTTTGAATCGGCAGACATGTGATACTCAGCAGTCTGGTCTAGTTTTGGGAGTCGAATGGCAGTCAAAGACAAAAGGCCAGTGTTTTCCTAGGGCATAAAAAAAACCCAGGCTCGTTATACCGCCTAACACATTAAAATATTACCATTGTTATATGAAAGATCATGCTTTAGTCTGTAAATTTATTGGCATTTGGCCAACAAAGAAAGATCTTTTGAGATGGATTCAGAATAAATGGCAACCACGAGGAGAGCTTGACCTCAAATTTGGTCCCTGTGGGTTATTTACAGTTATATTTACTAACTTACTGGACAAATAATGCATATTTGAAGGTGGGCCGTACTTTTTTAATAATTCAGGATTGTTTATGAGGTTGTGGGAAGAATGTTATAATCCTGATGTGGAACAATTTCTGGAAGCTCCTGTTTGGGTCTGTTTATTTGCTTTACCTGTAGATTTTTGGGACCTAGATATTCTTGAAGGGATTGGTAATTCTTTAGGTAATTTTGTCAAAATTGCGGAGACAACATGTCAAGGTAGATATAATTCTTTCACTCATATTTGTGTTTATATGAATATTTGAACCATCACAGGATATGCTTGATGATCAACCTCCGCCCCCAGAAATGCAGATAGAAAAGACGTCTATTATAAAATGTAAAGCACCACTTGAAAATCCTGAGTCTACTGACATAATTGTTGAATCGGAGGAACAGATGACGATGGATATTGAAACTCCTAAGGATGATCTCAGTGCAGAGGAACATGTTATGAAAAGGATTCTTCATGAATGGAGGAATTTAGATGACAGTTTTATTCCAGATGATCAAAAGACTCTCTATAAACAAACTTTTGAGCATTATTTAACGGCACAAACTAAGAAATCAGTCAGTAGACCAAAGTCTAGTTTGCATAAAGTTGGCACTCATCAAACCAAACCAAGTAAGAAGAAAGGCATGAAAACACTACAAGAATCAATTCAATTAGTTGGCGAAATGTTGATTAATACAAGCAAGATTATGCCATTAACAACGGTATTTCAAAAACTACCTAAATCTTAATGATGAAAATTCTTTCTTGGAATATTTGGGGGTTAAATATCCTGGTTAAACAATGATATTTAAAAGAAAAATTAAAAAAGGAGAAACCTCAAATTATGTTACCTCAAGAAACGAAGGTTTTTGCGTCGCGTTTTGGTACCATTTTAAGGTCTTTTCATCCTCATTATGAAGTGATGGTCATAGATGCTCGAGGAACGACGGGAGGAATTGCAATTCTTTGGAATCCAAATGAAGTCACTGCTGATGATTGGTTTGGTCTACATTGTAGTCTCTCTGGCTATTTTAGGCTTGTAGGGACTAAGGAAAAACTATTGATCACAACAGTTTATGGTCCTGATTCACCGGGGAGAAACAACAGTTCATAGACAGTATACGCGCTTTGCGATTAGTTCATCGGGAGAAAAACTGGATAATTGGAGGTGATTTTGTTGGAACACCTAATCCTCTATGGGTAGGTGTGGAATGCAAAAAGTCACAATGGAGTCCAAGTGACCTTGGAATATGAAACGAAGAGTCACACCATTGTATTATAAATGTACATCTTTGTATAATGGAAAATAAGAAAGCCTCACGCTTATCCTTCATTGTGTTGAGTCTCTTGTGTGTGTGTGCTCATATTCCTCATACACCATGTGTGTGCTTCAACATGGTGTTTAACATGGTATCAGAGCGGGCAATTGCTGGCCCTGCGTCAAATTGAATGAGCCATTTGTGTTTATGTCCTGTGCATATCTGCAAAATTTTTGGCATTTTTGCAGCATTTGGAGGATTTTTGCAGTAGTGTTTTTTCCGCCATTCAGAAGTGTTTTGAGAAGCAACAACATTCAAATCCGTGGCAGCATTCAGAAATTGACTTTGAAGAAGAGCAACAGTGGTGTTGAAGAAGCACATCTGAAGGTTGATTTCTTCCTGCAATTTCTGTCTTTTAAATTCTACATCTTAAAGAGCTGCTGGAATAGTGTTTTAAATTGGGTTCCTGAAGAAGTTTCTGATTTTTAATGGAAAAGAATTCTGAGTTTTGCTAATGATTTCATCATTTCTGCACTTTTTGTTGCTGCTGGATTTGTTCTGTTATACATTTGGAAAATAAATTCTACTGTCCTCTGCTACTATGCTCTCTGCTGTTAAAAAAAAAAAAAAAAAAAAAAACAAAAAAAAACACACATTTGGCCCACAGCCCCTGCAACATTCTCACTGCTCTTACCTTCTTCCCTACTTGGCTACGCCCCCCCTCCTCTCTACACTCTTTCCCAATCCCACAATATACAGCGTAACCTTACCCATTCGCTCATCTCAATACACCCCTTATCACTTCAAGCTCCCCCAAGCTTTCAATGCCAACCAACATTCAATCCATAGCCTTTCGGCTCCCACTCCTACGCCTCTGCTATATGCTTCACTCCAGTGAATTAAACTCTACGCTATTACCTACCCACTATGCCCTCACGCACCCCCCCTCTCTGCCAGCCTTACTCTCAATGCTCTACCTGCCCAACGCACTAGCTCACGGCCCTCCCTGCAATAACCTCCTCTTTTTTTAAATTTGTTTTTCATATTTTAAATAAAGTGCTCCCCTCCCTCACCTAAACTACCCGCTCCCCCTTACATGCCTCTACCAAATCTCAAACCCATCCCATTATAAAATTCGTTTTTTATATTCTCATACCACCTTTCTTTTTAATTAAATCATCTCCCTTCCCTTTATTAATAATCCTTTCTTTATTAACGTTTCTCTTAGTGTTTCCACACGTCTCTCTTTTAATTTATTAAGTTCTCTTCCATCTCCTTCCCTTTTAATTCCCTTTCCCTTTTAAATTTTTTCCCTCCACTAAAATTAATCCCCATTTTTTAATTCCCTTCCTTTAATTAATCCCTTTTTAAAATTAATCCCCCTTCCCTTTTAAATTAATACTTTCCCACCAATTAAAATTTCCTTTTATTACCTTTCCATATAATAATTTTTCCTCTCCCATTTCAATAAATATCTCTTTTTCCATTATTTTAATTAATTCCCATTAATTTATTTTTTAATTAATTTTTAATTAAAATAAAAATAAAAATAAAAAACAGCAGAGAGAGAGGAAGAAAAAGAGAAGACATGAACAGCAGAAAGGAAGAGAAAATGACATATCAGAAAATGAAGTGAACACATAGAGAAAATTGCAGATTTGACATTAACATAAGGGTGATTTTTTGAAGATTTTACATGAGAAGACAAGTTTGCCATCATTGCAAAACAACTCTTTGAAGGAAAATTCAGTTGCCTAAAAGTGTTTTTGCATAGTGTTTTCAGCTGCACATATTTTGCAGAGATATTGTACTGTATTGACATTGTATTGTGAGTGGAATTTGCATCTTCTTCATAGTTGCAATCAGTATTTGAGTTGTTGGATTGTTGATTGCCCTCCATCATTTGAGGAGCAAATTTTGTACTTTGAGATTTCCATAGTTGGAAATTCTTTAGAGTCATTTGTATTTTTTGTTGAATCACGTTGTAAACGGGTGCATTTTCGGTTGAAGCCAACACCCTCTCATTCATTTTTGAGCCTAAATTGTTGAAAATGGCCAAAATCAATGAGGCATTAATGTTGTTGAATGACCTCATTCATTCAAATGTTGATGATGTGATAAAAATGAGCAAGGATTCTCTTTGTAACATTTAGAGTTGTTTGCTATATGCACAAGAAAAGATTGAGTTTTTGCAGTTGGAATCTCAGCTCCAACAAGACGAACTTCAGCAAAAGAGTCACCATTCTGAACCTGTTTCTGTTCAGAAGATTGAGAAGGACTCTCATCAGAAGAAAGAAGATAATGTTCCAGTTTATTCCCATTCAGTTCCTTGCACAAGAGCAGATGTACATGCAGATGCAGCAGTTCAACCTGTACTTCTCAAGCCCATCATCAGACCTTGGGAAGAGCTTGTCCACAAAAAGCACAGAACTGGTCTTGAATATGACAAGGATGTGTCCTTTCTTATTCCGAACTACTCCAAGCCCATCATATTTCAGAGTGCCGGATTCCTGTATGACAGCTCACCTACCGTTGTTCCAGATCCTGTTCCACTTCCACAACAGATTGAGAAATGCCAAGACTGTGATCGAGTTGGCCATATGAAAGATCATTGTTTTGATCTTCATCCATGCAAGCACTGTGGTCAGCACACCTATTGTTCAGACAGATGCTTCAGAAACAAGCCTCCTGTAAGAAGCAAGATACATCTTGGATGGATGGCTTCTTGGCAATGGGCATCAGCAGCCAAGAAGATGTTTATGACACATGTTAGAACTTGTTCATGGATATTGAACAAACTTGCAGTTGAGTTTTCGCCATCATCTCACCTTGTCCCTGACAGGGGGGAAAATGGTGGTCATGGCCAAGTCAATGAAGATCAAGCGAGCCTGAGCCACAATCTCTCATTCCATGTTCAGAGTTGTAGCCAGCAGTTCAAGCAAGCCTGAGCCACAATTCGTCATTCCGGATTCAGAGATGTAGCCAGAGACACGGATGCCCATGAGCATGCCTTCCGTTGGTGGATAACCTAAAACCATCATCTTTGGTTGGTGGATAACCTAAAACCATCATTTTCGGCTGGTGGATAACCTAAAACCATCATTTTCGGTTGGTGGATAACCTAAAACCATCATCTTTGGTTGGTGGACAACCTAAAACCACCACAGGTAGTAGACCTCCCTTCTTTTAGGTTGAAGGTCTCCCTTTTTTATGAGGGACAATTCCTCTAGTAGAAGCCTTCAGCTTCTTGCCAGTTTTGGAAGAGTTCCGAGAACTGCAACAAGTATTGCGTTCCAGTGTTGGTGGTCATCCTTAAACCACCTCTTTTTTCCAACATTTCAGAGAGTTGATTCAGCCCAAGTGCTGCCATGTATACTTTGCAGATTTGTATTACAACTCTTTTTTTGGACTCACACATACCCCTTCGGATTAAGGGGGGATGTTGGAACACCTAATCCTACATGGGTAGGTGTGGAATGCGAAAAGTCACAATGGAGTCCAAGTGACCTTGGAATATGAAACCAAGAGTCACACCATTGTACTATAAATGTACATCTTTGTATAATGGAAAATAAGAAAGCATCACGCTTATCCTTCATTGTGTTGAGTCTCTTGTGTGTGTGTGCTCATCTTCCTCATACACCATGTGTGTGCTTCAACATGGTGTTTAACAGATTTTAATCTGATTTTAAACCTCAATGAAAAGAAGGGAGGGACTCAGAGAGATGATCAGGATATGCAGTCATTTTGGGACCTTATAACTGATATTCACTTGGTTGATATCCCTACTATCAACGATATACATACTTGGAATAATCTTCGCGGTGAAGCGCATCAGATAACCTCTTGTCTTGATCATTTTTTACTTTTAGAGGATTTAATTAACTTGGATCTGCATTTTGAAGCCTCTATTCTACCTTCCTTAGGCTCTGACCATTGGCCTATCAGTCTAACTTTGGATATTAAGGATGTGCCTCAAAATAAGCCTTTTCATTTTGAACGGTTCTGGTTAAGGGACCCTACCTTTGTTGATCAAGTAAAGCATTGGTGGCAATCATCATAGATTCAAGGTAGGAACTGCATGCATACATTTCAGTTAAAGTTGAAATATATCAAGAAGGAGATTAAACATTGGAATAAAACACATTTTGGAAATATTAAGACCTCTATGAAAATCCTCCAAGATCAGATGAAACATATTCAACAGGAAATCATTTTTAATGGCCAAACAACATATCTTGCAGAACAAGAAGGGCTTGTTCTCAGTGAACTGGAAGAATGACGGAAACAGGAAGAGATACTATGGAAGCAGAAATCTCGTGTGCAATGGTTGAAGGAAGGAGAGAAAAATACCTCTTTCTTCCAACAATCCCTGATTGAACGGCGACAACATAACAGAATCTTCTCCCTAAAGGATGCGAATGGTAATAAAGTTTTCTAGCATCAAGAATAGGAAGAATTGCTGGTTCGACATTTTCACGCCATGGTGACTGAACCTGTGCATAACAGACAAGAGGCTATTCGCCACATTACAACACATATTCCAACCATCGTATCTCGGGATCAAAATCTAGCATTAATGCGTAGTATTAGCTTTACTGAGGTGGAGGAAGTTGTTAAAATATTTCTAAATATAAAGCTCCTAGTCCTGACGGTTTTACAGCAAAATTTTACCAGGCCTGTTGGTCTTTTCTTAGTCATGATATTTTGGAGCTGGTTGAAGAATCTAGGCGTTCACGACAGGTTTGCCCATGCTTGAATTCCACCTTTATCACTTTGATACCAAAGCAAACTCACACGGACACTCCTGCAGGCTTCCGCCCTATAGCCTTGTGTAATGTTATATATAAAATCTTATCTACTATTATGGTAAATCGCTTAAAACCAATTCTTTCTGATAATATTTCCTCGGAGAAAACAGGTTTTGTTAAGGGAAGGAAAATTTTGGATGGAATAGTGACAGTCCAAGAGGCAATCCATTCTTTAATACAGTAGAAACGGCAAGGTATATTGGTAAAATTAGATCTTTCAAAAGCTTATGATCGGTTAAATTGGGATTATTTGAAAGATATATTACTCTCTTTTGGGTTTTGATGTACGGTGGCTTCAATGGTTGTTTTCATGTATTTCAACTCCGAATTATTCCATTCTTGTCAATGGAGTTCCTAGTCACACCTTTAATGCAACTAGGGGGCCTCGCCAGGTTGATCCCATTTCTCCCTTTCTATTTATCATTGCTGCTGAAGGGCTTGGACGGTTAATTAAGGCCCAAATTGATTATCATAGTTTCAATGGACTGAATCTTTGGGGTCGGGATCTTACACTCTCTCATCAGCAATTTGTTGATGATATCATGCTCTTTTCTCATGTTTCTTTACGGGAAGCTCTTTCTATTTTGCATGTCCTTAATATTTTCATGGACGCTTCGGGAACCATGATTAATAATGATAAATCTCATATTTATTTTTTCAATACCCCTGCTCCTATTGAACGTTTCATTGCACGTACTCTTGGCTTTCAAATCGGTCATCTGCCTTTCAAATATCTCAGTTTTATGCTACAGTTGTCATCACTAAATTCAGCAAGTTGGGAGAGTTTGATTACTAGCCTTCATAATCATTTGCAAAATTGGGCTCTGAAAGCACTAAATGCTCCGAGCAGAGTTATTTTATTAAGATCGATACTGCAAACTATTCCCATTTATCAACTTTCTGGAAGAGCTGCTCCTAAAAAAGTATGTACTACTTTGGTAAATATTTTTAAGAAATTCCTTTGGCAAGGTGCATAAAATAGAAAAAAATGGGCATTATTATCTTGGGATATACTAGTGAAATCCAAAAGAACAGGGGGACTTTGACTCCGGGATCCTTTTATATTGAATCAAGTTATGGGTGCTAAATTATGGTGGAGATGGATACAGGGGGGGCTGGACCTTTGGAAGAGAATTTGGGAGATTAAATACGCTATGCCTATGTCATTTGTTGGCAAGTTAAAAACAGATTTTGCTCCAAAAGGCTCAAATATTTGGAACTTACCAGCGGAAAATAGGGATCTGATTCATCAGCATAGTTTCGGGGAAGTGCGTGGAGGGCAGACAACACTCTTATGGGAAGACTCCTGGCAGCAACGTGAAAAATTATTTAGTAGACTGGATTTGGGTGAAATATTCTTAGTTACAAATTTACCTCATACTAGACTCATTCAACATTACTAGAATACTTAGATTAATGGACAGTGGCGCATATGGAAAACACGAGATTAATGGCCTCAAGCACCTGATACGGTCCAATGGAGTAACTTAGACAGAGAATTGCAAACTCGAACCATAATGACAGCTACTGGCGTAGATATTTGAAGATGGGGATATCGGACAAAGGGTATGTTTACAATTAAGGAGGCCTACTTCCTTAAATCGCAAAATCATCAGGATGTTGCTGCACCCATCTGGCATAAAATCTGCAATGTAAAATTTTGGCCTAAGGTTGAATATTTTTTGTGGCTTTTAAGCCATAAATGTACGTTGACCTGGGATCATTTACAACATCAAGGTTTGCAGGGTCCTTCCTATTGTTTCCTGTGTTGCCAAAATGAAGAAATTATTAAACATTTATTCAATACTTTTCCTTATAGTAATGAGATATGGGAGCGACTGGAGGGGTTATTTGGCCGAACTGATCGTGTAATCAGTAGTGTTAATACTACTATTTGCACTCGGCACAGTGGTGGGTATAAGAGTGAGGTGATTAACAGGGCCTGGAGGTTTTCGTTAGGATTTCTGATTTGGGGAATATGGAAGGAGCAAAATTCCCGTATTTTCAGAGGTGTAGAAAGACAAGTTTTTCAACTCTGGATTGTTATTGTTGAGAATATAAGGGAAACAATTCTGGTGGAATGATGGGGAGATGAGGATTGGCCTGACACAGTTATGGAAACACGAATCCTAGATGCTCTTATTCTTACCCCTCAAATGATTTATGCTTCTCTACGGAAAGCACAACCAAATTTGAATTCTATACCGAAGCAATTTATTCCTCCACCGCTGTGTTTTATGAAATTAAATTTTGACGGGGCCTCTAAAGGGAATCCTGGACAGGCAGGGATTGGTGGTATATTCATAGATTATTTTAGTAAGGTCTGTTGTCTTTATTCTTATCCTATGGGATATGTTACTAATAATGAGGCTGAATTGATGGCTTTAAAGCAGTGTCTAATTATTGCGATTCAGGAAGGTTACCAAAGACTTGTTGTTGAGGGGGTTTCTGCAATGGCAGTTGGTATTTTAAAAAAATTACAACAAGGTAATCCTTGGTAGAAAATCAGCAAGAGCTGGCGAATAATGAAACTTGTTGAAGATATAGGCACTCTTCTTCGCCAGGTTGGTTCAGTCATATGCACTCATGTTCACTGAGAGGGGAATCAGGTAGCGGATTATTTGGCAAATTGGGCTTGTAAGAATACCACCAGACATCTTGATATCAATGATTCCCACCAAGCTTGGGTTGTGGAATTATATCCTCCACAGTGTATTGTGGATCGAGATCGACCTCGTTCACCCCCGATCGAGGTGCCTGACAGCTGATCCGGGCCGTGCATATCCATGTGGTGGATGTCTTGCTGCCTTATGTGATATCATAATGAAGAAAGTATTTTGACAGTCGCACTCCACTCCATTCTTTCATTTTTCATGCGTCAGCGAGCTCTTTGCATTAACACTCTGTCAGATGCATTAAATCAAGCTTATATGCAGTGGTTCTACAGTTGTATGGTTTGTTTCGTTATTCTTCTTCATTCTCTGTTCAAACCTTGCATCAACACTCCATTACAAGCGACAGCTCAAGACTTCATAGTGCACATTCTCTGCCACAAATCGTGGTATGTAATGGAAACTCTGCCTTCCATGCCCAATTTTCGTGTTTTGATTTTATCTCCGTGGCCTCTGTTTTCTTCTGACTTGATACATTTGTTAGAGGCGTCTCATTGTGTTTTTTCAAGATGGTTTTGGTTTCAGAATGGGAATTTGGGTAATATGCATGTCGATCCTAACTTCCGCAACCCCCTTGGTTGGTCGTGGGTTTGTTGGGTAAGCTTTGCTCTCTTCCTACTCTTTTCTCTTCGGGATCTTCAAGTTTCTCCTACCCCTTTTCATTTTCCAGGCTTTCCTTCATTGGGGTTTACAGTGGATAATCTTGCTTCTGCCCTCTATGGGCATTTTCTCAACATTGGTAAACTGCTTCTACCTTGCATGCATTCTCAACTTCATCCAATATGTCATGGGAAACTGTCCTATGAGTTTATTGCGTTTCATTTCGACTGCACACATGGTTTTTTCTCTTTTATAATTTCCTATGGTATGGTTTTGCTGCTGGTTCTTTATATTACAGAGGGTTCCGCATCTATTCCAGCTGTTCTTAGTCTTCCTTCTGGCCATGGTCTTCTCTGTACTTTTTCTCTTGGTTGGTTCCTTGTTATTCTATCTGCCACACATCATTATAAGGTTCATTACGTTCTGGGCTGGTTCCAGCTTCATTTATATGCCAATTTGCGCTGTAAGGATTTGCACGTGGGGTTCGTAGCAATGGCGCTTTCTTATGTTTTAAATTATCTTCTTCCTGACTTAATTCTAGCCACAGGCCTCTCTCAAAGCCCTTTCATTTCCAGTATGGTGAAAGGGAAACCAATGAAGCCAAAACGAGATAGGCTGCCTCATCCTAGGGCTGGCATGAATAGGCGTGGCAGGAAATCTAATGTAGAGGTGCTGCATGAGATTGGTCAGGTATATGAATCAGGGAATTGGGATAATATTAAGTCAAAAATACATGGCTGGGAAGTTCATACAGAGAGTGAGAAAGAGGACATGGAAGCTCAGCTTTCCCAAATGGATTTCTTAACTGATCCAGGTAGTACTCGGGGTCATGTTTCTCAATTTCAACAGTCAGTAAAGACTTACTAGAAGATGAAATATCTTCTTGCCAAGGCTATGGCAACTAAAGAGGATAAGAGTCTCACCTCTTCTATTCTATTTGAAATGCAACAAATGAATATGGATATGCATGCTATGCTCAAAGTACAGATTCAGTTGAATATGGTAACATTGAAAAACCACTGCAACTTACTCACAGCAGTTCACAGGTGTTAGGTCCAATTGCTCATGCTCAGGTTTTTGTTTATCTATCTGGTTAACTATTTTCGTGTTTGCTCATTTTGGACTCTGTTAGCTTTATTACTTCTTTTATTTGTAAATATTATGGACATACTACAGCTCTAAATGTTGTCAGTGGTAGGATAAGACAATTTCATTTTTGGTCTGCTTATAACTCGATGCAGTGGCCAATAGACATGGTTTTCTACGAGCAGGTTGAGGTTACTATATTTGTTTTTACTTGTATGACTCTCTGCCCTAAATATTTCCAACAATAGAAAGGTACTGCGAAGCTTACAAAAAAAATAAAATTAAATTAACAATAGGTGTGTTATGAAGTATTATGTAAACCATAAGATTCAAGATTCAAATTCCACTAAGTCAAGCCCACCATAAAAATATTATTAACATAAAATAGTGTTTTTTATTTCATTATTTATATATATATATATATATATATATATATATATATATATAGTTTTAATAGTTAATAATAATATAAAAAATAAAATAAAATTACAATTTAATTAAATTTATATATTTTTAATCTCACCAATGTAAAATATACTAGGAAGTAAATAGATTAATATTCATTAATTTTTATTATTTATTTAATTTATTTATTTATATTAATTATTATTGTAAATTAATATTTTGAAATTCAAAAAATGCAAAAAAACAAAAACAAAAAAGGTAATAAATGCAAAATAAAAGAACAATAAACGCTTATATGTAAAAAAACAAAAATATGAAGTAAATCATATATGAAAACGTTAACCATAAGTAAATCATATAATATATGAGTAAATATTTTTAAATTTGAAAACGTCAACCACACGTAAATCGTATAATATATAATCTAACCCCAAAAAATAATATAATATATAAGTAAATCTTTTTGGATTTGAAAACGTTAACCACCGTGAATACCTTGAATAATCTGAACCCATATACCGCTTCGAGGGTTTCTCTTCCAAGGTTGATTGGTGATCGTACTCCTCGCCAGCGTGAAAATATGTCGTCTGCAATTTTTTCAGGCTTCTGTAGAGTGCTTAAAACATTTGTGGTGTCCGAAGTTTTCGGGCTTATGACCAGTACACTGATTGGAATGGTGTCATTTGCCTTAGGTTTGAGAAACTATTTTTGAATGTCACAGGAGTACCAGATTTTATGAACAATACACAAATTGGAATGCTGCAGTGTCATTTCCAATTTGAATTTGGAGAGTTATTTTACCAAGTTTGTTATATTGATGGGGATGGATACCAAATCTGCCCATATCAAGACCGAATTTGTTACATCATATTCATTAATCATTAACTTGTTACATGACGTTCATTAAGTAATTAGTAATTGTGTCAAAAAGTTCAAGGAGAGAGGTTAAAGAGAGGCTCATAGGATTGTTAAATTGAAATTGTTGAATTGGAAAAATCATATTTTGGTTTGAAATAATAATTGTTGTATTATATTTGGGTTGTTTATATTTACATTTACTTTATGTTACCGACATCATTTGGAAATCATTTATCTAGGTTTTATTTATTCAGCATTATTTAATAATAAACTAAAAAACATAGTCCATAACTCAAAAACTAAAGAATCAGATTAAATATTTTTATTATTCAACCAGAACAATGTAGCCCGGGACCTAGTTTTTTAATTCAAATTAAATACTTTTGGAAGATTTTTGCCACAAATCAAAGAGTGTTTTTTAGTGGAGTTGAGATAGTTGAGATTTGAAAAACGTTTAATTCGTTACAAATATAATTAATATTATAATAATATTTTTTACAATTTAATTAATATCAAATGTAAAAACAGAGTATCTCATTACAAACATTTTTCTTTACAATCTTTAAGTAATATAATAAAATATTAAACTATAGAAAAAAAATATATCCTACCATATAAACATGTGAGTAAAGAGTACTCTCATGGATCACTTCTTCACCCTAACATGTAAGTCATGGTGGACTTGGTCCTCTTGTAGAAGCTAGTTGATCCCTCTACAGATTTGGCATCTAGTATTGTGCAAATTATCCATGGACATAGAGATTTTGATTTTTTTCCCTTTATCCATGGACATAGAGATTTTGATTGTTTTCCCTTTACTATAATAATGTTTCTTTTCATAATTCAGCTATTATGTTTCTCCACAAGTCTTACTATCCACATGGGACAACATTGTTTTATTTACCTCTTATTCATATATTTTTTCTTATACAGATTCTTAAATTATGATGAAAAATAACCTAAGTAAAATATATTATTTACTAAAATATCAAATATTTTTAAAGATTTTAATTTTAAAAGATGTAAAAATAAAATAAAAAATTTCCACATTATTTCAAAATAATGCATGAATATCGCAACAATATCAAGCAATAATAACAAAAATTTACTAAAAAATTATCCATATTGAAATAATTATTTTTGCAATATTAAATACTATAGATTGCATTGGTCAATTCTATGACAACCTTGTTTTATTAACATTTAATGAAATGATTTACTTTATCAAAGCCTATTTGCAAATATGATAAAATGGAGGTGAATCTCCATGATTAAGAATCTCATTACATGTTTTTGTAAATATATAATAATAATTGTTATTTAAAATTTATTTATAATTTAGGAGTTTTATAATTTTTAGTTTAATAATTACAAGTTTTTATTTTAATAGTTTTAACATTTTTCAACTCCAATATTAATAAGATATAAATTCAATTGTTTTCAAATTTTAATTAAAAAACGTGATTCTGAATTAGCTTTCCAAAAAAAAAAAAAATTGAATTTGAAATTTGTTCAGAAAAAGAAGAAGAAAAGAAGAGAAAATTATAAATACAAATTAGCTCTACTTTGTTCATATATAACAATCTCCAATGCTATTGATTTTTATCTTTATTTGTTTTCATTAATATAAACAAAATCTTGTGTTCGAATAAACTATCGTTTTAATCTCAATGAACTTAGGTGGGCCATTTCCAATCACATAATCTTTAAAAAAACCACTGCTTTTCATTAAACTTTAATGATGGTTGCTTTTAAACTTCAATTGTGATCTCACAAGTTTAATTGAAGTGTTTTCAATACATTAAAAAAATAACCAACTTAATGATTTTATTTTCAATCAGTTTAACCAAATATTAAAAACATTTTTTATTAAGCTTTGATTTTGATTAGAATGAGGTCAATTAAGGCATTTCCAACCAAGGAATCTTACAAACACCTACTTTTGGTTTTTGTGATCATTATAGAATTTTCAATAAAAAAAAATGGAATCTTATTTTTTATATTATTACTTTATTTTTTTGTTTATTGGATCATTATAGAATTTTCAATCAGAAAAAATGAAATCTTATATTTTTTCTTATTACTTTGTTGGCTAGATTTGTGTGCACTTGTCAATACAAATGCCAGGTGCCAAATTTGCAAACCACAACATATCTTGTTATGTGGAGATCACTATGGATCAAATAAGAACGAACCTGCACTCATATACATTTTGAGAACCATAAATTTAGCATTCCAAAAGCGTTCGGTGTTGCCATGTGCTAAATAATTTAGTGAATATTTTTTTTTCGATGTTGAAGACTCTAGATGCTCACTTGAAGATTTCTCCCCAGTATAAATATTTTTCTACTATTCATCACAATATTTTCAATATTTTTCATTGCTTCATCCCTACGCACTTCGGAGCACACTTCTTCCAATACGATAACGGGTTGTACAACCCAATTCTGACTCACCGTAGAGTTTTGGCAGGGAATTATAAAGAATGTTTTTCGGTGCGGACAATGGTTCTGAGATTACGAAGGCTTTTTGTCTATACCAGTTTCAGGCGAAAAGCCTGTTTTTTTTTTTCAGAAAGAAAAAAACGCTGAATATATTAAGAATATATACAGTACATGTTCAAAATAATCTCAACTGTGTGAAAAAACACAGTGAAAAGTCCACCATCATTGCCCAGTAGAAGATTGCTCATGATTTGAGCAATAACAATAAAGTAGGCTACCACATTGACAGGTCATGATCCAACCTGTATACAAATGCAAACAGGACATGAAGTTCAGGAGATAATAACCATGAAATCAAAACAATTCCAGGCTCCTGTTGCGCTACCAATAAAACAAAAGAAAAGCATCTTTCGAATTGATTCTAAGAATAGAGGAGAAAGATGATTCTGATACAGCATTGATAATGAAAATAAGAAGATGCTGGTCGGATCAAAAGGATGTAAAAGCCAATATAGATAGATAAAAACACGCTCGCCTGTAATTCACGCTCGCTTGCACAGATTTCACGCTCGCTTGACATGAGGAGAGTCCGCACGATTTGTCATATCCTGGAAGCTTGAGAGGAATATGTGCGGAAAACAAAAAAGGAGCCAGCAGAGTGAATGTTTGTAAGCAGAGATATAACCAGATGAAAAATAACAGAGACGCTGGCCTGAATGAGTAATACACGCTCGCCTGAGGATGATAAACCGAAACCGAATAGAAAATAATAAGCTTAAGTCCTGAAGGCATCATGGCCCTACAGGATAAAAACTTACACGCTCGCCTGAAAAATATATCATGTATGATTGACAAAAGGAAAACACTCTCGCTTGTTGCATTTCGATCCGACCGTAGAGTGACCAAAAAGGATGGATGCCCCACCAGATAAAAGGAAGGAAACGATATAAACCATAATATACCCTGCAGCATCAACCAAGACAAAACCAACCACATGCAAAATATGATAAAAAAGGCATATGAAGACGATTTAAGGGAGTGGAATGTCCTGAATGTTAATCATAATGCCGCTTTTGAAATGTTCAACCTTCAGAATACCAAAATCCTCCAGCAAACCCCTCTTGGACAATCGATCGGCTCTGGTGTTGTTTTCGCGATATACATGAAGGAGAGGGGGGCATCCCATCCGAAGCCACAACGATCTGGTCCTGTCCATCCAGCCTTGAAGTAACGGGGTGTCCATATGAGCCTCACCAGATAACCATCCAATCACCAGTTGTGAGTCCCCATAAATGCCCGCAACCTGTATTTTGAAATCATAAGCAATGAATAAACCACCCCATAAAGCCATGATCTCCGCCTTATTATTGGACCCTGTGCCGCCATTCCAGTGAATGTGAAAACGTTCCTTTTCGGAAATCTTAATCCAAGCCCCGCAGCCAGTAGTATCACTTGTAGCAGCCCCATCAAAGAAAATAGCAGGGACCGCTATGTCATGAGGACGAATACGACGTGATCCGTCAGAAACATCGGGCAATACTGAAGGAGAAACATCCATCCAAGATCTAATGGCATAATAAATTTTGTAGATCTGGAAGGGAATCCGATCAAAAATCCATCTGTTTCTGGCTAGCCAGATCTCCCAGATGAGAAAAAATGGCAGCGTTCTGAAGCAACTATGAGATTTGTCCCAAAGCCTGTTTTTTATTACAGTTTGAACAAAAAAATCAGGGAAAAAACTAAAATTTCTAAGATGTGAGGGAGGGACATGGAGAAATTTTCGCAAGATTGTTTTCTGTTACAGTCTGAACAAAAAAATCAGGGAAAAACCTAAAATTACTAAGATGTGATGGAGGGACATGGAGAAATTTTCGCAGGATTGTTTTCTGAAAGAAGGTTTGAGAGTGCTTTTTAAAGAATTCCCAGGTTTCGGTTCCAGAATTTTTTAGAGTATTGTCGAGTTTCATATTAGGATTATGGCAGCTATAGGGAAAATCTACTTGGGTGCGCAGATGTCATTGGTGAACCAAAAATTACTCATAAAAATATGAATTCAGCGGCATGGTGCACAAATGTGACGTTATATGGTGCTAGATGTCACTGAATGAAAATTAAGTTTAAAAATTATGAGTTCAACTGTATGGTGCACAAATGTGAGCTTATATGGTGACTATGTGAGGAGTTTATAAGGTTCTAGTACAATAAAAAGGTAGACTAAAATTTCAAGTGCATTGATTTAAAAGAAAGCATAACGGTCTAATTAATAATAATAATAATATATTAATTTCATACATAATCTAAGTATATCTAAAGTCTAAAAATATTCTTCTTCAATTCTATGGAAGTCAAAACAATTTTTGTGTTTAGAATTTCATTTTACAATAAAAAATAAAATTTGTCAAAAATTTTATTAACTTTCTATTACTTATTTTTTGGAATTTTTTTATTCACATTTGATATGTGAACTAACATTTTTTTGAGTGTGTGTTTTTTAAAAATCAAATGATTCATAAAAAATCATGTTCAAAAGCGTTGGTGTATTTTTTTAAAACTTTTTGTTTAAAAAAAAAAAAGTGTTACAACAATATAGACAAAGTCTACTTTAGTTTCGCTATATTTACGAAACCAACTGATGCATATCATAATTACTAGAATTTTTTAAACTCATCCAATATGAAAAAACTCCATATTTTGAATATGTTTCGACTCGCACAAAATTTCTTAACATATTAGTTATAAACTAAAAATCTAAAAACTACCCTTTACAGACGGCAAACCAATGTAATGAACCATATTTTTTTCAATTTTTTTCACTGTGTATTTTAGAAGATACAAAATTTTGATTTTATTAAATCATAATGACCTTCAGAAATTGCTTGCACCCATTTTATTACAATGTTAATTAAAATTAGTAAATATTTATGGAATTCCATAAAATTTATATTTCCTGAAAGTAGATTGAATTCTGCAAATGCTTGTCTTGGTTCTGACAGTTAATTCATAAAGTTTCATGGAGTTTAACCATTTAAAAGTTGAAGAAATGTGTTGAGAGTCGAGCGGTTGCGTAGTTGCAGATGTGTTAGTTTCGCCGAACTTTTAAAAAAGTTCGGCCAAATTGTTTTTTTCCCCATTGGCCCATTAATTCTAATGACACAAAAGTTCAGTTGAAGTTTTTACAAAAGTTCAGTTGAACTTTTAATCGAATTTACGTCGACCAGAAAATTTAGTGAAGCCCCTCCAAAAAAACATTTCACAGTTATATAAATAGTTGAAAACACAATCATTATTTTCATATAATTTCGCACATTTCCTCATTGGGCTGATTTTGCAAAGGACATTTTTTGGGCTTACTTTTCAAAGGACTCTTTTTGGGCTTAATATTCAAACAACATTTTTTGGAGGTATTTTTTAGAGTGATATTTTTTTAGAGGCTTTATGGGTTTAATTTTCAAAGGACATTTTTTGGAGGTACTTTTTCTTTAGAGACATTTTTTTTAGAGGTTTTTGGGCTTAATTTTCAAAGGACATTTTTTGGAGGTATTTTTTAAAGTAAATTTTTTTAAGAGGTTGGGCTTAATTTCCAATGGACAGCTTTTGGAGGTATCTTCTAAAGTGACATTTTTTTAGAATAAGTATTTTGGGTTGAAGTAAATCTTTTATAATGATTTTTTACAGTGAGTTTTTGTCCTACTTTTTAAATGAAATATTTTTGCAGGACTTGGAAGGAAATATTTTGAACTTCATTTCATTTTTAAAAAACATTTTTTTGATGGAATTTTTAAAGTAAGTGTTTTAGGTTGATGTATGTCTTTTGTACAAAATTTTTAAAATGAGTTTTTTTTTTTTTTTTTTTTTTAAATAAAATCTTTTGTAATGATTTTCTTAATTGATTTTTTGTCTAAATTTTTGAAGGAAAACTTTTGAGCTTCATACTCAATTATCATGGGAAATCGAAGGAATTGCAAGAGAAAATATGATCGAACAAGAGACCCTGAGGAACGTAGGGAACAAGGGAGAGAATATTGCAAAAAAAAAGAAAATAACACTCAAATATTGAAAGGGAAAATCAACCTCAACTAGAAGTTGAAGCAGGTATGTAAATGTAAATATTATAAATTTGATATTTAAAATTTACTAGTGTATTTCGAAACTTAATTTTTATTTGATGAACTAATTTGAAAAATATTTTGTAATGTAAACAGAGAGAGATATTCCTCAAAACATTGATGATGAGATACAAAATTTTGAAAGAGAAAGTGAAAGAGATATTGAACCAATGATTGAAGATGGTGAAAATGTTGAAAGAAATTCAAGTGAATAAATTGAATCACCATATATATATATATATATATATATATATATATATATATATATGTTGAATCTGTATTATTGAAATTATACATATTTATTAATTTAATTATCTATTGAATATGTAAACTTATTATGTACATTTAATTTTAATATGTATAGATGAAATCAATATCGATTATGAGATGTTAGAAAATGTTAACACTCACACATATAGAGATTAAAAAAATATGACCATGTTATACGATATCATCTCAATCACATTATTGATTGGTTCTTCAAAGATGAAACTGTGGAAGTTCAAACCCAAATGTTGAAAAGTCTCTTAACATCAAGGAAATAAAAGAAACTGTGATTTTATTGGGTATTCAAAAATCAACAAAAGGTAAAAAAATGAAGGAAAATGTGATAAAAAACTATAAATAGTGCTTTAAAGTCAATTGGAAGATCTAGAAAGAAAAGTGATTCAGATGCACATAAACCAATAGAAATGGAAGTGGTTTCATTAAGTACTAAGGAGAACCGCTTGGTAAAATATATGGCATAAACAATAGGAACCTCACGAATTTTTTTTCACAAACATCAGAGATTTCGATTGCAAATATATGTAAATGATGAACTCGCTTGTTGGACAGCTATTTGTTCGCAACCATACAAAAATAGACTTGGAGAAAATGTTAAAAAAAATAATATATGAATATTGGATGAAAAATTTATGGTTTTCACCAAAATCAATGGATGTGATGCGAAGAAGAATAGCCTGAAATCAGTATGAAGAACATGTAAAACATTTCTTGAAAACCACTCAGGAATACTTTTTCAACAAGTTCAAAGAAGAGAATCATGAAATTAATGTCTCAATCAGTGCTTTTGTGCAACAAAAACTATGGTATGTTAAACCTATCATTGTACGTGACATTTGTTGTTGCCGTTATTATGTAGAATTTCAATTATACTATGACACATTCCTTAATTTTGGTAAAACATTTGGGAAATATTCACCTCCTTCTTCCACTATCCATGATTTCATATCTCAATTTCTATGTGGAAGAGAAAGCCATGAATTATTTTACCAAAATAAATGTGTTGGTGGTAAAAAAATACAATGATTGTGGAAATTTGACTAAATTTCAAAACAAATATTGTATTGATATAAATGATCAATCATTGTCCAACATAAAAGTGAAATGAAAGAGATATGAATATATCCATACGCCGATTGGTTCAGGTAGTACTACAAGTGCTAAAAGAATTGATTTACAAGAAGAAGAAATTTTTGTGACAGATTTTTTGAGAAAGTTTGAGGCAGAAATTCATAAATACACTAATCATTCCCATAGATCTCGATGGAAAGACTTGCAATTAAAAAAATCTCGTGAGTTTTTTCCACTATGGACCATTTTGTCAATAGTTGGTTTTGCAGAAAACTACACATTTGTTCCACAAAAAATAAATACAGAGTGAATACTATCATTCTGAACAAGTCTCTATGCTTGTCCATATTCTATATAGACATGCTGAAAAAAAAATTTGATCATATAGAAAGAACTAGTGAAAATCGGCATGCTATTAAAGAATGCCACTTCTATATCAATGACGACTGTACACATGATATATATGTTGTACAACATTGTTTTGAAAAGATTTATAACTCCTTGAAAATTCGTGGAATAAAATTTAATGAACATTGGATATGGTTAGATGGGTGCGAAGGTCAATTCAAATCTTCACGGTCATTCTTTTGGTTGTGTTGTCTTCATATGAAAACTTGCATTAAACATTGTTGGAATTTCTTTGAGACTAGTCACGGAAAAGAAAAACATGGCGATACAGAGGTATGTATAAAATGATCACTTCGAAGATATCAAATGGACCACTCTACAAACCGACTTGACTCAGCTGAAGAAGTTGTTCAATTGTGCATCATTGCACTAAGCCATGAGACTAACCGATCAAGGGAAGTACAAAGGCACATTCAATTTATTTTTTTTATTGGATTTCTAATTTTAAACTGTATTTATCAAAATGATTATGTTTGCTGTTATTTTGATAACATATTTATAATCTTATTTGAATTTTCCATATAGGTTTTTTTTACATATTGAGGTTCAATATGTAGATAGATCGATTGGAGATGATGTTGAAACAATAAAAGGGACTCAAAAAATGTATTCAATTAAAACAAAGTTGTCAAAAAATGTGTTTTCATTGGATAAAAGAAAATATTCTTTTTTTATTGTCATGTTTGCATAGACAACACATAATCCAATAATGTTTGTGAAAACAAAATGTATGTAAAGGATTGGCAACATACATAACTAAATACAAAGGAGAAAATGTCTATTGTAGGCTTTGAATAAATGCAATGAGAGGAGACTACAATATCATCTAAAGGTGATTGAGTTTCTAATCTTGTTATAGAATGTAACATTTCAATTGCTTTCAAATGATAGAGATCTAGAAATAGATAATAAAATCAAACACACATGTTAATTTTAAAGTTAATTTCTCATGTTAATTATGATCTAAATTTAAATACATAAGTTTGTTTTATTGTGCATGAGATGTTTTTGCTATAGTTGCATCTACTATCAACAATGAAAATGTGAAGTATTATTTGATGCATTGCACTGAACGAAGGATGAAATTGCTATATTTATAACCAGTTTACATATGACATAGGGTCTATTATACTTAAAGGTTATTTTTTCCAACAAACTCATCAAAGTGGGGATTTTGTTTACTTTCGAGAATATGAACCTGATGTTAGAAGTTGTCAATATAGTCACTTAGTGTGTGCAGCACGCATAAAGTTGATAGAAGTTCAATAAAAGAAAAAAATGAAAATTAAGAAATGGAAAATGTCAAAATCCAATCATGAACGGATCATTGAAGATGGTATTCCATTGGAATTTTTTTGATTAAACTGCCCAATAATTTCTTCTCTTTGGATTCATCTTTTAGAACTTCCAGAACTCAACTAAAAATTGAACTGCTTTTTATGTTATATGTACAAGTGTTTTCACATGTACATTGTTTTGGTACATGCACACGAGTAATTTATACATGTGTACACATAAACATGTCTAGATTATCTGGTCTTAAATGATTTCATACATTCTCTGGTACAATTTGTCATAATGTCATTATTGCAAAATGTACATATCTGTGTATCTAGCATAGTTTATATAATGAAAATTTTAAGCTGCACGATTTTGTTTTAGATGTGTCTATTAAGTAAATTATAATATTCATTCTTGAATGCAAAATGTGTTGTATGTGTTTTCTAATTTCCAGTTTACTATCAACTAAAAGTAGCTTTTCTATGTACAATTATGAAAAATGTTGTGTATTGGATATATGTTTTAATGCAATTTTAAAATTTTATGATTGTTTGACACATTTAAGAACACCTAGAATTTTATGATTGTTTTTATATATATATACATCAATTTGTATCGTACTTAATAATTTTTACATATATTCAAGCATGTACTTCAAACATTTTTATGTACATATATTCATGTGAACTTTTTTTTTCTTGTAACTTAGGCTAAACTATATTAAAATCATGAAAATGTGTACAGAGGCAACGGGAAGAGATGGCAAGAAGTGCTTAGCCTATCCCTGTCTTGGTAGTGTTCAAAATAAACCAAGTTTGTGGCTGCCTCAAAGGAGGAAACCATCCCCTTAAGAGTGTCATCCAATATTGTAATACAAAATATTCAGTGGCCCATATAAAAACAAAAGAATGAAGTATGTCCTGAGGTGACAAAAAACAGAAATTAACCTTGCTACCAAACAATCATGGAGTTCATTCATCTTCATCCGTCGCTTGGTCCTCTTCCTCTATCAAGCACTCGTATTCTCTAGCAATGGCTTCCTCCTCAGCTGTGGGCATTTGAGGAGGCTTCGGATGGGCCGCATGGACGATGGGAGCGACTAGGTACTCTACATCATAATCTCTAGTCCAGATACCATCCAAGTCCATAAAGCAAATGCCTATATCCTCCATCATGGGCTCATAAAGTCGAAGCAAGTTGGTTTTACTAGGCAAAGGCTGAACAGATTGTGGAGTAGTGGATTTCCTGCAACCTCTTCTACCCTTACGCTTCTTCGGAGGTAAAATAGTCCCCCCATGAATTTTATAAAACATTTGAGGAACCAGTACCTCATAGCTATTAGATGTAGAGCCCTTGGTGGGTTCCAATTGCTGATCATGGCCATGGTGAGAGCCACCTGAGAATACACCCCTGTAGCTACCTCTGATGGGATTTTGACGCTGGTGCATGACCATGGTATAGCTTTTGACCTGTAAATTTTATGATTGTTTTTAGATATATACATCGATATCGATTATACTTTAATCATTTATCCATATATTCAAACATGTACTTCAATCATTTTTATGTACATATATTCATGTGAACTAAAATATGTATTTAACCCTCTATGATTGTTTTAAATGACATATATGATCATGCAAAATACATACTTAAATATCACCTAAATAATATATGTACATCCTAAAATTATATAACATTTAAACACATGTTCAAATGTGTAACATGTACCAATGTATGTGTTAAACGTAATTTGAAATTTCCGTCTAGATTCATTTTATATGTAACAAATAAAATGACAACTTGAGTTTGAAGAAAAAAACATTATATCACAACATGTGAGCACATGCCAAATGTAGTTCAACTATCCAAAATATACACATGTATGTGTAAATTGTAATTTGAAATTTCCATCTAGATTCATTTTATATTTAACAAATATAATGAAAACTTGAGTTAAAAAAAAAAAAAAACTTTATATCACAACATGTGATCACATGCCAAATCTAGTTCAACTATCCAAAATAAACATATGTATACATGGTTTGTAATTCGAAATTTCCATCTAGAGATTCATTTTATATTTAACTTTTATAAAATTACAACTTGAGTTTTAAAAACAAAACAGTATATCACAACATGTGGTCACACGCCAAATGTAGTTCAACCATCCAAATATACACATTGTGAAAATGTAATTTGAAATTTCCATCTAGAGATTAATTTTATATTTAAAAAATAAAATGACAACGTGAATTTAAAAAACAAAACATTATACCACAACATGTGATCACATGCCAAATGTAGTTCAACTATCCAAACTATACACATTGTGAAAATGTAATTTGAAATTTCCATGTAGAGATTCATTTTATATTTAACTGTAAATAAAATGACAAATTGAGTTTTAAAAACAAAACATTATATCAGAACATGTGATCACCTGCCAAATGTAGTTCAAGTATCCAAAATATGTACACATGTATACATGTTTTGTAATTTGAAATTTCCATCTAGAGATTCATTTTACATTTTACAAATCAAATGACAACTTGTTTTTTAAAAACAAAACAACTTTAGTTTTAAAAACAAAACATTATATATCACAACATGTAATCACATGCCAAATGAAATTATCCAAAATTTAATTTCATTCTTTATAAAAGTAAATGTAGTTTCAAACTATATCCAAACAATAAAGTATGATCAAAATTTGTATCACGTGAACAATAAAAGTATATATATATATATATATATATATATATATATATATATATATATATATATAGTTCAATGTATAGTGTTACAAGTATCAAGTTATATAGAAAAGTAAATCTACTACATAGATAAGAATATATATATATAGAAAATTAAATTTAAGACTAGATATATCAAATAAAATGTTTCACACATGTGCATCATCATTCAAACACAGATGGATCAAGTTTCTTTACCAGCAACATCCTGATCCTCGTGCTATCCTCTAAAGAATGGGGAACCTGTATACAATGTGTACAAACATTAAAATTTAATGTTTTAAAATTGAATGAGAATGTAGAACTTCATGTAAAAAAAAATGAAAAAAAAATTATGCAATACGTCATGTAGCTCCCTCTCCATTGTCTTTTGTTGTCCGTCCATAGTAACATCTTCCATAGTAACATCCTCCATACTAAACTGTACAATATGCAAGTATATATATATATATATATATATATATATATTAAAAATTTTCAAATGAAAATTCATATAAACTAATTTTCAATAATATTGAAAAAAAAGTTAGACAACTAGTCCAAATGGTGTGGATGTTCCTATCTCCATCATACACTCCATTGCTAGAGTGCTTGGAGAATTAAAATCATCTCCGAAAAGCTAAAATTCAAAAATTTTAAAACTATAAAGTAACTCAAGATCTAGATCTAATTTTATAATAGAACATTTGAACTTCAATTTATAACCTAAAAATATAAGTGAAAAATTGAATACTTGTGATGGTGGATTTGAAAAATCTCCTGAGGGTGGCTCCAAAAGAAAATCATCTCCAGAAACCTAAAATTTAAAAAATTTAAAACTATAAAATAACTCAAGATCTAGATCTCATTTTTTAATAAAACTTTTGAACTACAATATATAACTTAAAAAAATGTTTAAGTGAAATAATTTGCATACTTGTGATGGTGGATTTGGCACATCTCCTGAGGAAGAAGAAGGTACCTCCATCAAAAAAACATCGAATGGAATCAGAATCTCTTAACATTTAATTATATACACGTACATGTCTACACAATTATTTATTTTAAAAATATGTCATCATGTTACGATATATAATAATAGATTAAAATAATTGTGCATCATCATGTTCACTTAAAAAGCACTAACATGTGTCAACATATCATGTTGATGATGAGAACCATCTTGATTGTGTGAACCTGAAGCTTTGACCGTGATATTAACATCTTCGTCCATCAAGCGTGAGAACTGTAAATGGTGTTCACATATATGATACATTTTTGTTAGACTAACATATACAAACAAATGTATGTGTATGTATTTATTAAAAATTGTACACGTGTTAAAATAATCACCCTAACCATTAACACACACCGATCCCATGCCCTCTTCCTCATGAATAATTAGGTCTTGCCAACCATTTTGACAATTCTTTGCATATGTTGTGAGATATTCAACATTCATGTTTTCTATATCATCATTAGTATGACACACAAAATTAGCACGTACATTCTCTCGTGTTCTTTTTCGATTCAGAAAAACATCAACTCCACCAAGTCCAGTCTGAACATTGTCAATGATGACATCCCTTGCTTCTCGAGTAATTTGAGAATTGGAATCTATCTCTGACCGGAAAGTATCTACACGAAGAGATCGACTTGCCAATGGTGGCTCAAGGCGAGGCAAATCAGCATCACGCTTAGTGCCCCTATGGTCACATAATCGACCGTTCCCAAGACCAAAAAATTCAGAGGGAATTTCATTATAATTGGGTTTCATTCCAAAAAATAATTATGCATAAAATATTTTTGCAAAATAAAGAGGAACCTCACCATTCCATGGTACTATTCCATAGGTAGCAAGCTGCCTATCATACAAATGGCAAGCTATATGAGGGTGCTTGAAATATTGCACCTTTAGCATCTTTATTTTTGGCCCTTCTTTGAAATTAAACATAGACTTGGCCATTTATGTTGTAACTCTTTGTTTAAAAACCTCCCATGTATCGGGACCCATCAATGTTTCCTTTATTTTTCTCATCACTTCTACAAAAGTATTAGTGGTCGGCCCAAGAATTCAAGTTAATTTCTCTTATTGCTACTTACTGCCTCCCACCAGCACGAAAACCACTTCAGTTTTTGCAAACTGCCCTTTGCATAACTTTGTGCCAAATCAGATTTAAGCTCTGCTTTCTCCATGGAAACGCATTCGTTGCATTCCTGACCTCCGCACTACTCTTCCGCCTTCACCCGAGCCTTCTAAAGTAGTCTATGCCTACATCACAAGATTTATTTAATAAGTTTTCGGTCTGTGTAGGTTTTCATGGCATTTTAAGTATGCAGGCTGTCTCATAGCAAATCACAGCAGCTTGAGGCCGAGGATGATGATCCTCCATGCCCAAGAAAGCAAAGAAAAAATGATAATAAGGGTTAGCTTCATGTCTCAGTCAATGGATCATGGCCATTAGCCATTCTATAAGACCCTCCAGCGTAGAAGGCCAACTCTTCCATTACTAGCAGTACCACATTCTCTAGCACAGAAGGCCAGCTCTCCCACGACTAACGATATTGCCTTTGCTAGCAGCAGCAGGGGCTCTGCCTCATCAAACAACAATGATCATTCATGACTGGGCCCGCGTGGCCTTTTACCTCATGTTCTTTTCACTTTGTCATTTTGGGTGAAATCTTTAGTTCATTCCTGCAGTTTTCACTTTCAGTTTAGTAAATTGTTTACATTTTAGTTAGAAATGATTTTAGGCCTGCGTTGTAAGATGATGAGAGGAAGTTCTACCTCATCATCATTTCTGTTTTTGATTTAGACCCGCACAACATACAAGCACGCGGGGAAGATATTTTCCCAAAATATCTTCTCGTGCATAGGAATTACAGGTTATAAAAATAGAAAGAAAACACTAACAAAAGGTTCCAGATTTTCCAAAGGACTCACTAGCTCGAGTATTCTGTATGTGTTTTGTATGAACTTTGATAGTGGATGTTTGAAGTTCCCATAGGGATTCAGTAATAAGAATTTTTGCTGGAATTATGGATTCCGCTCTGGATGATTCATAGTTTATAACCCTTCTCCATGTTTTTTAATACAAATGTTCATTTCGTATCTCTCTACATTTCTTGTATCTAATGCTCTGGAATGTGAGTGCTCCCATGCTTAAATGTGAATTTATCATAGAAGATACTCATATTTACTCATCTACAATGCTTTAAATATGGCTCAGGCATGGTACATTGTTCATTTTCTATCTCTTCCGCCATTCTTTTGATACTAACTGCAATGGATTCTTATCTTTTAATGAGCCCAGATATATGGATTCTTATCTTTGAATTAATCCCAGTATATATGGATTCTTATCCTTGGATAAGCCTGTCTATAGTTGATATCTTACTCCATCTTCTGCCATAGCCATCGCTCATATATAACTTCATAACTATGTATTCATTTTAGAAGTCGGCCCCCTTTACAGCATTATGTTTCAGAGTTGTCTGATGCATTTAATTATTGCAATTTGTACTCAGTTTCTGTAGTTTTCCTAATTATTGTGTTTAACTTTGGGGTCTTGGTTCCACCCTTATTAAAAACCATTCATCTGAGTGATAGTTGCATGAGAGCGAAACATTTCCAACTGCAGTCAGTTGAGTCATATGCTCCTTACATTTAAGATGTGCTAGGCACTGGTCTTTATACAACTCAAGGTTATCTCTAGGAGCTACAACACCCACCCTGAGACTGTTGAGAGCTATAATGACCACTGATTGGTTGAGAACCAACACGACCACCCATTGATTGGTCTTTGAGGGAATGCATATCACTACCCTCATGCAATTGGCCACCACATATTTATGGGCCACTAGGGGAATGTGTACCACCACCAACCACACTCGACGAGAGGGAAGCTTCATAAAAAAATAAAAATGAATTTATAATCAATTGAAAAATACATTCATACATATAAATACATGTACATATGATTTATTAAATTGCATGAACCATGGCCTTTCTCCATTGATGGAGTAGATACTCTTGTCCTCCTAACTCTTAAAAAAATAAAATAATAAAACTTAATTTAACTCACAAAATTGATAAAAAATCAATTCCATATGTATACATATATGTAGATGGGGATAAAATTATATATATATATATATATATATATATATATAGTCAATAAAAAAATTAATTCTACATGTATGTATGGAGATAAGATTATATATTCAAATTTCATTTAAAAACATGCACATTTAATATAAATACCATGAACATCCCTCGATCCATGATCCCCCTATCTCGTAGAGACATGGGATTCTATTGATATTCGTCTTTCAACCTCCATGATATATATAGATATCTACAATGGAAGATTACAATTATTTTTAAATTAATATTTAAAATAAATTCAAAATATTTCAAAAAATTAATGTAATTTAGTACACAAATGATGTAAAATACAACTTTCAAAGCACACATTGATGTGTGAAACTCAATTTAAACAAAAATTTGTTGAAGTCCTCACATTTTAATTTTATAAAAATGTGAAGTTCACCAAGTTGCGCTTACATGGTGGGAGCACACTTGGTATATAATTGAAAAACACACATGGTCATTAAAACTGACTCATTTATAAGTAAAAAACACACACATATCAAAGATATGTTATAATCTCCATCATTAGATTTTGAAGGAGAGCTCTCAACAGTAATTCATTTTTGAGAGATGAATCCTGAATTGGCATTACCCCGTAAAATAATAATTCATCTATTAATTCATCTTTGACAAATGAATCTTGAATTGATAGCCCCACACAATAGATCACCAAACATCTTATTAACATTTGCACAATGTCTTATACTAAAAATTTGAAATTGTCTAACAATATTGCTTTTTTATCCATGCAGTTGTTTTAGCCTCTCCTTCTTAACTTGGTACACATCTTTCATCTGGTTGCACACAAGTTCATAATTGGTGAAAACTACGATTCTGTTTGATCCATACTTCCTAGTTGTTCCCAAGCCTTCTATCAATGCAATATAATATGCCTTGTTGTTTTCTATTATTCCCAGTATATTCATTTTCCTTTGGAGGACCTTGTTAGTCACAATATTTCAAAGCACATATGTAATCACTTCTTTCCCTGGATTAGGTTAACAAGAAACATCTATGCATAATGTCCATTTTTCAACCATATTTAGTGGATTTTTTTATCCCTGAAAAAAAAAGACAAATTCATTAAAATATATTAAATTAACATTTATTACAAATTCATGGGTGAAATGACATGTACATGGTTTCCAAAAACATTAGCATTTTCCTTATTGCAAATTCCTTCAATTTTATTCCTTATTTAAAATGCCTTCAATTTTATCGCAAATGCCTTAAATTTTATGGGATAAATGGCATGTACATAGTTCCCAAAAACACTAGCAAATGTCAACTTTGTGGGAGAAATGACATGTACACGGTTTCTAAAAGCACTAGCATTTTCCTTAAAATTATATTAAATGAAGATTTATTGCAAATGACTTAAATTTTATTGCAAATGCATGGGAGAAATGACACGTACATGGTTTCCAAAAATACTAGCATTTTCCTTATTGCAAATGCCTTAAATTTTATTGCAAATCCATGGGAGAAATGACATGTACATGTTTTCCAAAAACACTATCATTTTCTTTAAAAATATATTAAACGAACATTAATTGTGAATGACCTAAATTTTATTGAAAATTCATTGGATAAATGGCATGTACATGGTTTTCCCTAAAACACTATCATTTTCATTAAAAATATATTAAATTAAAGTTTATGGTAGAATGACATGTACATGGTTTTCGTTAAAGTTTATGGGAGAAATGACATGTACATGGATTGACTTAAATTTTATGGGAGAAACTACATGTACAAGTTTTTCCTTAAATTTTGTTTTAAGTTTAAAAAATATATTAAAATAAATTTTATGGGAGAATGACATGTACATGGTTTGCCTTAAAGTTTGCCTTAAGTTTATGGGAGAAATGACATGTACATGGTTTTCCTTAAATTTTTCCTTAAGTTTATGGGAGAAATGACATGTGCATGATTTTCCTTAAAGTTTGATTTAAAGTTTATAGGATAAATTACATAGAAATGACATGTACATAGTTCCCAAAACACTAGCAACTGTCATAAAGTTTATGGAGAAATTGCATACAAATGACATCTGCATGGTTCCCAAAACACTATAAAATGCCTTAAATTTTATGGGAGAAATGACATGTACATGATTTGCCTTGAAGTTTTCCTTAAGTTTATGGGAGAAAGCATTGAGTTTATGGGAGAAATTACATCTACTTGGTTTTCCTTAAAATTTTCCTTAAAGTTTATGGGATAAATCACATCTAGAAATTACATGCCTTAAAGTTTTCCTTGCCTATATTTTAAAGGAGAAATGACATGTAGATGGTTTGCCTTAAATTTTTCCTTATAGTTTATGGGAGAAATGACATAGAAATGACATGCCTTCAAGTTTTCCTTGAGTTTATGGGAGAAATGACACATGTACATGGTTTTCCTTAAAGTTTGTTTTAAAGTTTATGGGAGAAATGACATAGAAATTAAATGTATATGGTTACCAAAACACTAGAAAATGCATTAAATTTTATGGGAGAAATGACATGTACATGTTTATCCTTAAATTTTGCTTTGATTTTATGAAAGAAATGACAGGTACATGGTTATCCTTAAAGTTTTCCTTAAATTTTATGGGATAAATGCAATGAAATGGCATGTACATGGTTCCAAAAACAATAGCAAATGCCTTAAAGTAAATTTTTTCTTAAATTTTATGGGAGAAATGACATATAAATGACATGTACATGGTTTCAAAAACACTAGAAAATGCCTTCAAGTTTATGGGAGAAATGACATGTACATGGTTATCCTTAAAGTTTACCTTGATTTTATGGGAGAGATGACATGTACATGGTTATCCTTAAATTTTTCCTTAAATTTTATGGGAGAAATGACATAGAAATGAAATGTACATGGTTCCAAAATACTAGAAAATGAATTAAAGTAAATTTTTCCTTAAATTTTATGGGAGAAAAGACATAGAAATGACATGTACATGGTTCTCAAAACACTAGAAAATGTCTTAAAGTTTATGGGAGAAATAACAAGTACATGTTTATCCTTAAAGTTTACCTTGAGTTTATGGGAGAAATGACATGTACATGGTTATCCTTAAATTCTAGCTTAAATTTTATGGGACAAATGACATATAAATGACCTATAATGGTTCCCAAAACACTAGCAAATGCCTTAAAGATTATGGGAGAAATGACATGTACATGGTTTCCAAAAACACTAGCATTTTCCTTAAAAAAATATTAAATTGAAGTTATGGTTTGACTTAAAGTTTATGGGATAAATAACATGTACATGGTTTTCCTTAATTTTTTCCTTAAGTTACAACCATGGAGTGATGTTGTCATTCAAGGATGAACATTAGCCAAGAAAACCAAGTATGTGCATAAGTTTAAATTGGTATGTTTATTTATGAACTTAATTGAAATAAATATGGTGTTAGAAATGAAAATATAATGATAGGTTCAACAAGATAGATGTAGAATAATGTTTAATATATGCATGTATGCATGTATGTATGGTGGAGCTGTTATGTGCATGTGAAAGTTGTGTGAAGACAATTATCCTGCACACAGAAATGAAAATATAATGATATGTTCTACAAGATGGATTTAGAATAATGATTAATATATGCATGTATGCATGTATGTCTAGTGGAGCTATTGTGTGCATGTGTGAAGACAATTATCCTGGACACTAGTATTATTCATGATAGGTTCTACAAGATGGATGTAGAGTAATGTTTAATATATGCATGTATGCATGTATGTCTGGTGGAGTTGTTGTGTGCATAAGTACGTTACCACAAGTGACAATATTAAGTTCTTTGGATAAGAAACTAAAAATAAGATAATCAATATAAATATATATCTCAATAAATATTAGATCAATATTAATCTCAATGCATATCCAAGTCTGCTAAAAATAAAAAGGCTTGAGAAAATTTTACATAATATAAGTACTTCAGAAAATTTTCAAAATGTTAAATCCATTTCCAAAACAATATTTCACTGTATTAACCAAAAATAAAATAATTACATTATACCTTATTTAAATTTTTAACCAATTTATTACATGATAAAAATTAATTTGAACCTCGTGACTATTAGATGAGGGTGATGATGTTGAGATTTAGAGGATTAGTATTTCTCATGGTTGGGGTGTTGGCTTTTGTGTTGCTTCAATGTTGTGGCCATGAAAGCTCAACTTCAACAGTTGTAGATCATACTGATAATAACACTCGAAATCCAAGGAAGGCTCATGGACAAGTGTTGAGTAATGGTTTATGGAATTAAATGATGATTAGAGGGCCTGGAACTCCTGCAATTCCTTTTGCTCCCTCCAAATGTAGAATTGAATATAGGTAACTATCATAGGTTACATTATTCCAATAATCTAATATAGGTAAACATTACTTAGTGTAAAACAGACAAGGAAGAAAATCCCATTGAATATGAGGTTACAACGACTCTATAGCTTCTATAAAGAGGTTGAACAAGTAACAATACTTATGACAACTTCTCTGATCATACTAGTTGTAAACATAATAATCTACTATAGGTAAGCATTACTTAGTGTAAAAAATACATGGAATCAAAGCCAATTGAATATGACGTTACAATGAATCTATATCTTATATAAAGAGGTTGAACAAGTAACAACAGTTATGAAAACTTCTATGATCAGACTAGTACTAAACATAATAATCTAATATCTAGGAAAACATTACTTAGTGTAAAGAAATCAAGGAATCAAAGCGCATTGAATATGAGGTTACAATGACTCTATAACTTATATAAAGAGGTTTAAAAAATAACAACAGTTGTGATAGCTTCTATGATCAGACTAGCTGTAAACACGATAATCTATTATATAGGTAAACATTACTTAGTGTAAAATAGATAGGGAATCAAATCCCATTGAGTATGAGGTTACAATGACTCTATAGCTTATATAAAGAGGTTGAACAAGTAACAACAGTTATGACATTTTCTATGATCAAACTTGTTGTAAACACAATAATCTAATATAGGTAAACATTGCTTATTTTAAAATAGATAGGGAATCAAAGCCCATTGAATATGAGGTTACAATGACTTTATAGCTTATATAAAGATATTGAACAAGTAAAAATAGCTATGATAGATTCTATAATCAGAATAGCTATAAAGACAATAATCTAATATAGGTAAACATTACTTAGTGTAAAACAAAGAGGGAATCAAAGCCCATTGAATATGAGGTTACAATGACTCTATAGCTTATATAAAGAGGTTGAACAAGTAACAACAGTTATGACAACTTCTATGATCAGACTATTTTTTAACACAATAATCTAATATAGGTAAACATTACTTAGTGTAACATAGACATGGAATCAAATCCCATTGAATATGAGGTTACAATGACTCTATAGCTTATATAAAGAGGTTGAACAAGTAACAATAGTTATTGCAACTTCTATTATCAGACTAGCTATAAACACAATAATCTAATGTAGGTAAACATTACTTAGTGCAAATCATACATGGAATCAAAGCCCATTGAATATGAGGTTACAATGACTCTATAGCTTATATAAAGAGGTTGAACAATTAACAACAGTTATCACAGCTTCTATTATTAGACTATATGTAAACACAATAATCTAATTTAGGTAAACATTATTTTGTTTAAAACTATGTATCATATTCATTGTCATAGTAATAAACATAATTAAGCTGATAATAGTGTGTGAAACTTGGTAGTGTACGCATAATCTTGTATAATAAAGTTCATCCTCCATGAAGACAAGAAAATCCAATCCCACAGAAGCTCATGTTACCCTTATCATTACAAGGGTTTATCCCTTCGTTCATTATTGTTATGGATACCAGCTACTCTACTAAATCAATGATCCTATACTAGTTCCAAGAATTTGTAACCATATAAGCTTATGTGTGTTTACCATTACTACTAGCCTAATGAACAGTAAGTTTCTTAATACATAGTCTTAGTTACCTATATGATTACAACTCTTGATGGGAACAGATCTAACATATAAGTGCAATAAAAGCAGTAAGGTTGAATAATGCATATAATGGTACTTATAATGATAATTAAAAGGGTCATGTTTCACTTACGAAAATTAAAACATAACTTCCAAGCTGTAACTTGATCTTAAATAGTAAGCCTCTAGTAATCAATGATGCCTGAACATAATGGATAGTATAAGCTAGTTATGATGGTTCTTACTACGCTGATTAGTACTAGTGATTCTGAAGTATCAATGTAATACAACATGTATCTCTTATGGAAACACAATCACCTTTAGTGAAAACACATAATGTTGAGTACTAAGTGTGATTGGAATGATTGATTACCATTATATTTACCCATATGTGAGTTAATATGGATATGCAAGCTCTATACGGATAAACACATGGTTTAATATAGTATAAGAAAAGCTATATCATAGTGAAATCGGGCTTATTCTTACTATATAAGTAAGCATACAACTCAGTGATTTACAAGCATTCAGCTAAGAACAGAGCTCAATCAAGCTCAATTATGGAAAGAACGATATGTATTTCTCATTTCACTAGTGTAATCATGAAGCTGAGTACAAGCACCTAGTTAATGACGCTGGGTAGGTATCATGCTTGATCAACCTTACCAATACTTTTGTAGTATCACCATTACTAATCTGATATCCTTGTTATAGTATCACAATTGGTAAATAAAATTAAATAAATTTGTCAAGATGTATACATCTCACACATTTTATTAAATTTTAAATAAATAAAAATAAGAAAATAAGAATCCTAGACATATCTTATCCAGCCCTAGTATGCATATATCCACTCTATATGTATGGAGCTTTGTTGAATTTTTGGATGGATAACCACTATTCATTCTCCAAAAAATAATTTTG
Source organism: Pinus albicaulis (assembly GCA_034641835.2). Classification (NCBI taxonomy): domain Eukaryota; kingdom Viridiplantae; phylum Streptophyta; class Pinopsida; order Pinales; family Pinaceae; genus Pinus; species Pinus albicaulis. Next base: position 1,085,906,401 of record CM076577.1, on the reverse strand, counting down.
GTCAGAACATATATCTACGGTTCTCATTTGAAGAGTGTGAAGCTTTAGAAACTGAAATAAATGTGGTTGTGATGTGTTTCCCTTCCTAGATATTTGTGCTCATTCCTCCTCCCCTCCTGCTTCTGGGGAACTCAGATCTGTAATGATGGAGGAGGTATTGGTTTATTTATCTATTTTTTCTTTTATACCTAGAGGTTTCTTTTGAAAAAAAAAAAATGCGATTGTTTATTTGTTAATTTGATCTCCTCTGTTGTTGCTAGTTTTTTCTTCCAGGTTATATTGTCCTTACAGGGGTCTTGACTCCCTTGGTCACATGCAGTCACGTTTGGTAAAATTTTCTTGAATCCCTCAGCGGCGGGATAATCTTTTTTGCTTTATTTTGGTTCATAGGAAACTGACCCTTGAAAGTGGACAGGTCGAGGATACAAATGGTAACTGGAGGTTTCCAGGTACACATCTCTTTTACATTGTTTTCCCCAAGAATTTTCCTTTGCAAGAATAATTATTCTTGAATCAACAAGGAAACACAGGAACATAAAGGGCTAATTTTGTGGTACATACGCATGTTTAGTACTAAGTGGGATTGGAATGAGCGACTACCATTATATTTACCCATATGTGAGTTAATATGGATATGTAAGCTCTATACGGATAAACACATGGTTTAATAGAGTATAAGAAAGGTTATATCATAGTGAAAGCTAACTTACTCCTACTATATAAGTAAGCATATGACTGGGTGATTTACAAGCATTCAACTAAGAACAAATCTCAATCAAGATCAATTATGAAAATAACGACCTGTATTTCTCATTTAACCAGTGTAATCATGAAGCTCAGTACAAGCACCTAGTTAATTAAGCTAGATAGTTATCATGTTTGATCAATCTTACCAATACTTTTGTAGTATCACCATTACTAATCTGATATCCTTCTTATAGTATCGTAATTGGTAAATAAAATTAAATAAAGTTTCAAGGGGATCACTTGGAGCATAGATCATGCAACCACACAAGAAAAGACATCACCATTCATCCATGAAGCAAAGGAATCAAAGG